>JARHVA010006186.1:382500-610000 GCA_037957365.1 Torreya grandis | reverse complement strand
TGCTTAGCTAAAAAATATTTATTAGGGTCTCCTTGATCATCTACCTCTAACCACCCATAGTATCTATGATCACAAAGTACTAAGGTTAGTGTCATATCTAATCGATATAAAAAATACAATACACATCAAATCAACTAAGAAACTAAAAGAATCAAATTACAAGTAATGATAATATGTAAATAATATTTTTACCTAGGTCTCCCTCATGCCACTCAAGTTTAAAATCATCTTATATATCTTCATATTCATCTATGCTCTAGATATTCTTCTATCTCAACATACACTAGACGCCTTACCATCTCCATTTCTAAGTATTTGGTGTTTTTTAGGGTCTTCTTGAGTGGATTCCTATAATTGGGGTGGTGGAAGTGGTGGTGATGGGCCAATCTCCTACTCTTCTAGTCCCTAACCTCCTCACAAATATAGATGTAGTGAAGGTCCTTGTTCCATTTCTACCTAGGCTAATCAATTGATTGACACCACTATCATAAGTTGTGATGCCATACTAATCATCTTAGTCTCACTACTCTCAACTCATGTATACTCTGGTAAACAACCCTAGGAATAAAAAGATTTCCTACATAGGCCAAACTAAACTATTGGATCACACTATCTATAGGGTATACATCAACTTGTAAAAGATGGTCTCAAGATTGAGTGGACTTGACAACCACTAGAAGGTAGGCCCATTAATTATATTATTACCCCACCCATGTCTTAGTAAGGTAGGTAAATTAGGTTAATTATTTTCAAAGTCCTCATTACTCAAGGAAAATCATAAAAAGGTGACACATCTATCCTAGTGGTCTTGATATCCCTAAGTGCTCTAATTAGTACTCAATTATGATAATGGATGATCCACTTTTAGACCCAAACCATAAAAAAAATTTGGGTGGATAATCAAGAGGTCCCCGTATAGGCCATCTAATAAAGATCCATGTAGGTCTGAGCCAGAATCTAAAAACTAATGACCTACTAAATAATAATATATTAGTACCCTTATCTCCCACTAGTTGGGAGGTAAGGATCCAATAATAAATTTCCTTAGGTTGGGTATCATTGATCCATTCACTCAAGAAAGCCTCAAACTACATTTTTCACCCACATCAAGTGCGTTAGCATCTCTAAAGTGTTCATCCCAACTTTGAGCCTTAGTATCACTATCGGTAGCCCAAATAGAAACTAATTAATCCATCATGGGAAGGATTTAAATATAGTAAACATCAATGAGGGTGATCATACACTACCAAGGGCCTAGGGGAACACAAAAATGATCTAAAAAAGGTCCCAATAGGTCATAATATCACATAGTAGTTTTCTAGATGTTGGGATGATCCCTACCCATACTATTTGTAGAATCACACAACACAGTCAAGAATAACTAACTCATTCACTATCAAGAGTGCCAAGACTCAGGTGAGACACTCTTTCTCTAGAGATCTACTATAATGTATATACTAACCTTAAATAGAAAAATAAACCTTAGGTAATCTTAAGTACTAAGCCTACCCTTAAAAATATCTCATTTCCTTATTTTTAATCCTATTACAAAGGGCTGAAATTACCTCCTTTTGTAGGTGGCCATTATATAACCATTGTAGATGGTTATACACCTATCATAGGTGGTTAGATAAATATCAACATGAGATTTTGTAACCACCTAATAAGTGGTATTTATAGAACCACCTATTCTAAAAATCATGGTAGTTGCATAACATATACAATGGTGGCATAACCACTAGTATACAAAGATTTAAAATTTCATTCCTAAGTGATGGTCTCATTCACCATCCATGTGCCTTCACAAACCCCCATCACAAACCCACAAAACTCACCCTCATTAATAAATTTTTTACATATTCCTAGTCTATCCCCTAGTGATCATTTTAAAACTAAAATTTCTCAATTTCATTGGATTTTAGCTAATTTTTAAGCAAAATTCTAAATTTGTGGAAATATAAAAAAGTGTAGAAAAACCTACCTAGTCTTTCTCGGTAGTTCCTCCCACTGGTGTATTTTATATCCCCTAATTATCCTCTTTTTTTTACTACTTCCATGCTCTAAATGACCATAGGAAATCCATAGCTCTAAAATCACAAATAGATAAATGCACAAATGAGGTAAGTTTTATAAAGTTTTTAGATATATTAACCCCCAAACTAGTTGTTTTAACTTAAAAGCTTTCTAAACTAGGCATGCTTATTTATTTCATTTATATTACTCATGTTACATACTATATTATATAAATTTGTGTTTCAATAATAATAAATTAACAAGTCTTCTAATTCTTTTGTAGCACATCTTGTAATTATATAGGTACATGATGACTTGGCATGAGATTTAATCCCTCAATTTGGTAATTTAGGTAGTATGATTTTCCCTAGATGTACGATATGTATTTTCATCCATAGTTTGATTGCATAGTTTACTTTTTTATTTTTCATTACATTGTACTTGATTCTTGTTCTCTTCTTTTAGGCTACATGAAATCCCAAATGGCTTCATTTAACCACTTAGGTAAGTAAGGTAATTATTCCTAACCTCTTGTTTCCTTTCCAAATGCATTTAATTAGTAATACACCTTTCCAAATCATGAAAAGGAATCCTTCTAAGGGGATAATATGTATATACCCAAATTTTACATATTGAAACAATCCTAATATAAATTTGATGATGATGTAATGATCTCTTATTTTGTTCTCCACAAGGAACTCTCTAATTTATTTCCCTCCTTTACTTCTTTGTTCCTCCAACTAACACATTTTGGTCCCATTTATTTGATTCATACAACTTATGTCAGCTTGTTTTAAAAATTTCCCATGTAATATAGAATCTCCACTCTAGGTGATAAAACCACCCCCTCCATTATGGAACTGCCCCTTCAATTATACAACTGCCATGGCATTTTTATATGATAGGTGGTAGTTATATATTTATGATGTATTTTTATATTAAAATAAGGATGGTTTCCCAAATTTGGGTGGTGATTTTATCACCCAAAGCAATAGTTTCAAACTACCCCTATATAAAATGGTGGATATGTCCCCTTGTAATTATATTCCAAAATTATCTCCTAAAAATCATTCTTTGACATGTTTTGCATGTCTTTTTCATGTTTCTTATTCAATCTATCATAATTTCACCTATAATAAATACCATATCATTCCCTCTTCTATTTTCAATCATTTTATGTTCCTCCTAAGTTCAATTCCTAGTTTAAATTAGTTAACTCCCTCGTGTAAGCTTCCAACAACTCATTCTACAAAAATTCATTTTTGGCTTGATTTCAAATCCAAATTTTGCCATTGGAATTTTTTATTTTGTATCTTTTTTAGACACAATCCTACTATAATTTCCTTAAGATCTAGCCTTTATAGTTTTCATGTCAACTACATTACCATAGGTGAATAAGTGTTATTTGTCCAACAACTTAGTATTTACAAAATAGAGCATTGGTCAGCCTTAGTTTAGCTTCTCTTTATTTATGGTTATGTTTCCTCTCCTTCCCCATTTTTTACATAGGTTGGTCATCCTCTAGTTAGACAGATCCATAATTCACACAAGGATAAAAGGAGCTAGCATACTGAGGATTATTTCATCAACATACTACATGTATTCTAGTTGATATATGCCTTGGTAAATTTAGAGTTTATTTTGATTTAAAATATTTACTTCATTTATTAGATTAAATTAGATTAGTGTAGTTTTTTTTAATTATATTAATTTAACTATTTATAAAAAGATAAAATTTTATAGAGAGATAAGTTTATTTCTTTTCATTATATTTTCTACCAAAAAAAGGAAAAAGTAGTTAGTTTTGATTGTGCTTGCATTTAAATAGATTTATTTTCTCCCCACTAGAAAAAAATTCCAAAAAAAAAACTATATAAATATCTTAGTGAAATTTAAAAACATTTTTATCCAATATTCCAAAAAAAAACTATATAAATATCTTAGTGAAATTTAAAAACATTTTTATCCAATTTAGAATTTCATTTTCAAACTCAAAACAAGTTTTGTTACATTCATAATAACCAACTAGACAACCACATGAGTTTAGACAATCGTAGGCATATAAATAGAGTTTACATACCTATGATTTTGTTATTTTGGTGAATTAACATTTATTTGTTCCCTCTTAAAATAATAAAATTATAATTTTATTTTTTGTATCTCTTAGTAAATAATTTGAAAATCTTGTTTGAAATAAATAAGGAAAGTTGAAAATCTAGTTTAGCTATTTGTAGATAAAGAAAAGTAAAAAGAATGTTGTAAGATTATTATTTTATAATAGATTTCCTTTTGAATTTATTTGGATATTTATAATACATATTTTTCATAATTAATTAATCTCATATAAATTAAATAAAAACTATAAAAACATCACCACCTAGCTTGCATCTAGACAAAGTTAGGAAAAATTAACACCTTGCATGATAGTATAGGTTTCTTCTCTCCTTTTCATGCATCATGAATTATTGGAAAAGGATAAAAATAAGATTTGTTTTAATCTACTTTAAATTTTGGAATTACTTTGATTTAATCACTTTAATTTCAACAATCAAGAATTTACTTTGATAAACTAAAAAAAACCTAAAAACATGCCAAAATTAACAAAAACTCAAAAAAATGTGTCAAGAATACCAATATGAACAAGAACATAAATTTTATTATAAGCCTTGAAAAAAAGCAAAATTATCTTATTTTCATATAATACTTTAATATTCATGTAATCATTCCATACAAATAGTTACTTCTACATCATAACAAGTATACACAACAAGCCATTTCTACCTTGGTATTTTGCCAAAATTCCTTTGGATGGCCCTTTCTAAGACACTAGGTCCTTTCTACCATGATTTATTACCTAGGATTAAAGCACCTTGTCCCATAGGTGGTATATAGTATGATATTAATAACAAGATAAGATGCAATTTTTTCCATTCCACCCCAATTCTTCATCTTATTATCAACTCCTTGACTTATTTGGATGAATAAGAAAGAATTCCTAATCCACCCATCATTATCCTTCTTCAGTATAGAGATTGTAACTATAAAATTATTATTTTCACTTGGATTTTCAACCTTTAAGGATATTTCAAATCTCTCCTCATCCAAGTGGCACAATGGAAACACCTCTAGTCTTGTGGGTAGCCTAAGGATGAGGCGAATCTCTAGATAGGGCTAGCTCCCTTGATGTACCACTTTGGATCACAACTACACTTAATTTTGGTAGGCGAAAAGGGAGAGATATAATTGAGTGAAAAATAACCTAAGTGAGGTGATACACTAAAATATATGATGACTTACAGCTAGTATCATGTTACACATGAAATCAAGAGAGAAACTAAACGTACACTTCTCCAATCTTCATCTTCTCACATCAATGTTACATTGTGACGTTATGGTTGAATGTAAAAAGCTAAGTGGTCTAGAAAATATGCATATGAGGGTACTAATGAATATACTAAATCACTCAATGCTTTAAATTTCCTAGAATACTTCACATGCCCCTGTAAGAAGAAACTTTCCAACTATAAAGGAATCTATAGTGTTCACTAATAAAGTTTCAACATTAAAGTAAAATACACTAAGAATAGTCATGAATATGTAAAAAATAATAGTATTATTGATCAAATTATATGAATTTTAGTATGGATTCACCATACTCATGTGAAACATAGATTACAATGCTAAAATAGTTAGTTCTTATCGAACTTAAACGAGAAAAGTCCAGGGGTCACAAGGACACTTTTCAAGATGATATAAGGAGTTACTTGTGAATTATAAGAGGATATGGGCTGAACCCATGTAAGTTTAGGAAGCACAAGTGTCAATTTAAGGCATAAACTTCATGAAAAGTGGCATGAAACTCCCTTTGTTGGCTAAAAAATGTGACTTCATGATTGACCCCTCTTAAACACCTCCTAACTAAATATTAATAGCTATAATGATTTGGATGAAATTTAATTATTTCAATAATGCATTTCCATGAATTTTTTTTCTTGGTCCTTTTGAATCATTTAGAAGTGAGCCATTATCATCTATTTTCAAGAAAACTCCTCTTCTATGCACCGTACACACATGGCCTCAAAATTGGAATCAGTTTCTTATTAATATCCATGGTAATAAGTGGGTGACACATTTAAATACCCTACATAGCCTTAGAATCATTAGGGATACCTTAAAATCACCTCACTTAAAGATCTCCACCCTTTTCATTAACTTTTCCACTATGCCAATTTTGACTAGATAAAATGAGGGATATTTTTATAACAATTATAAGTTTATTGAAGGCATAAAATTACCATAAGTAGTTATTATAATTTTATATCTTCCTCCCAAATTTGGATTCATCATCAGACTCCTACTATAGTCTATAAAACACAAAACAATAAAAAAATATCTTGTTTCTCACCCTATCCAAAAAGTGACATACATAGAAAAATAATGGGAGGGAGCCTGAGTGAGTCCTCTAAAAATTAAATAGGTTTCATGGATCAACTATTCCATTAGATCATCTCTGCAATCTTGTTTTCTCCATCAGGTTATTGATCAAGGTTTAGAAGGGTTTTAGCCTATTTTTAGTCTTAAGTTTTGTTTCCTAAAAACTTTACATTTAAAATTAAAACTAATTACACAAAAATTGAGATTAATACTTATTCTAACATCCTTGAATTCCCTTTGTCTCCATGAAAACTATCCAAGAATATGTGAGTACCCAAACTTCTCCTATTGATCTTGTTCCTCATTTCAACAAGCCTAAGTTGTCCTAAAGTCCAAAAAGGTATTCCTTTATGGTTTATTGGAATTAAAATAGTTCATAAGATTATATAGTGACCCTAATAAAATTTCCAAATATATTTAAATTATCTACCAAGGTTAGATAAGGAAGTTGATCCTTCATTGGATTATAGGCCTAAACGTACTCAATAAGCCTGCATGTTGCTTAAGCTCAAAATGACCTTATTGTGACTTAATTTTCACCTAAAAGGCTTTGTCACATTTTTATCCACCCTAAAAACATTCTTTAACAAGATATAAATATCAAGCCACACTAGAAATGAACATGGTTCTCTATTTGGCTTCTAGGCCTTAATGTGTTTGATATGCCTACTTGCAAACTTTGGTATTTAAACACTTTTTACTAGTTAAATCCTTTAGTGAGGTATTAATAATGTTTTTTTATATTTATCTCATCTTATAAAATCCTCTTTAAATATTCAAACATCTCCTAAAACCAATCTTCAGCCCTGTTCTCCCAAAACCTAGTAGTTTTGTGTACAAGGGGAGTGCCTTCTATCTCAGATAAAACAAAGGGAACTAACCTATTTTCCTAAATAAATAAGAATAATTTAAAATATATATAATTTTTAAGGGTTATCTATAATAAATTTAGCTCTTTAAAATAATATTGGACCCTTCAAACTCTCAAAAATCCAAGATTGACCTATAAAGCAGGAACTATATGCATTATTTTGATATATTAGCTATATGTTACTTGATCAGGGTCATTATTTTGTTTATTTCTCATTAAAATGGATTATTGATACCATAAGGTCCATGAATAATGTGTCATATGTATCTATAACACCTTATCTCCTTACATTCTTCTTTCAATACCCTAACCAGACTATGTAAAGAGTCTTGACTGCAGGGTTTCCTCTAATGGATTGTGCATTACATTTGAAAGGGTATTTCCATGCTTGCTTCATAATTATATAAGGGTTACAATATAATATTATTATCTTGAAAATGTTTATTTATCCTGATCACCATTCTAAAATTCCATGCTCCCCTCCTTTCATTTTAACTAGTTAGGACTGATACACCTCCTTGACTGTGTTTTTTCTTTAAAGAGGATGCTTGTAGGTACGTATGCCTAGTTGTACTTTGAATATGATATGTAGACAATCTATTTAAATAATTAAGTCCATTTATAAATTTTTTCATATTTTTTCACCCATGTTGGACCAATTCACATCAAGAGCCTTAACTTTCCTGCTCTCTACCCCTATACATTCATACACAATAAACTATGTTTGACTGAGGGAGACATTTTGTATGAAGATTATTCATGGGAGATATTTCATGTCAATTTTAGTTGTAAGGACCATTTATAACCTCTTAAATCATCCCAAATTCATACCCTATTCTTAATTCCTTCTTTCCTTCATTTTGACTTACAAAACTATGATTTATGCCTCAAGTTTGGCTGTAGGTGTGCTTTTCCATGGAATTAGAACCTTGTAGGTGTTTGTTGAGGGAAAATCCTATATACCAACTTGTTTTGGTGGTCCTTATATCATAATTAAACCCTCTAATTTATCCAAACACTCAAATGTGTCTTCAAACCTTTTATCTTGCTTAGTGTTTATTCCAAAACACCTTTTTCCCTTTTTACCGCTATAGATGAATATTTTGGATTAGACACACCTACATGTGTGTCTAGGGTCTGAAATGTTGTATGTTATCTCCAAAAATGAGATAAAATTATAATTTTCTCCTCCATAATATAATCTTATAATCATGGGAGCAAAGTTTTGAACTACTACTTTTGGGAAAGAGTCCCTTTAGAGTTTCAAAACCTATAGACCTCACTATCAAAAATCAATGATGAGAAGTGCATACTCAAGCCTCACCATCAAGAGAACCAAAGAACTAAACCACTTTCTCATTTTTTCAAGTTTATTCCCTATGTGAGAGATATAGGGTATTCTCACTTGGGTGCATCAAAACTCTTTATAATCCTATTATAAGCCTTCAACCAAAACTCGGGTGTTCCATTTTGTACCTTTAGGGATTTGATCTCAAACATAGTCATCTCATATTTTTGAAGGTGGCCTTCATTCCTTATTTATAAATATACCCTAAAAAACAAGTATACCATGATATTTCACCATATCAAGCAACTGAAGAAGGTTCATCAGATGTTTCAAACTCTCCATATGGATTATAAACTCTCTACCTAGGCTACCTATATGTGGTTATTCCATAATGCAGGTAGTAAGGGAATTTTCAGTAGTGAACAAGAAAAATAGTCACTGAATGAGTTACAAACCATATTATAATATTTAAAATGGGCTCTTCACACTTATAAGGGTATTAAACAAGTATCAACACATTGCATTAAATGTGAATTTATCCTCCAAGCACTTGTAGGTGGGCATATTCATGGTAGACTAGGTGAAAGTGTGTTACATGATTACCACAGTCTTTTCTTATGCCAAGTGGAGGTTCTTGTTTTATTATATTGATATGAAAACATATTAAAAATCATTATATTTTTTTTACCTTTCCATGAATCATGTTAAACATGTCAACACATGTGATCTCTTATGACTATAAGTAAGAATGAACAAGAAGTTGACCGAGTGTGAGAGTGGACTGCAAGATTGATCCAAGCATGATGTAGTGAAATCAAAACATGAATGGAAGTGATCATTATGAAATTAATACATGTAATTAAACCATATCTTATTCACATGGAAGTCCCTATATGGAATTTAACCTTTTGCAAGTGGAAAATTGATTGAGATTGCATATGGTGGTACCTTCCAAAGTGAGTTATTTGGACTATAAAATCAACTTGAAATTTAAAACCAAACATACATATATATAATTAGATAAGGATTAAAACTTCATCTTTAATCAACCTCAACAACTGGTTCATACATAATTTCCAAAAATGGAGCAAAACCTATAGCGTACATAAATTAGTAGGTAGAAAAATATAGTCAACTTCATGAGGATGGTTCATGAAGAAAAGATCACCATTATTAAAACTATTTATATGGAAATTAAGGTCCCTAATTGTGCTAAAATCTCCCCAAGGCGTTTGTCTTGAAATCTCTTGAGTTATCTATATTAAGCACAAACCTAAAGATCACTTTCACTTGCCAAGAAGATTAAAAAAGGAGCAAAATGGTTTTGGGCCAAAAATGGCACTTTCATATCATTTAAAATGTGTAAATGAGCTTGATTAAGCTTAATAGATATATCATGATCTTTTTCTAGGTGGCACACTTCTCATGGAGTCATACAAGTGTCAAACTTCTTCTTTTCCTTAAGGAAACTACCCTTTTTATGAATAACCTACCACTTTTTAGTTACTGACAATTAATTAAGACCTATAAGGACACATGGGACATGAAATAACATGTTATAACCTTCAAACTTCCCAACAAATCCATATAACTTATTAAATGCACCTTTTTGACCCCTAAAATGACTCAAAAGGACATGCTGGCTAACGAAATAAGTGAATATGGCTAATATAACATTAAATTACCTATTATATACCTTATGGACAAATATTAAACCCCATAAATCACTTAAAACTATTTTTTTAACCCAAGGATGCACAAATTTGACCTAAAAGTCAAATTTGGTCAACAAATTGGTGACTCATAAGGGTAGTATGCCTATTATGCTAACTAGACCAGTAGCCTTGTTAGTCCATTGGGATTAGGAGTCATCTAAAGTCTAAGACAAACAAAGAAAACTTTGACCACTGACCATCAAGACAAGACCACTAATTACCTTAACCACTTAAAGTAAGGACACACACAAAGCAAAAGCAAACACACATGTGCTTCATGAACACTTATGGAACACACACACTAAACTAAACAAACTAACTCAAGGACTAATAACCTAAGATTAGAACTCCCTCTTGGATCAAATGGGAAGTTTGAAACTCTTCTTGAATCATGATATGAAGGATTTAGTGATACATTTAGTCTTTTTATCCTTGGCATTGATGCCTACAACTTTCTCATGATGTTGTATAACTCCATTTACATGATATTCATTGAAAACCAAGTAGATTCAAACATGTTATCTATATAAATTAACTATTATTAAATCTAAATGGTGTCAACCTTCTCATGTGGATCTTCAATTGGGATCTCATTCTTTATTTCTATAGGGATATCAATAAGATTGCATTTCTTCTCAGCTGTAAGTTCTTCCAACTCACTAAGGAGCTTTGCATACTCTATCCAATCTTGATAATTTTCCTCCATGGAAGATTATTTCTTCACCTTTTCATGTACTTAGACCTCAAATTTTCAAAGATATTCAAGCTCTTGAAATAGATTCATTCTCATATGCCAATCATCTTTGTCCTCTTCATCCTCTAGAACCACTACTTCTTCAATATTCTCTTCTTGATGTGTGAAGTCATCAAGATGGTGTTCTTCAAGATATAACATTTAATGGTGATTAAAAATTAGGATGAGGTATTATATCATCTTCAAGAATAACATCTTGCACATTTGTCTCAATAGAACCTTCTAGGGATATAACCTCTTTGGGAAAGATATGCAATTTTTCTCTATCTATGATAGTGCATTCATCCCCATACTTGAGGTAATCATCCACAACCTTTTGATTATATGTAGATTCCTCTTCAAGGGATGCAATATCTTATATATCTTTATCCTTCATGGCGATGCCAAGATTAGGCATCTTGAAATCATGTGACCTAGCCCAATGAGGCTGCTAAGGAGGTTTGTCTTCTTCAAGAAAGAGTTATATTTCCTTATCAACCAGCTATTCCTCTTTAGGTTACCATACCATAGGTCCATTAAGGAAAATGGTGATGGGTTTAGGACAAGATGAACTAGTTTTTGGAGGTGGAAAATATAACTCAAAATCAAATTGAGAGTGAAATGTAGGGGGGTCTTTTAGAAGCTCCTGAGTAAGGGGAGGTAGACCTTGGGTTAAGCAACTTGATTATCTTCCTTCCACTTGGAAATCACTTCATTCACATCTGATTTAACTTTATAATTATCTTGAGGGAGGTTATATGGGGTGATTTTATACATATGATCTTATTTTGGGTCTAAACCTTCTATCACACCTTGACTTAATAACTTCATCCTTGACTCTAAATCTTCAATTTGCTTGGCTAGGTTCTCTTGGAAAAGTCTCTCTTAAAGTTGATGTGCATAATAATGATTAATAAAAGGGGATTCATGCAGAGTACAAGATTTTTATTGAGTAAGGGTGGGAGGAACTTTCAAAGGATCAACTTCATTCACAATTTCACGCTCCTTATCAACTAAACTTCTAACTTTTTTCTTTCCCCATGACTCCATTATCTTACTCCAGCTTAGAATGTTATTATTAGAGGTATTCTCTTGAGGAAGGATGGGAGGGTTTTAAGGTGGATCAAGATCCTTATCAACTTCACACTCTATGTCAAGACTTCTCTCCTCTTTCTTTTCCCATGACTCCACTATCTTATTCCATATTAGGATGTTAGGATTAGAGGTCTCTTTTTAAGGTGGTGGAGATGCATTGTGAGAGGAAAATTAGATATTGAACTCCACTTCCTTGGATGATAAAATGTACTATTGTATTTTCTTATTGGCCAACTAATTTTTTCTATCAAGGTTTGCTTCAAACACAAGGCTAGTCTTTTCAACTCTCTCTTCCACTTGATTTGGAAAAGGATGACTTTGTGAATTTTGATTAGGCTCATGAGTAGGGATCAAATATGGATGATAGAAAACTTGGGGAAGTGGATTTAAAGGTTGATAGACTTGGTAAGTCTACCTACCATGAATTCTTAGCTTATCTTCCAGGGATGCAATCAAACCATTCATATCTAGCATCTCATTTTTAATCCTTTTCCAATTGGCTCTCTCAATAGGTGCCCACTCTATTTTAACCAAGTCAAAGGTATCTCTAATATTTTTAATGAAATTTCTAGGGACCTCTTAAACACATCCTATAAGATTATAAATATCCAAAATGTACCTCTCATATCCCAAAAGTGTTCACTTGAAGGTGGAAATGGATGGAGTTGGGGAGTGGCTAGGTTGACTAGGAGAAGCAAGATATTGAGGAGGTTGGGTATAAGACTGATACACTTCATGATGAGGTTGAATATTGTAATATTAGGGCTGAAAATAACCATATTGGGGATGGTAAAATTTATGAAAGGGTTGATTAATAACTTTCTTTTGTTGATAGGGAATGCCACAAGCTTGTAATGTCTCATCAACTTATAAAGAATACAACTCAACACCAAAGTTAGCCATGAAACCTCATTGAAAGAAATAATGCAAAGGAAAATATTAAAAAATATATTCAAAATGAAAATTTGGCTACTTGACTAGCTGATGTATCTTTGGATTCATCATTGATGCTTTGATAGATGTCTCCAAGGGCTAATTATTAAGAGACAACACTAAAAATCTCTCAACTTCACGGATCAAGAGTCTCATTAGGCATGCCAAAAACTATTGACACATAAATTTTCACCATTTTAGGAGATTTAAAATATATCCTCATCTGAGTGCCCCAATGGAAACACATCTAGGCTTGTGGGAAGCCTAAGGATGAGGTGAATCTCTAGATAGGGCTAGCTCCCTTGACGTACCACTTTGGATCACAACTACACTTAAATTTAGGGGGTGAAAAGGGGGATAGATAAATAAAATAAATATAAAATAAGGGAGGTGATACATTAAAATATATGATAACTTCCAACTAGTATCATGTTACACATGAAATCATGAGACAAATTGAACATACACTTCTCCAATCTTTAACTTCACACATTAATGTTACATTGTGAGGTTATGTATAAATGTGCAAAGCTAGGAGGACTATAAAAGAGTCATATGAGGGAAATAATTCATATAATAAATAACTCAATTATTTTAATTTCCTAGAACACTTCACATGCCTTGTAATAATAATCTTTCCAACTGTAAATAAGATGCAAGAATAAGACACCATGCTAAGGAATCTATAGTCTTCACTAAGTAAGATTAAACATTAAATTAAACCACACTAATAATATTTAATAAGAGGTAAAAAATATTATTATTATTGATAAAATGGTATGAGTTTGAGTAGGGATTCACCATACTCAAGTGAAGCATATATTACAATGCCAAAATGGTTAGTTCTTATAGAACTTGAGAGAGAAAAGAAGAGAGAAGTACCAAGGTCATAAAGAAAATTTTCAAGCTGATACAAAGATTTAATTTTACATAATAATAGGATATTACATGAACCTTGAAATTTAAATAATCACAAGTGTCAATTTAGGCATAAACTTCATGAAAAGTGGCATGAAACTCCCTTTGTTGGCTCAAAAAATCTGCCTTCATTATTGGCCCCTCTTAAATGCCTCATAATGAACTAGGAAAAGTTATAATTATTTTTATTAATAGTAAGGATTTTATACATTCCTCTCCATGTTTTTTTTCCATCTTAGTCCTCTAAAAACATTTGAAAGTGAGAAATCACCATTTGTTGTCAATAAAACTCCTCGTCCATGCACCCTGCACATTTGGCCTCAAAATTGGCATCATTTGCTCATGAAAATAAATTGTAAGAAGTGGATGACACATTTAATGAACATAAATGGCCTTATAATCATTATGGATACATTTAAATCACCTCACTTAAAGATCTCCACCCTTCTCACTAGCTTGTCCAATATGCCATTTTTGACTAGTTAACACGAGGGCTATTATTTGAACCATTAGAAGTTCCTTGAAGGAATTAAATGAAAATATTGATTTATTAAAATTATATATCTTACTCTAATTTTTTTTTCATCTTTAAACTCCTCTTGTAGCCTAAAAAAAGAACAAAGTAGTAAAACATACCCTATTTCTCACCCTATCTGTATAGGTTCATACATACAAAAAGCATGGGAGGGAGCATGAGTGAGTTATGAAAAAATTAAAATAGGTTTCATGGCCAAAATATTCCATTATGTCAGCTCTCTAAGCTTTTTTTCTCCATCAGGTCACTAATAAGGGTTTAAGAGGGTTATAGCCTATTTTCAGTATTAAGGTTTGTTCATAAAAACCTGATATTTAAAACTCAAAATAGTTCCTAAAAAATATATATATTAATATTTATTTAAAAATCCTTGAACTCCCTTGGTCTCCATGAAAACTCTCCAAGAAGATGTGAGTGCTCAAACTTCTCATTTCAAGCTCTTTCCTCCATTTCAACAAGCCTAAGTTATCCTAAAGTCTAAAAAGGGATTCTTATGTGGTTTATTTTCATTAAAATGCTTCATAAAATTATTTAGTGACCATAATAACATTTCCAAATATATTTTAATGCTATACCATGGTTAGAAAATGAATTTGACCCCTTATTAGATTATAAGCCTAAACCTGCTTAATATTCCTACATGTAACTTAAGCTCAAAATGACCTTCTTTTGATTTAAATTTAATATAAAAGGGTTAATTACATGTATATCCACCCTAAAAAAATTCTTCAACAAGATATAAATATCACTCCACTCTAGAAATTAAGATGGTACTCTATTTGGCTTCTAGGCCTTAATGTGTTTGATAAGCCTACTTGAAAACTTTGGTATTTAGACCCTCTTGATTGGTTCCATAATTTAGTGAGGTTTTCATAATTTTTTTTTAATATTTATCTCATATTATAACATACTCTATAAATATTCAAATATTTCCTAAGACCACTCTTCATCCCCTTTTCCCAAAACCTACTAGTTTTGTGTATTAGGGGAGTGCGCTCTATCTCAGACAAAATATAGGGAAATACCCTATTTTAATAGAAAAATATTAATAATTTAAAAGGATATCCAAGTCATAAGGGTTATATTTACAAAATTTTATCTCCTAAAAATAATATTTGACCCTTCATACTCTCAAAAATCTAAGACTAACCTGCTAGGTAGGGACTGTATGAATTATTGTTAAGTACTAGTTGTATGTTACTTACTCAGGGTGTTATTTTGTTTATTTATCTTGAAAATGGAATATGGAGACCATAAATACCATTAATAATGTGTCACATTTCTCTATAACACCTTATATCCTCACATGCTTCTTTCAATACCCTAACTAGACTATGTAAAGAGTCTTGATTGTAGGGTTTCCTCTGATGGACTATGCATTACATTTGAAAGTCTCTTTCCATTATTTTTTCCTAATTTTATGAGGTTAAAATGATAATATTATATTAATTAAAATTTTTCTTTATCTTACTCACCATTACAAAACTACATGCTCCCCTCCATTCATTTTATCTAGTTAAGACTAATACACCTCCTTGACTGTGTTTTTTTAGAGAGGATATATGTAGGTATGTATGCCTATTTATACTTTTAATATGATATTTAGACACCATATTTGAATAAATAATTCTTTTTATTAATTTTTTAAAATTTTTTCACCAATTTTGGACCAATTCACATCAAGATCCTTATCTTTCTTGCTCTCCGCCCCTATACATTCATACACAATTAGCTATGTTTGATTGAGGGAGACCTTGTGTATGAAGATTATTCATGGGAGATATTTCATGTAAATTTTATTTATAAGTACCATTTATTACCTCTTAAATCATCCCAAATTCATACCCTATGCTTAAGTCATTCTTTCCTTCATTGTGACCTACAAAACTATGTTTTCTACCTTAAGCTTGGTTATAGGTTTGCTTTTCCATGGAGTTAGAACCCTATAGGTGTTTGTTGAGGGAAAAACATACATAAAAAATTATTTTGGTGGTACTTATATCATAATTAAACCCTATAATCTCTCCAAACACTCAAATGTGTCTTCAAACCTTCCACCTTCCTAAATGTTTATTCCAAAACAGTTTTTTACCTTCTTGCTATTGTAGATGACTATTTTGGATTAGATGCACCTATAGGTGTGTCTAAGATCTAAAATGGTGTATTTTATATACCCAAAGGAAATAAAACCATAATTTTATCCTCCATCATATATCCTTCCAATCATGGGTGAAAATTTTCAAACTATTACTTTGGGGAAAGAGTACCTTTAGAGTTTCAAAACCTATAGACCTATTGTCAAAAATTAGTGATGAGAAGTGCATGTTCAACCCTCACCATCAAAATAACAAAAAGAATAAAACACTTTATCATTTTTTCATGTTGATCCAATATATGATAGATATAGGTTATTCTCACTTGGGTGCATCAAAAGTCTTTATAATCCCATTTTAAGCCTTCAACCAAAAGCTCAGGTGCTCCATTTTACACCTTTATGGATTTGATCTCAAACACAGTCATCTCATTTTTTAAAAAGTGACCTTAGTTCCTTATTTATTAATCTACCATTATAAACAAGTGTACCATGATATTTCACCATATAAAGACACTAAATAAGGTTCATTATATGTTTCAAACTCTCCATATGGTTTCTAAACTCTCTACCCAGGCCACCTGTAGGTGGTTATTCCATAATGCAGGTAGTAAGGGAATTTCAAGTAGTTAACAAGAAAAAGAGTCCCTTAATGAGTTAAAAAATAATTTATAATATTTTAAATTAACTCTTCACACTTATGAGGGTCTAAAAAAAAGTATCAACACATCCTATTCAATCTACATTTATCCTCCAAGCATGTGTAGGTGGGCATATTCATGGCAGACTAGGTTAAAGTGTGCTACATGACTACCACAATATTTTCTTATGACAAGTGGAGGTTATTATTTTATTATCTTGAGATGAAAACATATTAAAATTCATGACATTTTTATTCCCTTTCCCAAAATAATGTTAAACATGTCCACATATGTGATCTCCTATGACTATAAGTAAGAATGAGCAAGAAGTTGATTGAGTGTGAGAGTGGACTGCAAGATTGATCCAAGCATGATGAAGTGAAATAAAAACATGAAGTTAGGTGATTATTATGAAATTAATACATGGAAATACACCATATCCTATTCACATGGAAGCCTCTATATGGAATTCAACCTTCTACAAATGGAAAATTGACTAAGACTGCACATGGTGGTACCTTTCAATAAAGTGATCTATTTTTACTAAAAAATCAACTTAAGACCAAAAAAAAACTATATATATCATTATTTAAGTATCCAAAAATAATTTTGAATCAACCTTAGTAATTGGTTTGCATGAAATTTCCAAAAATGGAACAAAACTTATAAGGTGCATAGATTAGCAGGAAAAAAAATATAGTCAACTTCATGAGGATGGTTAATGAAGAACATACCACCATTATTGAAAATCATTATACATAAATGAATTTATCTTAGTGTAATAAAACCTACCTAAGGTGTTTGTCTTGAAACCACTTGAGTTATATGTACTAAGCATAAACCTGAAGGTCACTTCTACTTGCCATAAAGACTAAAAAAAAGTATAATGGTTTTTGGCTAAAAAAGGCACTTTCAAATCATTTAAAAAATTTAACTAAGCTTTTGGAATCTTAATATACATACCACGATCCTTTTCCATGTGGCATACTTCCCATGGAGCCGTAAAAGTGCCAAGCTTCTTCTTTTCCTCAAGAAAACTACCCTTTTTTTTAGGAACCTACCCTTTTAAGTTACTAACAGTTAATTAAGACCTATAAGGATACATGAGATGTGGCATCATGTTTTTTAACCTTCACTCTTCCCATTATATTTTTACAACTTATTAAATGCACCTTTTTGACCCCTAAAATGACTCAAAAGGACATCTTGGCTTATGAAATAAGAGACCAAGGCTAATATAACATTAAATAATATTATATGACCTATGATATAAATTATAACCAAAAATTAAATCCCCTCAAAAAATTAAAACTCAATTTTTTACCTAGGGGTGCCCTAATTTGACCTAGAAGTCAAATTTGGTCAATAATTATCTAGGCCTATTTTTCCAATCATACCTCCTTATTCTCCTTAAGTCTAGCCTTATCTTATATCATTCACATTTTATGGATGCCATTAACTAGACATATCTAACCCAACATAATAGATATTTTTTTATGAGTCATTCATCCTAATTTACTCTATTTCCCATGTCCTATCCTAGACCAAAAACTTTGCCTTCTTATTATCTCAAAAACCAAAGGTACTTAGAGATCTATTTTGGAATGGGTTGATGCTCTTATTGAGTACCAAGATTATATTGAGGTATTTTGGTTATGTCATGAGAATTGATTTACACCACCCATTTTGAATCCCATTCCACTTAATAACAAACCCAATCCATAACCCATCTATTATGTTAGTTGCCTTGGTCAAACCTCAGGGAGCCAAGTTCATAGTTTAGCATGTGTTATTCATGTGCACATAGGATCCATAGTTGATTTATCTATAATTTCCACTTCATGTATGAGTCCTCACCATCCTATCCATTTACATAAACTAAATCACTCACAATTATAACATAGAAAACATTATAAATTATAATCACCCAAAGCTCCTAAAGGACTCAAATTATTTTATTTTCCCAACAAATTAAGGCATTATTTTTTATGTGAAATTTAATATTTTTATCATTATCATACATATTTATTATGTTTTCATTTTCAACATATATAAATAGTATAATGTAATCACATTAATGAAATTTATGACACATGTTTGTAATTTGACTAAACCCATAATATTTTCATTGGAAAAGGATGGCTATTATTCTTATCTATAATATTAACTCAATAGGCACAAATATTATCATTATGATCATTTCACATTTTATTTATTTTTTATTTGTGAACATCATTTGGTTCACTTATTGTATATTTTTTAATATGACCACAACCTATCCATGTGAATATAAATAAGCTTTTTGATTATCAAAGCATGAGTGAATGAAACCACTAATACCCATAAAAATTATTTGAAGTCATACATTATTTCCATCATATATCTATAAATTTACCATAAGGATTTTCTCTCATTTGTTGAATCTATGTTACTTGGGTAATCAAACTAATAATTCATACTTGATTATCTTATATTATTTAAATAACATAAAGATAGGGGAATTTAAATTGCAAATTCAAAACATTCTATTTATATAATCTATTTTCATCATTTAGTGTTGACATTTTTGGTTTTCATAGTCAAAATCTAATTCATTCATTCTTACCTTGTGTTTTATTTTTATCATAATTTATATTGGTAATTACATGTTTTGATGTGTGTTCTAGTATGCACCAATGTTATGGGCTCATCTCTTTACTCCACTCTCTTTAAAATAAATTGGGATATCTCCCCAAGGTTTATATCTTCTTGGTCTAGGTGCATTGATCTTTATATGGTAGATCATTATGAGCATTCCATTTCAAGGGGCCTTTATTGGTTCACCTAATCATCTAACTTATAACATGCAATTTAGTAGTTTTTTGACACTTTAACATTATAAATCATGGTATGTTATTGTTTTATCTAGTCAAGTTTTATGTAGGTGTTTAAAAATAAAAATAGGCATTTTTTTTAGTGTTGCTTAGTTTTAAAATCAATAGCTTAGGGTTTTGTTCAGTGTATTATTTAAACTATTCTTTTTGTGTTCATTCCATTATATTGAGATTCAATAATGAAATATATGATAATGGAAAACAAATAAGAATTAATCAAGATATACATGAGTAATAAATCACATACATTTAAAACCTAGACTAAAAATCAAAAGAAAAGGGAGAGAAATAAAGTAAAAGCCTACAAACATGGTGAAAAATTCAATTTTATGATGGAATCAGCCCCACAAATTGGTCCCTAATCTAGTCAATGCTTACATAATCAAATAAAAATTTAGTGCAAGATTTTAGGAAGAATAGATGAGAGAATAATAACCACCACCACTGTATACATGCACAAATGGAAATGAAATAATCATAAGTATCATATTAATCAATAATCCGTCATTTTGATAAAAAAATAATGTTTGTTACAATCATTCTCCTAAAATGTTTCTAGCATAATGGTAGGAGATGAGTTGAGGGAGAGATTAACACTAAAAAATTATGAAAATATAGAAATTAAAAGGGGTTGGCTCTAAATATCTTATAGGAGGAGAACATTTCAACCCTTGGACATAAAAAATACAACCACATATATTAATTAGTCTTCTAAATAAGAGCAATTTTCCTTCCAAAATGTATAGCTACTACCATGAATTCTCTAGCTACTTCTTTCTTCCTCCAAATTTTTCAATTTCACTATTCATAAGCCTGCACAAGATAAAAAAACAAGTTGATACTTATAATTGAAATAAATGAATAGTAAATTGCATATTAAAATAGGAATAGGTTTTTCTGTAGGTAAATTTAGACAAAATTGAAGACATCATTACTTTTGTGATAGAAATATGTTTTTGGAAACATGAATGGATCAAATTTTTGATAAACAAGTTAAAAATTATGCCAAAAAAACCATTGAGAGGTTAAAAATGGTCTCTCCTAAACCTATTCAGCATTTTTAGTGATCTCAACTTATGTTTAAGCATTACCAGTCACTTTTTAACTTTTATAGTTGAATCAAGGTTTTAAATCATAATTAGAAATATGGTGCACTTTCAAGGTCTTCAAGACATAATTAATACACATTTTCTTGAATAGAAATGCATTTTAAATGTTAAAATTGGCAAGAAAATTATTTAGGTGCCCAAAGACCTAATCAAGCTTTAGACCCTTAGTTATGTCTATGGGATTTTTATCTTGGTTTGATATGTTATAATCAGGGAATTGAGGGCCCTAAATACCTAAGGAGACACCATAAGGGTTTCAGTGGGAAAAAGACTAGATAACATATCATTGGGGGATTGGGCCTCAAAATATTGATAAACATTAGTAGTGGGAGTTAGTGAAATGGGGGATCAAAACCATGATGGATAATGGGTAGTATTTTGGGGGGATAAAGGCCTGAGTAGTAAATAGAGTGGTGGTCTTGAGATCTATGACAACTTAGTCAAGGATTGAGACCCCAATTAGAGTTATGGATCAGTGAGAGGATAGCCCCTGACCTAGTCGAGGATCCATCCCTAACTAGTAAAGGATTCTAAAAAAAAAACCACAAAGGGAAAATGATGGGGAAAACACCCAATGACCAAATGTAGACCAAACTAGAACTTTTTTTTAATAACAAAGGCATGATACTTGATTCCCCTCTTATACATAATCAAGGTTTGGGGACCAGATTAGGTATAGGGAGTTAAGATTTTCGAAACTTAGACCAAAAATCATGAAAAAATATTGAGGTCAAGGCAAGACTATAATGATAAGATAGACCAAATAAAATAAAATTATAATGTTTTTTACCAGGAGTAAGATTTTGTAAGCTCAATATGAGGACCTAGAAGTTGTTTTGGGGAGAAATGTTAAACATGAAACTTGATCATATGGGCCTAGTGGAGAAGATGGAGTAGGTTCCAAAATCTGAAATAAAATGGAAACCACAATGAACCATTAGGGGAAAATGAGAGACATAAGAAAGCTAGAGAATACCTATACTAAAGACCCAACAAGTGGGGTAAGTATGGCAAAAATGCATTTCTTCTCAAAGATTAAAAAATGAAACTTACACACATAAACAAGGTGGATAATATGGATTAGGTTTAATATGTTATATATGAATGTAAATCAAGGTAAACCCCTGAAGTATTTTTAGGGAGCTAAGAGAGTAGGTAGGCAATAATGCCATAAGAGTACAAGTGCAACAAACTTTGCTTTGGGGGAAAGTGTTATATATGAAACTTCACCATTAACAATTGGTCATCATAATGTGATAGGTTTTGGTATATTGAAGGGAATGAAAATTAAAATGACCTCTTAGAGTAGGCTAAGAGAATAAGGAGAGTTAAGAGATCTAGTCTTCAAATATATATTAAGAGGTAAAAACCCCACTTTTATGCTAAGTGTCAAATATAAAGTTGACTCACATAGATATGGTTTTGATCCTCAATTCAACATGCAAACTAAGATGTACCATCAATAAAATTTAAGGTGTTGATACTAATGAACCATGATCATAAGTGAGAGCAGAGTAAAAGGAAAAAATGATATTCCTTGATAATTAGAATATTTAGAGCATGTTGTGTAAGCAACAAAAAATGCTGACTCTACTATAAAATACTCCTATGTATTTTAAAATGATATAAATGTGTATAAAAACTCATAATATCTGGTTAAGACTACCACATGGAACATGAATAGATTCTCTAAAGATGGGAGTGTCTAAAGGACCAAATCAAACATTCTCATTGATCAAGTTTGTCTAAATGAGATAAATTAACTCTTTTTAGGCCCTTGTAAGGGCTAGAAAATATGGATATGATCATTAGGATAGTGAATCCTACCTTAAGAACACTTGTTTGGACACTCTCTACTACCAGATAGGCATTCATAGCCCTAATAAAGTTTCCTCTAATCCCACTTAGGGCCTTACTCCACTGCCAACTAGGATAGAAAACTTATGGTGGAGTTTCCTAAATCATCCAAAAGTGATTTTTTTAGATATTGACTTCTATTTTCTTTTCTTATCTTGATTTATCATTTCTCTTTTCTATTTAGCATTTCAATCCTAGGTTGGGGATCACTATATAAAGTAAAGGGTAGAACTATATATTTTTCACCCTAGATCATCACCATAGTAGGTTCATCCATGAAAACCCAAAAATCATTAATATGTGAATTTTGTGCTTGGTTTCGAGACAATGTCTTCATTGAATAGATAGTTCTATCTAAATATAACCCAACTCAAACAAGTTTAGAACATATACGATAGTCAAACATTTGAAACCAATTTGAAAATAGAATGTAAAGTTTTAAACTATCAGATTATATACACAATAGAATGTCATCCAAACTACCTACATACATGCCTTTAATTCTTTAATTATTTTAACCAATAGGGGAACCTATAGGTAAAAAAGTGATATAGACCAAAAAGAGACAAATAATGAGGTGAAACCAATAATGAAAAGTGGGAAAAGTAATAAAATAAAACTAAAATAACCATAAAGTAGGGGTGAAAACAAAAAAAAAGTAAGAAGGAGAAAGATAATTTGTTTACATGAACTTGCTAGGCTAATTCAAGCTTGGAAGTAGTGTTTGAGGAATTATTCATTGATAGATAATGGGATTTCCTCACCAGTTAGATACCTTAGAATGTATTCTCACCTAGGATTTGAGAGATTTGGTAGGGACCTAACCATAGGCATCAAATTTTCCATCCTAACCTTTTTCTCATGAACCTTGTCTTAGAGGACTAGATCAGAGATTCAAAAGGATTTCACTTTTGCTCACTTATCAAACCAATGTTTAGAAACCTCTTGGTGTTTACTAAAATGAAATAGAGTTGTATCATGGTTTTCCTCTAGTTGTATCAAATTAAGTAGGTGAGTTTCTATCTTATCATCTATTTCTAGGTAGTCTCTCATGAATTGTAATGTGGGAATTCTTAGGTTGACTAGAAAGATGGGGTCTTGAATGTAAAAAATATGATACAATGATGTTCCTAAGTCTGAATTAATTCTAGTCCTATTAGACCATAGTGAAAGATTTAGAACATTGTGCTAGTCCCTAAGGTTCTTTTCCAAGATCTTTTTAATTACAGTTGGTAAATTCTTATTAGTTGATTTTTCTACCCCATTACCCTATGTATAATAATTAGAATAGAATTTTATGATTAAATAATTATTATAGGACCATTTATTAAATTAAAGAGATGATAAATGAGGACCATTATCACATACAAACATAATATTTATCCCAAACCTAGTGATGATGCATTCTTATAGAAATTTGATTACCATGTCAATTGTACTATTCCTACATGCTTTAACTTCCATCCAACAAGTAGAAAAATTAGTTGCAAGGATTAACTTGTGTCTTGTAGAGGAATTAACATTCATATATCTAAAAAATTCTAATCCCATTTTATGAATAGACAAACCTCAATGATAGGTTATAATGGCATAACAGGGGTACATTCTCTATGTATGGTAACTTGGTAGGTATGATAACTCTAGATGTGAGCATGAGCATATTTAAAAACCTATGGATAGTGATACCCTACCTTGAGTATCTATTAGCATTTAACACTTCTTGATCATGACCAATTCCATATTTTATTTAGAAATCACTAAGATTCCAACTAATTCTTTCTTGTTCAAGAATCTAAGATATATGCCTTCATTATTTCTTCTATAGAGCATGCCTAATTTTATCATGAAGTTATTAATTTTTAGGTGTAAGGATATTCTCTAAGTCAAATTGAGGTGATTTGGGCACTCGTTATTTAACAAATAAGGACCACATCTTAGTACCAATCATTATTTGTGATATTTTATACTATGTATTACTGGTAAACTATTTATGATTCTACTTCAGTTATAGCCTTACTAAGTCCTTGAGATCTTATAATTTTCATTAGATGGATCTATAGGTCAAACTCTTGGAGAATGGTCATCCATTTTACCCTTCGCTTACCCAACTAGTTTTGTATCAACATAGCCCTTAGTTTTAGGTTAGGAACCAATGTAAACACCTTGCTTTGGAGAATGTAGTGTCTAAAATTTTTTATTGCTTTGATCAAAGCAAAGGCTTATTTTTCCATAGTTAAATACCTCCATTTATCATTATGGAGAGGAAAACTCATGAATGAGAGAGGTCTCTCTTTTATGGCTTCTATATTTTGTGTTAGGATAGCTAAACATGAATGTTCTAAGGTGAATGAGTAGATATAAAAGGGTTGCATATAGTTATGACTGATTAGCATTGGTGTATTTAGAATTGATTTCTTGATATGATAAAAATCCACTTGTGATTTATCCATAAATTAAATTTTGGCATCCTTATTTAACATATTATTTAATGGTTAGACTCTTTCTACAAATCATAAAATAAACTTCCTAACAAATTTGATCTTGATGAAGAATGGCTTGATCTCTTTTCTGCTACCAGGCAATGGAATATTTACAATTTCCTCCACTCTCTCAGGATCTATATAAATACCTCATTCTAAGATGATGTGGCATATCAAATTACCCTCTATGACCCCAATGATGCACTTATTCAAGTATAAAGAGATTTCAAGGTCTCTACACCTCTACAAGACTACTCTTAAGTCCATCATGTGGTCTTCCAATTTTTTATAAAATATAGTTAGACCACCCATTTATATTAATATGCATTTTCTATGGATATCCTTGATTGAAATATCCATGGAACATCAAAGGGAAATACCCACATTGATCAGGCTGAATGGCATGCTTTTATATGTAAATGTAGCCCACTTTTCTGTAAATATTATCTTAATCTAGTCCTCATAATTTAATACTACTCTATTATACCTTGAGTACCCATTTAGGAATGATATCATTTGAGATCCATTCACTATCTATAAAAATTCATCCAATAAATTTAATGAGTAATTATCCTTTTATGACAATATGTTCAAGTTATAGAATTCAACACATATCCTTATATCTATACTTTTATTTCTACCCAGCACCAAATTGACCACCCATGTGGAGTGCCTTACAAGAAATATTATCCTTGCTTGGATTAATTTTTTCACTTATTTGAATATCAACAGTTCTAATGGTGGGTTTACTATCCTTTGCCTCTGGTAGAATGGTTTAACCCCTAGCTTAAGAGGAATGGTTTACATGAGAATATAAGTATTGAACACCTTTAAGTCCTCATATTTCCACATAATGACATATTTGAAGTATTTAAAGGCCTGAACAAAGTCTTGTTTTTTTCCTTTTTAATACATGTCATTTCTAAAAGCACATTATTTTACTCATTTACATTGCCTAGATTACTATGTTGGTGTAACATACCTTTGGTAGGGGTTAATTTATCTTTTTTACCTTAGTAATCCATGTAAAATAATCATTCTAATGATACCATCTGTCAGGATACGAAACATCGGAAGCATACAGTTAATCACCAAACCAAGCAACTTAATATGCAAAAATTAACCAGAATCACAAGTAACTAGAATTCAAAATAACACATGATATGAGAGACAATACACAACTTGTATTAATACTCATACAGAAAAGAATACAATAAAGAAGATGCCACTTCTTCTCCACCACCTCTTCAGAGGCTTCCCACACCTCAAGTGAACAATAATTCTCTCCTCAAAGCTCTCTCTCTCAGGTCCCAACACACAACTCAAACACAGAGTTGGTGTTCACCTCCAGTGCTCCACGCACACCACAAGTGCTCCATGCACTCCACAAGTACTCAAGGTACTTCAAGTAGATCTCCCATGAACCTAAAACAACCTATAATTCAATAGACCATACTTATGGAAGGAACTCCCTTGCCTTCCTCCTTGCTCTATCTGAGTACACACCTATACTCCAAGTAGATCCTGCCTGATTCTGCTCCCTGTTGTGTTGCTGTCCTATCTGATCTTGCACACCTGAAAATCAACCTGGTTCTACACACCTATGAACCTTGACCTTGCACACACATACACCTGTAGATCAACGATCTTACTTACCATGCAGATCTCCTATAAAGGCCATGCTCACCTGATGACCAAGATCATACATACATACATGAAGAACCCTATTGATTCTCCAATCCAGCACCCACACCTGGTACTATGGCACTAGGAGGAACACACCATAGCTCTACCTCACACATAGAAGGAGCTTATAATATTTCTCTCTTACTCCCTAGCACACAGTTTCCAATACAACCATGAGTCTATTATATAGATCTCATCCAAACAATAATTAGACATCTAATTACAACAATTAGATCCACAGCTCTCAGTCTATAATTATCTCTAATCATGCAAACACTTGGTTCATAGCTAACTACTCGTAATAAACTCATAGTCAAACCACACAGGTGATCGACGTCGTTCCATGTCTGCCTGGAGGTGACCGACGTCGGCCGATCCCTGATCGATGTTGGTTGCTTCTCTTCACTATCCTGCCGACGTCGGCTGATCAGATCGATGCCAGTTTCTCTAACACTCAGCAACCTTCAACAACCCCTCCAATGGCCTTCTCCATGTCTGCATCAGTGAAGCTTTTAGCTCCACAACCTAACAATCTCCCACTTGGAGATAAATAGCTGCACTATACCTATACCTATACTCTCATCTAATCTATTTCCTGGTTTGTATCCCTCTTCAAGCTCAATCCTGAAGACAACCCACCACACATCCTGTGGTGTACCTCCTGTCATCCAAGTACCCTGCCACATTTACGAACCTACAAACCCATGTAGTGAAGTCCTGACCCTACATAGCATGAATCCTTGTTGTTGGTCCCTCTCAAATACCTAAGAACCCACTTCCCCGAATTGGCTCCTAACTCTCTGACAACTCCCACTGCATGGGAATACTTAGGTCTATACCAGACCTCATGTGATTTTGGACACTGTACCTATCCAGCCCTTAGTGTTCTCTGGCTCTGCATCCTGAACCTCGCCAACACCTGATTTCACATCAACTCCCACTGGAGACAAAATCAACCTGTGATCTCCATGTCTTCCATGTCAAAGAATTTCACTGCTCCAAACTCCTCATGACATGCCACTGAACTAACCTTACCCTTAGCTCAACAAAACCCTGTATGTATAATCCTGCTAGCAAAACATACCATCCACATATAGCAATAGAATGATGTTGCAATCATCATCCACCTGGTAAGACAAACCATAGTAGTTACCCTGACATTGACTGAAGCCATGCTTTGTCCTCCACCTGTCAAAACCTGTACCACTGTCCTGTAGCTCCTCAAGACCATATACCTGGTATTTCATCTCATGTGTCCATTCACTCTATTCTTCAACTAAGGAATCCATTCGTCTCTGTGCTTTTGCACCGGCTGGCAACCCTACCAAAACTCCCATTTGGTTCTGCATCATATCCCTGCCATGCTCCCGCTTGTTTCTTGGATCCTTCCTGCTCTATAATCAACAACAAGTATAAAGAAGAGGAACAAGGAATTTGAGGGCCTGCTTACGTCTTCAGTCCTCTGTATGGGTGTTTGAGACTCCTTGACAGCGTGCTGTCCACCCAAAATTTATTACAGTGACCAACCTCGATCACTCCATAGTCTACATCTGACTGACATCAGTTCCCATGCATCTGTCCCTGACTACCGACCCTGCTAATGTCAGTGTCCCTGTTGCCAACGTCAGTCCTCATGATCGACACGCCGGTTCCTCTTGGTCTTACCTATGTTCACCTGTGAGTGATGAATTTTTGCCTGCGAGCTCCTTTGAATCAAAACCCATGTCCAAACTGCTCTGCTCAGCAGTATCCAGCACCATCCACTGGTTTTTGTCTATCATCTCCTCCATAAACACCAAGGCTTTCTAGTTCATAAGCCTATCAAATATATCTATCTTCCACTTAAGAACATGCATCTCCTTCCTGCTCATGTGACCAAGCCTATGAAGTCACGTCTCCACAACAGAAGAAGAATCAGTAATATAAACAAGTAGATAAAGAGTACCTATTTTCTTACCACCAGCTAATTTAAGTGCATCCGCTGTGAGAGTTCTTGTGCATCTCTCATCACCCAATCTTTTTGAATAAATTAGCCATATCTCCAAACCTGGGACCTGCATGACCTTCATCAACACCTGTGTGTTGGCTGCCTGCAATTTCAGCTTCACTTCCCCTTTGCCAATTCTTTGGCAAGGCTCACCAGCTCCTCTACCTGGGGCTGCATGGAAAGAGGCAACCGAATCTTTTATCCAAGATTCAACTTTATCTAAGAAACCTCCCAGATCATCCTGTGCAACAACACCTGCTACATCTACTTCTTCAATTTCTTCATGCTGATCTGCTACCAACCAACAATAATCTTTTACCTGCTCTTTCTTTCCATAGGACCATAAGTGACCATCTATGCTTTTCAACTCCTCCATTCTTAGCTTACTTTCATCTACCATTGCTCTACTCCCACTCAATCAGAAACCCCTGAGAGTGACCTGTAACCAAACACAAAACTCTACTTCCTGCAACCTTAGCTTTGATACCACTTGTCAAAAACATGAAACACCAGAAGCACACCATTGATTACCAAACCAAGCAACTTAATATGCAGAAATTAACCAGAATCACAAGTAACTAGAATTTAGAATAACACATGATATGAGAGACAATACACAACTTGTATTAATACTTATACAAAAAAGAATACAATAAAGAAGATGCCACTTCTTCTTCACCACCTCTTCAGAGGCTTCCCACACCTCAAGTGAACAGTAATTCTCTCCTCAAAGCTCTCTCTCTTAGGTCCCAACACACAACTCAAAAATAGAGTTGGTGTTCACCTCCAGTGCTCCACACACACCACAAGTGCTCCACGCACTCCACAAGTACTCAAGGTACTTCAAGTAGATCTCCCATGAACCTACAATAACCTGCAATTCAACATACCATACTTATGGAAAGAACTCCCTTGCCTTCCTCTTTGCTCTATCCGAGTACACACCTATACTCCAAGTAGATCCTGCCTGATTTTGCTCTTTGTTGTGTTACTGTCCTATCTGATCTTGCACACCTGCAAATCAACTTGGTTCTACACACCTGTGAACCTTGACCTTGCACACACATTCACCTGTAGATCAATGATCTTACTTACCATGCAGATCTCCTATAAAATGCCATGCTCACCTGATAACCAAGATCATACATACATGAAGAACCCTGCTGATTCTCCAATCTAGTACCTAAACACCTGGTACTGTGGCACTAGGAGGAACACACCATAGCTCTACCTCACACACAGAAGGAGCTTATAATATTGCTCTCTTACTCTCTAGCACATATTTCCAATACAACCATGAGTCTATTATATAGATCTCATCCAAACAATAATTAGACATCTAATTACAATAATTAGATCTATAGCTATGAGTCTAAAATTAGCTCTCATCATGCAAACACTTGGTTCATTAGCTAACTGCCCATAATAAACTCGCAGTCAAACCACACAGGCGACCGACGTCGATTCCTGTCTGCCTGGAGGTGACCGACGTCGACCGATCCCTGACTGACGTTAGTTGCTTCTCTTCACTATCCTGCTGACGTTGACTGATCAGACCGATGCCGATTGCTCTGACACTCAGTAACCTTCAGCAACCCCTCCAATGGCCTTCTCCATGTCTGCATCAGTGAAGCTTTTAGCTCCACAACCTAACACCATCCACTTGGGTATCCTATTTATTTATATATTGACCACCCCTTCCTTATTAGATTCAAAATCTTATTCATCTATAATCTTCATCTCAATGACATTTGGGTTTTTAATGAAGTCGATAATATATTGATCATCATTAAAAACTTGAAATTTCCTAATATTATTAGGAATGGAAGGAGGAGATACTAAATCCATGATGAACCTTCTCAATTTGGAGTTAGCTATAGGTTCCAAAGTACTAATATCTATAATCAATGCATTTACATTTAATTTCTTCTATAAGGCAATTTGATTATTAAATTCATTGAAATCCTCTATTAAATTCCACACTCAATTATGGTATCTAGATAACACTTATCATTATGAGCATACTAGCCTCTTTCTTGCTTAACCACTAGCTTAGATTCACCCAATACCTTGAGGATCTTGACCTTCTTCTTTAATGTGAATAAGAGGCTATGAACTAGTGCCTCATATTTAGCCATGTTGTTCATACAACTAAATTATAGGTGAACTGCAACTAAATATGAACTTACTCTAGGGTTTATGAGCTCTACACAAGTACCACACATGCTATTAGATTTTTAATTTTCAAATTTACAAATCCATAAATGATTTTTAAATGTATGTGTGGGATTATGACGAATTAGTGCTACTACAACATTGATTTCTTCATTGGTTTTCTTAATGAAAATTGGGCACACATCTTATTTCTCAGTTAATAGGGACCTTCTGGATAAGTCTTCAATGGATGAAATGAGTAAATGGATATCCAAGATATTAATATTTTCATTACTAGGGCTTAAAAAACCCTTGTTTTCATTTATATAGCTTTCTTACATCTTGTTTATTTCTAACTCATCCATTTTAAATGTTAAAAATAATTGTTCATAGAATTGTTTTTCACTAAGACCAATTGGTTTCACCTCCTCATCTATTATGGTATAACTATGAAAAAAGTTATTATAGGTTCATATAGGAAATCATCCTCATCAAGATTATCTAACTCTTTAATTTCTACATCTTATTATATGGACAACATGTTACTAGAGAAATTTTTATAAACTTCTAGATCTCAAGGGCATACACCTCTAAGCTCTAATTATTCATACAAAATATCATTTGTTTTGTTTTTTTTTTAAAATTTTTTTATCATGTGGGTATTCTTTAGTTCACATTCAATCCTTATTTTATTGTGTATGCCATGTCATGGGAGTCACATATGAGAGAAGTCGATTACCATATAACTATTTCATGTTTTATACTAATCTCTACTTAAAATCATGTTGTAAGCATTAGGTATATCAACTACCTAAATGTCAATAAACTATTTCATCCTCAGATTAGAGGCCAACTACATGTGGATGTGATGTATCTCAATGATAACCTTGACCTCTATTTTTTCCAACTAAAAAACCTCCCTATTTGACATTGCAGGTGTCAAACCCAACTACTAGAAAATTACATAAGGCATGACATTTATAGAAGCACCTAAATCTACCCAAAAATTATGCATATTTTTACCAAAAAAATGTATTATTAAGAATGAATGAGGATTTTCAAAATTTTCCTTGTAAATTACAATGTGAGCATCAATTGTTCTATTATTTTCCTTCCCTTTAGGAGTGGATAATTCTTTTAGAAACATGTCATTTTAGTTTGATATTTGAATTAAGTTAGACATCTCAATGATGTTGGCATTAATTTTATTCAGGTCATCTATAATAATTTATCCATGTTTGATTATCTCCACTAGTTTTTTACTTTGTGGAGGTGTAGAGTTGAACTTAGGTTGGTAAGACGTTGTAAGTCTTGTAGGTTGAAGTGGGATGTTGTTCAAGTTCTTATCAGGTGGGACTTGAGTTTTTTTCTGAGGAGTAGATGCAGTTAATGAAGTTTGAAATTTTCTCCTTATTTTATAGTTTTTCCCATTTAAAATTGTTTAAAATCATGGACCTATTCTAGGATATCATTTGGCGCATTGTCTCTTTCAAACAAAAATTCATAAGTTTTCAAGACTAGAGTTGTACAAGGGTTTCCTCCACCTTGGTTTGGGATATTATTAGGTTCAATAACTAGATTTATGTTTTATATCTCATTATATAATATGTTTGAGGTAGAGATGAATTTCACATAATCAGTTTTAGTGTGGTCAGTTGTATTATGTATCCTACACTATGTGGGTAGTGCTAAATCAGTTGAACTCATAACATTAGAAGCACTATTATTACTATTATGATTGTTATTGTCTAGTGGGATAGGTACACATTTATTATTTGGCCTCATGTTCCATTGTCTATTGGTTATTTGGAAGTTAAAATTCCTAATTGGTGGTGGGTTTTTACATTTTGATTGGTGTTTTATGGTACTCATCTATCCAAATTGGCCATATCATTTGTCAACATCTAAACCATCTAATTTACTAATTCTAGATTTGCACTAACATTTTATGGATTTATCACTTGTAGTTGTGGGTTATCCATAGGTTAATAATCATTTAAAAATGTAAGGATAATAGGGTGTGCTAGATTATGAACATTGTTTAGAGGTTTCTAGTTCTTTAAAAATGAGGGGACAACCTATTGATTTCTAGTGGAAGCAACATAACCGCTAGTGTTAGGCATGGTTAAAATGTTTTGTATGCAATGGGAATAGGTTTTTACTTATTTTTCTATGGAAAAACATGATTTTAAGGCATATAAGGTAGGTCACTAGGCATGTAGTTAATGGGTGGTGGATTCTAGACTATATTTGGGCTTACACATAGGGTACCTAAGGTTAGATTCATCAACAAAGTATTATGTTAAAGAGCATGTTTAATCATTGGGATATAATTTTAAGAACCTATTTATCCTAATAAAGGTAAAGGACAAATTATATAGCCTTGTGTCACCATCTATTATTCAATGTTTACAGTCTCATAGTATGCTAAGGATAAGGATAATAGGGTTATTGGGGTACTTCTAAGGAACACGAAGGTCATTAAATATAAATCCCTAAGGTATATTTGTATGATACTTGATTATATTTGATTATACAAGTTTTTTAACCTTTGATAAAGCTTTTGGAAGTGTGCATTGAATAAACTCATAGGTTCATTTGGTTCCCTATGAGTAGTATCAAAGTGATGATATAGGACAACTAGATCAATCGACATCCTAAAATATTTGATTAAAATTGTTTATAAATCATTCTAAAAAGTTATATATTTATTGGATAAGCCAATATAATAGGAATATGAAACTTATCCCAAGGATTAATGGAATAGGCAACAAGCCACATGCTCATGTTGGACTTATATTCAAATCAAGGCATCTTTAAAAGCCTAAATGTGCTCCTTGGTTGTTTGAATCCCATTAGGTTTATATTTTGAGTAGAATTTATCCATATTCTTAGGTAAATAATGGGTAGGCCCTATAAAATTCACATGTCATCCACATAAACCAATCAAATCTAGAGTATCTACCATTGGTGGGTTAAAAAGGGAATCAAATGAGTTGATAAATGGAGTTACAGTAGTAGGCAAACTACTAAGTAAGTGTATTTGTCATTTTTTAATTTCCCTTTGTTTACCATAAATTATATGTGCTTAGTGAGTTATAAAAACTTAGACTCAACCCATATGGACTTTGATATCATGGGTATTTATTTGATTTCTAGTTTATATTTTAGACTACTCAAGTGTGGATAACACTCTAAGTATTCAAGCTTTAAATCATCTACTAGGATTTTAGTTTTATGGTTGTGGATAGGTTTTTAGATAGGTTTAGGCCCTCCTTATAACACCATTTTTTTACATGCATTTTGGCATGTACCAAATTTATAGGCTCATCTTATAACTTGCCTCTCTTGAAAGGAGATTCAGTAAAATCTCCCCAAGGTTTATATCTACCTTGTCTAGGTACGTTGATCTTCACTCAATGGCTCATTGTGACCATTCCATTTTAAGGGGAATTGTTTAGGTCACTTATTCACCTAGATTATATTATGTGTTTTAGTAGGTTTTAGTTTATTTAAAAATGTAAAACATGGTATGTTTATTTTTTTATCTGATTGATTTTTATGTAAGTGTTTTGAATAGACAAAAAGGCATTCACTTGAGTGTTGCCCTATTTCAAAATCATCAGCTTGATATTTTATTTAGTGTACCATTAAGTCTAATTTTGTTGTGTTCATTCCATTATATTTATATTTAATAATTTGATATTTGAGAATGGAAAATACATTTTAAGAAATCAAGATATACATGAGGAATATATTGCATACATTCAAGCCCTATACTAGTGACTGATTAATAAAAATCAAATGAAAATGGAGAGAGAAAGAAAATAAAACCTTGAAAACATGGTGAAATTTTTTATTTTATGATTGAATGAGATCCACAAATTGGTCCCTAATCCAATCATCACTTACACGATCAAATGTAGAGCCAATGCAATATTATAGGAAGAGCAGATAAGAGAATAATAATAACCACCACCATATACACATGCAAATAGAAAGAAAATAATCCCAAGTCTTATATTAATTAATAATCCATTATTTTGATAATTAGTCAATGTTTATTACAATCATTCTCCCAAAATTCTCCTAATATAATGGTAGGAAAAGATTTTAGGGAGAGATTAACATTAAAAAAGAATGAAAAATTATAAAAAATGAAAGGTTTTGGCTCTATATATATTATGGGAGAGAAAAGGCCAACACTTAGTAAAAATATAGCCATATATAGTAATTAGTCTTGAAATGGGGAGAAATTTTCCCTCTAAAATGTCCAACTACAACCATGAATGATCTAACTATCTCTTTCTCCCTCCAATTTTGCCACTTTTATTATTCATAAGCCTACACAAGACCAAAAACAAGTTAAAATTGAAACTAAAATAAATTAATAGTAAATTATAAACTAAAATGTGAATAAATTTTTCCACATGAAAAGTTACATAAAATTGAAGACACCATTGTGTTTGTGTTGGAACCAACTTTTTGACAACATGAATGGTTAATTTTTTTGAAAAAATAGGTGAAAGTTATGCCCCAAACCCATAAAGAGGTAGGAAATGGTCTATGTTAGACCTATTTGGGATTCTTAGGGGTCTCAGCTTATTTTTAAGTGTTACTAGTCACTTTTTGAATTTTGTAATTTTAAACATGGTTTCAAGTCCTAATTAAAACTATGGTACACTTTCAAGGTCTTCAAGACCTAATCAATAGTTATTCTCCCTAATAGAACTAAATTATAAAATTTAAAAATGGAAATAAAAGGATTTTGGTGCCTCAAGACCTAATCAATATTGGGACACTTGGTTAGGTATATAGTCTTTTTATCTTGGTTGGATATGTTGTAATCAAGAAATAAATGGCCCAAAATCTTGATGGAGACATCATTAGGGATTCGGTGGTAAAACCCTGACTAACATGTCTTAGGAGAATTGGGGCTCAAAATCCAAATAAAAATTGGAAGTGGGAATTGATTAAATGGGGGATCAATACCCCAATGGAGAATGGGTGGGAGTTTATCAAGTGAAAGGCCTAAGTATTAAATGGAGAGGGATTCCTGATATCCCTGATGATTTTGTTAGGGATCAAGACCCTAATTAGAATTATGGATCGATAAGGGGATGACCTAAAACCTAGTTAGGGATCTATCCACAACTAGAAAATAATGTTTGTAAATATAAATCCTAATGGGAAATCAAATGGGAAAAATACTAATGACCAAACATAGACCAAACTAGAACATGTGTTCTAATTAACAAAGACACAATACTCAACCCCCCTCCTAGACCTAATTGGGGTTTGGGTACTTGATTAGGTCTAGGGAGTTAAGATTGTCAAAACATATACTAATACTCATGAAAAAATATTTATTAGTTAGGGAAATACTAGAATGACAATATAGACCACATTAGAGAAAAATTTACAAGTTTTTTTGCAAAGAGGAGCAAGATTTTGCAAGTTCAGTATGAGGGCTTGAAAGTCTTTTCAGGGAGAAGTAATAAAAATGAAATTTGATTGAATGGGTCCAATGGAAAATATGAATTAGGTTATTTAATATGAAATTTCATGAAAAACAAAAGTACCTACCAAGGAAAAATGAGATTCTAAGCAAGCTAGAGAATGCCTATACTAGAGACCTAACAAGTGGGATAAGTTAGCAAAAATGCATTTTTGATCAAAGTGTAAAAAAAGAAACTTATTCACATGAGTTAGGTAGACATGATGGGTTATGAATTAATGGTATAATAGGAAATTAAATCAAATTGACCCCTAAATTAGATATAAGGATCTAAGAGAGCAGGTAGGAAAGAATGCCATGTGAGTATAAGTGTAAAAAATTCTACTTCAAGGCCAAATTTTATATATGAAACTTAACCTTTTGTAATTTTTAATTATTATGAGTTAGGTTTAGATATATCAAATGGAATAGAAATATAAATGATCTCCTAGAGTAGGCTAAGAGAGATATGAGATTTAAGAGAGCTAAGCTTCAAATATAGATTGGGAGGTCAAAAAACCATTATTAAGCTAAGTGTAAAATATAAAGTTGATTCGCATAGACATGGTATTTCTAATGTTGATGGTTTTAATTCCTAGTTCAAAATACAAATCGAGATGGATCACCAATTGAATTTAAGTTGATGAGACTAACAAACTATGACCACAAGCAGGATCAAAGCAAAAGGTAAATAGGAGGTTCCCTAATTCTTGGAAGAATTAGGGCATATTTTGAAATAAAAAATAACATTTAGATAATTTAAGTCTTCTCCATGTTATTTATTTAATACATATAACCAAAAGGAAAATCCAAATTAGAGTAAAATCCCTAATATATTCATTAAAATAAAGCCCTCTTCTTTAATGACCTATTTTTCCTTAATGATTTTATTAAAGCTTATTGCCAATTTTTTAGTTTCATATAATATAATCAAATATTACTAAAATTAATTTAAATTTGGTTAGTATCATATGTAACACAAAAATTCTATTTAAATTATCTTAATGACATAATTACAAAGGGTAAAATTAACACTTCCATTTGCTTATACATTTCCTAGTAACCATATTGGTATATTCAATATGAATACTGAGCTAAATAAATTATAATTCACTACATAAGGCAATAGTAAGATATAGAAAATAATTTAATCACATTTATCTTTTTCAAGAGAAAACCCATATATTTTTCCATATCCATATGCTTATAGTGAAATATAGAATTTAGAACATGAGGAAACCAATCTTGTAAAGGTATAGAATAAATTATGTTATTTAACATATTCATGATAAACTCAATAATTAATTTACAATTTCATCTATCCTATCAACAACTAGATCACCTAAGAAGTCATACATTATATAAATTTTACACTATTATCATAATTTAAAATCACCTCATGAATTATAAATTTATGAGTTTTTGTCCTCCTCTATATTATCAATACAATTATTTCAATCTATATAAATCATAAAAATAACAAACATTATATTATTTTACATAAATACTACATAATTTAGTTCAAGCATTACCTCTAAGGATGTTAACAAAATATTCAATTATACATAACAACCCTATAAAATCTTCAACATTTTCCAAGTATAACCAATAAATCATTTATGGTTTTTTTCAACCCTAATCTGGATTATGGAATCCTACTTGGGTAGATAAGGTTAATGATATAAAAAAATATGGGGTAAAAGGGTGAATATCATATCTATAGTAGGATAATTAATGTGTTAAACTTAGATGTACCATATAAAATTGACATAAAATAGAGTACTTATCTAGTGCTGATGGTAATGAATATTTAGATATGCTATAGGTACAAACTAGGTAGGAAGATAGTTCTAGATCAATCATCAGATTTTGGATCTAGTGCCTTTAGTTCTCTAGACACTTGCATTAGCCTAGGATAGTTACATCGGCACTAGTGTCTAAATTCAATGCTAATGTACTGTATAGAATATTTAATCAAAAAATGTGCAACCATTTGGATGATTTTAATTTTGTCTTTGCCTTCACTTTGATGCATTTAGATCTAGGTCATGGCCTATCACTTTTGGTGAAATGGAAAAATGTTAGCTTTCCATCTTCAATGTGACCTTGGGTAAAAATGGGTTAGTTGGTACATAATTTTGAGCTAACTTGAAATAACATTGATGTCATAGGGAACAACCTACATATCTAATACTTAAGAAGAGGGCCTAAGACTCATATAGTTCTCCCTTATATGTTGGCTTGTGTGTGAATCATGTAATGTGTGTAAAGTAAGTACATTAGTGACCTATTTTCTAACTTGGAAAATATGACCTTATGACTACTCTTTTATTAATTTGGGCCTGTAACTAGGTTTTTCATTTGACTAATATTAGAATAGGGTAGAATAAGAAATCTTTTGTTAACTTGATATCTTCTTAAGTGAGTTTTTATTACTCTTTTGGACTGATTTCTAGGTGAGGATTGAATAAGGGTTGATATTGTATTTATACAAATCTTATTTGGAGATAACTCATATTAAATCACTTAGGTTTATTATTTTGATATGTTTAATTTATAAATTGGATGACTTTAGGGAAATGGATATTTATGTAAGGTCAGGACAATAATGTTTATGCTACTTTCTATCTTGGACATTAGTGTTTAGGGAGAATAAGAGTAGGCACATGCTTAGAACTTGAAAAGGTATAAGATAATTTTAATTTAAACATTTTAGGCAAGATGAGATGTATGTTTCATCAATATAATGATGGTCAGACTAAGATATAGGCTAAGGGGCACAAGATAGAGTAGATAAGATTCTTTTGAAAGTAAGGCATGTGCATAGCTAAGAGGAATACTTAGGGTTTATGATTTCAAAGTGTAGAAGACTAAGGTGATACATAATTTAAAAATATCATCTACATTCCCCCCTTTTAATCTAGTAATTAAATTTATAGTTTAAAGGTAGGGAATAAGTACATGGGTGTGTATGCATACTTTGTATTTACTTGAGTTGAATTTGAATGCTTTGTTAGAGTCATATTTTTATAATATATTGGTGACTTGCCTATAACCAAGATCGTGTTATAGTTTATAATCAATGTATATAATATGGGTCAAAATTACAAGAAATTGATTGAAATTGAAAGAGCAAGGCTTATGAGTACATATGTGTGTTGATGTAACTAGCTTGCCTATTATAAAGTTATTTTTTTTAAAAATGGTATCATCATAAGGCTATAAAAATTATACTAGGATAAATATAGATAAATATTTAAATTTCATATATCCAAGGAGATAGAGAGAGAGGTTAGAAGGCACATGCCCCCAAATTTGGAGTAAAAGTGAGTTTCCACTTAGTAGTTGAGATTAGCTCAACCATTCAACCCAATGATACTTATAAATTGGAAAGTTTGGATGATCAAGTCCAAACTAAAAACTTGGAAATAATGAGTTATTTAATCACCCCAAGTAATACCAAAAGGTGAACCAATTACTATAGTATATTGGCTCACTAATTTTTGTAAAAGTACATGGGTATTAACAAGTGAAAGAGTTCTAGAATATAATATTGATTTAGATTTTGATATATTAGGGACATGTTCCATAACATATCACCTTAGATATGTCTCATCTTAAAAATATGTATAAAAATGGTACCATATATAAAATTCCACCATAAATGTGTATTAGAAGCATATAACTATGTGCTTTGGCCAATTCAAAAAACTATGTAAATGTGGAGGACATAATTCTAAATTAGCCCCCACTATATATGGATAAATATGAAATGGATATAAGTACTAGTTTAGATGACATGTTTCCAAAGCATGACCCCATTATAAACTAAAGATGTTAAATATTAAGTAAGTGTGGATAACATGTTTCCCAAGCATGTCCCTACTAAATCTATGAATTATAAGTACCATATTGAATTAATGTGGAGAACATACTTCTAAATCATTCCCCCACTAAATTTGAAACTATGAATATGTCTAAGCCATTTTTCATATGACATGCCCCCACTAAATATTTAAACTTTTATAACTACCAAAAATTGGGTAAATGTGGAGAACATGCTTAAAATGCATGCCCTCACTATAATCTAGAAAATGTGAATGTTTTGAAGCCATGTCCATATGGCATGCACCAAATGAATATGATAACTAGTGTAAAGTGTAGAAATCATGCTTCCCAAGCATGCCCCAACTAATATTCTTACCCTTCGAGGTGAGGGAAAAGTAGTACCTGGAAGTTAACTCACTTCAAAAGGGTAAGACAACTATAAAATATGTGAATATAACCATGTAGCATATATATATAAATGTATCATTGAAGTGTATAGAACCAATGTGATCATAGGGTTGATTAATAAATTTTGGGGATAAAAAAGGTGGCATCCCCCAACTTTGCAATTTCTTTTTACAAAGGGTGTACACCCTTTGAGGTTTAAAAAGGGCATATTACCTTTATAAAGGTGTATGCCCTTTTATTTTTATTCACTTTATTATTTATTTTAGAACATGTAGTGTATTTTATAGGTTTAGATATTTTTTAATCGATCCTTCTCTCTATTTCCCAGAAACCATGTGCTTGTTTTCGATTTATATCTTGATAATGAGATTTGAAATTTTGGTTGCTATAAAGGTATGTTTATTTTTAGATTTATTTTTTTCCATTTGTAATTATATTAATTTATGCATGTAGGGTTTCTAAATTAAATTTGTATTATATTATCTTGTATTTAATTTAAAAAATGTATTTATATAATTTTAGATACACAATTGAATGATGGACCCATTGCATGAATAACATGTAGAAAAACACCATGAACAATTTGATTTTTCACAAGAAGTTTAATTAAATGAACAATATAATGTAAAAATTACAAAATTACAAAAAATTATCAATGTTTTTCATCTCTTCATCTGATAATTCACATAATTTACTTGCCAATATACTATAGACTATTTTTAACTAATTGGGAAATGTAACTGCATAGCTTGATGCAATGTTGAATCAAAGAGAGGTCCTGAAACAATTTTATTCTAATAAATTGTCATATGAAGATGTTGAGAAAAAAATAAAAAATAATGTGTGTGCTTTATTTTTTAAGCCTAGAACCAACTAACCACCAATGGAGAATTTCATACATATTAGTATTGATTGATGTTTTCATGGAGGGATGAAAAATTACTTTTGAGATAGGTGGTGGATGGTGTTTGATGAGCCTCCATGAAACAATAATGAGGTTCCATTATAATTTTTGAGAAAAATCTTTTGTGATTTTATGCTACTATAAATTCAAAATTATTTTGATATGAAGGCCCACCAAGGTAGGTGAGATGGGTATTCATTTTATATACATGGTTCCAACCAAGACTAAAATTATCCTAACCAACTTCAGAAAAATAGAATGAAAATAACACATGCTTCTATCCCCAAAATGTTGTATTGTAGTGTAAATATGGACACCCTTGAGATAGTTATGATTTTGACACAAGTTATGATTGACCATGGTATGCATGCATTAAAGACTTCTTCTCATCTTATAGGTGTTTACATGTCTAGTATAAGTATTGGTTCTAGTGGTGTGGTGGTAGTGGTATTAGTTGCAGTGGTAGTGGAGCTAAGTGTATTGGTAGTAGTGGTATTAGTTGTAATGGTAGTGGTTTTGGTGGTATTGGTATTGGTGATAGTGTCCTTACTCATTATAATCATACTAAATTTACTATACATCATTGTGCATGATGTGAGAGGAAGTATATAGGATATTATGTTCATGTGTGACATACATAGACTATATTTATGGAGACTAGACATACACAACTACATTTATGAAAACTAGACCTACCTTTATGCAATGTACTAGTACCAAAAAAATTATTTCATATATAATTGCTTTAGCATCTCAAGACACTAATAATTCTCATTATATTCCATATATAATTCCTTTAGTATCTTAGGACACTAGGATGCATGAGTGTATTCCTCTTTTAGTTGCTTCATGACCTCAAGAGACTAGCATGCCAGAGCATAAATCACCTATAGATGTTTTAGATATTAGGAAATATTAGTATGAACATTAGAATAATATTAATATATGTGTGTAAATAAAACTCTCAAGATATCTCATAGAAGAGAGTCCTAAAGAGGAGTTAAGGGAATAAATGGATGAGATATATTAGGAGATATATTTGAGAGATATGAGGATGTTGATTAGTGTTGACTCCTTGTATGAAGGAGACCACTCTCTTATATATTATACTATAGGATGATGAATAAAATATCTGAATGAAATAAATGTTAGTCTGATTTATTTTTTGTAAATATGGGTTAATCATTTTATGTGGTATCAGAGCCATTTATGGTCTTGACCCTACGAAAAATGAGAAAAACATTATTATTTACAAGATTATATGTGGATATTTTAGAAATTATTTAAGATAATTTTAATATTATTCTTACATTTTAGCAATTTAATATTTGTATTCTATTTAGTAGACTTGTGTGTATTTAAGCTTGTGGACTCTTAGCAAGCTATATCTCTAGTTTTGGTCTTCATCTCTATGATAAGGTTTGTATTAATCAACTTTTACATTTGAAGCTTTCATATTTTCATCGACTCACCTTCATTGAACTATGTTATTAAGAATCTATGTGCTATGCTCAACACACCACGTGTATTTCCATTAAGTGTCTTTCAAATATATATAGCTGATAGCTTATGTATTCATAGGTTTAACATCACCCACACAACTATTGTAACTCTCAACCATTCCATAAATCATGTAGTTTATTCATTGATATCAAGTTTAATTTATATAGAGTGAGGTATTAGATGGATCTCATATCATATATGTTTTTACCTTACTCTTGCCAAATAAATTAAATATAATTTTAGGTTGGTGTAAGTTTGGATCTCTAAATCTAATTTTTATGGATGAATCCTATGCTAGGGTTTTATTCATAGTCAATGCAAGATAGTAGTTATGTTATCTCTTTTTCATAGTTTGTCTGTAAGTCAGTATTTGTAATTTTTGTTGGAAAGTAATTGAATATTAATTTATTATTAAATAGGATTAATTTTAATATTTGAAGTATACAACTATTCCCTCTTGGTCATATTTTATCATTGAGATAGTCAATGTCATTTTATCATTATTTAATTATACGTCCAACCAAGTGTTGGTTTTGGGTATTTAAGCGAAGGTCAAATTTTAAATAGTCTTAGTTTCATAATGTTGAGTTAATAATATTCTTAGTTTTTTATTGAGTCTTTATTGGCTCAAGATAATAATTTTTTAGTTTATATTTTTAAAAAAAAAAAAAAAAAAAAAACGTAAAAGTGTCAAAGTTTTTTTAAGTCTATTTTGTATGTATGTCATGACTGTCAAGAATTTGAGTCAAAGTCAAAAATGTTTTTAGTCTAATTTTGTCATTATTACCTCTAATGTAACTAGATGCATTTTTTTTTTGTACATAATTTTTGAATTATGGGGGGATTTCTCCTCAAAAAATTCATGCATATGAGCTTAATCAACACATTCATTGAGTAAGCAATGACCTATTAGAGGAAAATTGTACCTCTCATTAGCTACTAATGAAGGGGTACCATTTTATAGTAGTGGGACTTTACATTTTCAACTTATTTTTTGTAGTGTGAAATAAGAATAGAAGTGCATCCTTGTTCATGTAATTTTCAAATGTAATTCCCTAAAAGTGAGATAGTACAGGATATCTAGATGATCAATAGTAAAGTAAGAGATGTTCTTGATAAAATTAGTTGGTAGGTGTGTTCCTACTAATTTTTGATTGGTTTGGTTGATTTTCCTAGATTTGGTTGATGTAGTTTAATTTACATGGTTGGTATGTTCCCACCTTGGAGGAAGCTCCCATGATTGGTTGATAGTGTTCCCATTTCTTGGTTGATTGGTTCCCACAATCAAAGTGCAAGGAATTAGCATAAAGGAAGGTCAAAACATGTGTTTGTTGCTTAGATAGAGGATGTTGTTTCTCCCCATGTTCATACTAAGGGGGGGGGGAATGCTAGGAAATATTAGTATGAACATTAGAATAATATTATATATTTGTAAATAAAACTCTTAAGATATCTAGTAGAAGAGAGCCTTAAGGAGGAGTTGAGGGAATAAAGGGATGCGAGATATTAGGAGATACATTTGAGAGATATGATGATGCTGATTAGTGTTGAATCCTTATATAAAGGAGACTACTCTCCTATATATTGGAATTGAATTATTAATAAAATATTCAAATGAAATATATGTTATAGTTTGATTTATTTTCTGTAAATATGGGGTAATCATTTTTTTAGCAATGCATGGTAGTAGCATGCCAGACCTACCAATTGTAGGACCTTAACACACTCCTCTTAAGACACATTATCCTATTATGGAGGATTTATCTACTTCAAAATATATATTTGATACACAATTTTAATTTTAATTATAGTTTGTTTATGTTTGTACAAGAATAATATGTTTATTTTCTACTATGTATTTACTAATTGACTAATTTATTTGACTATTTTTTTTTTGTTACCTATATAGGTGATTAGTGATATTTTGGGTAGCTCAGTAGGCCTTGATTCTATTGTAAATACCTCAACTAGCACTAGTGTAACCTATACTCAAGTTTGGAAGCTTTCAAATTCCATATTTATTCATGGATATTTATTGACCTTAAACAAAAAACTATGTTTTAATACATATATTATAGTCATATTTTTTTATCATGATCATTAGATTCACACATTATTCATTTATTAGTTTTATAGATGATAAGGGATGTTATGGGAACCCATCATGGATAACAAGATGGTTTACTTGATATTAGGGTTACATTTGAAGATCCACCTTTTCCATAGTAGTTCATGATTTAGGGATGGAGACTGGTGATAACACAAAAGAAATTATGCTCCATAAAATTCTCCACCATAGGTGTATATTCATTCTCATATCCATAGACAGCCATTTATATGGAATATGATGAGTCTAGAATCATTTTACAATTTTTTTCTTTAAAAATTATCATTATATATATATAATTTTAATGCATTAAATTTTATATTTCATATGTTGTGTAAACACAATAATTTTCAGAGGTTATGGATCAAATATTTGAAGACTCAAATTTTGAGAGGAGAGTCACTTCTCACATTGAGGAATCAAATACCCATGGCTCTACATCTATATTAACACAACATAATTTAAATGGAGGCAATGAGGAGCAAGAGAGTTAGTTGTTGTGTTAGGGGTCTAGTTATAGGCATAATTGATTTGTATGTCAATATGGCCCACATTGTATGTTGATATGGCACATTGTATGAATATATGGTACATTTTTTATATGTACATGTTATGATCTACATTTTTTCTTGATATATGTTATATTTTTTATGTTTAATTATGACTTAGAACTTTGCATATACACATATATACTATTCAACAAATAAGTTTCTTTTACCTATGTGTATTTTCTATTTTGATCATTTAATGTTTACACATATTATTAGTTAGTGATAATTATTACTTCATATGGGCTTTAAAAAAATCTGAATTTTACTCTAAGTTAGGTGATTCATCATTATGTATATTTTACATTTACATGTGATATTTACTATTTACTTGTTTCATTTACATTTCATTACATATCAATTTGGAATTGTGGTGTAAGTGGACTTGTGATAAATTTTATGGATATATTAATTGATGTAGGATCATATAGAAAAACACATTTGTTATCATGTGCATATTCTTCTATGCATAATTATATAGGATCATGTTGAGTAAAGGAGTCTTGATAATGTTTAATTTATTATAAGCCCATCGATTCAAAATCATCCAAACATGATTCATTTAATGATTTAAATACCATGAATTATACTTTTAAATATCCTTTTAAGGTCTTATGATATCTTAAGAAGTCATTTTAGTCCTAATAAGCCTTACTTGAGGCATTAGATTTGTATCTTAGGACATTGGGAAGTTTTCCTCCAAATGAAGGATTTAAATATTTTAATGCTTGAATAATGTTCATAGGGCATGAAATACATTTTTTTAAGTTTCAAAAGGTAATATGAGTATAAATTACTTATTGTAAGCGTGTTTCACCCTTAAACTAGTCAAAAACTACCTTGAGGAAGAAATGCAATGTCTAAGGACAAATTAGGCAAGTTTGAAGTGGTTTAAAAATGGTGATGAGACCATATAATGGATCATTATATACATGAAAAACATAATTTTTAATTTCATAAGAATTAAATCTAAGTTTATTTTCCATTATTCTTAATAATTAATTCTAAAGTTTGTAGATGGTATTATAAAATATCCTCTTAAGGAGGATTTATGAGGAAATAAGCCTTTAGTAGCCTCTTTGTATATAGTAGAGTGTTTCATTTGTATGTAGATAGGTTGTTTATAAAGAATAAATGAATTATAATGCCATTGTATTTCCTTTAAAATATCACAATCCTTTTGGATGGTATGTGTTAGTCTCTAAGTGTATGTTTTTTAATGCATTTTTATGTTTTTGAGCTAGAAGAGTCTCAATTGATGATGCTAAAAAGTGTTTGATCAGTTTGTACATATTTATAAGGTTCATAAAAAAATTAAAAGGTGATTTTAGACTGTTTTGGTCCTTTTAATACTTAATATTTAGATTTTATAATGTTTCCTTTGGTTGAAGATTGCTAAAATATGGTTTTATGCACTAGAAATCATGCAAAGCTTATAGTTAGGAATAAATCATGTGTTATCAAGCCTTAGTTTCAAAAGATAAAATTTGAGGGATGTTCATAAAGAGATATAGATATAAATTTTATGTTTTTAAGTTCAAATTTATCTCAGTATTAAAATTATTTATAAATAGCCTACTTGTTATCTTAAACAAATCTAGAGCTAAAGATTTGAGAAAATTTTCATTTTACAAAAAAATAAGGTTGTTTGATGGGTTTTAAGAGTTTTTGAGTTTTTAAGGAGATATTACAGACCTAAAAATCCAATTTTAAGTCATTGAAAGTGGTTAAAATACTCAAAAATGAATAATCTTAGTTTGAGTCCTATAATACATTATCCTTAGGGCTTGACAATAAATACAAGTCACTTTTCTCTCTAACCACATGGGGTAAAATTCTAAAAACTTATAATATGATGTATTTTTGCATGTTATAGAGGATGGAAGTTATTTTAATTCCATTATATATGTTTCATGCATGTAGAGGTGGTATTGTATGATCAAACAAGGTTAATTAGGCCTACTTATAAACTGAGATTATGTAATTTGATTGTTACAAAGATAAAATCTGGTTATAAAAAATTATTACTAAACCTTTAAAATATTATGCATGATGAAATTGAATTCATAAAATATGGTTGAAGTAAAATTATATATAAATTTGACATTATTGAAGAGTAGCTATTGAATAAGTTGAGTTAATTGATAATTTTTAAGAGAATCATGAGGGCTAGAAATAAGCCACCATCTATCAAGCTTGAAATAATGAGTCCTTTAATAAACCCTAATAAAATTATCTCTAACTTGACATGAGTGGGATGTTGAAATGATTTTTTTATCATATCCAAATCTATCTCAAAGTCTCAAATTTTGGTCATTATGGGGCATATATTATGAGTCATTATCCTAATTTATAAACCATCTACACAATCACATTTAGATGGATGTTTTAAGGTAGAAAAACCATTATTCAATCTATGTTGAGAGCACAGAGTGAAATTTGTAGTTGAGAAGATGCATCCATGGAGATAATATGAGTGTCCTAAGTGTGCAAACTAAGCCAACTTTGATCATAAATTATAGGAAAACCATGAGGTCTAGATACATTCATTATCTCCCACACTTTCATGATTCCTCTAATAAAATCAAAGAGGATTATATCTAAATAGAGTGAATGAGTTACAACAATGACTTTTCTTTCATAGTCAAATCTATCTTAAAGGGTTAAAATTTGGTTAGTGGGGGTGTATATATGAAATTTTATCCCAATAAATGAACTATCTATCTGGGCAAATTTGGATGGGAATTTTAAGGCTAGAACAACCATTTCCTTGTCTTCATTAGTCCCTAGGAGAAACATTTTCAGTTGATTAGATGCATCCCTTAAGATAATTTGAGCATCCCTAACTATGTAAACTATGAAAAATTCAATCATGATTTTTAGGATAACCATGAGGGATAAATATGATTATTTACCTCCCAAAATTACATAGATGATTCTTCTAATACATCCCAAGAGGATTCTCTCTAACTCAACATGAGTGAGACATGGTGATGATTTTTTTCTCACAACCAAATCTCTCTTAAAGAGTTAAAATTTGGTCAGTAGGGGTGTATATTTTGATTCATTAGCCCAATCTATGAACCATCTATGTGAGCATGTTTGGATGGGTGTTTTAAGGCTAGAAAACTCATTATTCAAATCTCCTTCAGACCTAGGGAGTGAAATTTATAGTCATTCAGATGCATCTCTAAAGAGAATCTAAGTGTCCTTAAGTGTGAAAACTAAGCCAACTTCGGTCTGTGATCTAGGAGAACCATGATGGATGGAGATGAGTTATTATATCTCAAACTTGTATGGATTAATCCTATAAGAAATTATAGGAGAATGATATCTAAATTAATGTGAATGAGATGTGGAAACATGTATCTCATAGCTAAATATCTCTTAAAGGGTCCAAAGTTGGTCAGTATGGGCATATATTTTGACTAATTATCCCAATCAATAAGCTATCTATGAGAGAATCTATAGATGGGTTTTTTAAGGATACAATTACCATTATCTAATATCTATTAGGCATTAGGAGTTAAATTTATAGTTGATCAAATGCATCCCTTAATATAATTTGAACATCCCCAAGTGTGTAAATTAAGCAAGCTTTGGTCATGCATTACAAGAGAATTATGAGGGATAGAAAATAAATGTTATCTTTCACACTTTCATGAATGAGTCCTATGATAATTTCTAGGAGGATTATCTCTAACAAAACATGTTTGAGATGTAATAACACATTTTATCTCATATCCAAATCTCTCTTAAAGGGTCAAAGTTGGTCAATGGGGTGTATATTTTGACTCGTTAGCCTGATAAATGAACCATATACATGGGCTTGTCTAGATGGGTGTTTTAAAGCTATAATTACTATTTTTCAATATCTATCATGCCGTAGGAGAATTTTGTTTATCTAATAAAATGCATCCCTTAATAGAATTTAAATATCTATGAGTGTGCTCTCTAAGTGAACTTTAGTCATGCAATGTAAGAAAACCATGAGGGCTAGATATGATATGCCAAAACCCACACTTAAATAAATGAGTCTTCTAAGAGACCCCAATAGTATTATCTCTAAATTGATGTGAGGGAGATTCAATAATGAGTTTTATCTTGCATCTAAATATATCTTAAAGGGAAAAAAATTTGTTAGTGGGGGATGTATATTCTAACTCATTAGCCCAATCGATGAACTATCTTTGTTGGCACATCTAGAGAAAATTTTAAGGATAAAATGGCCATTGTTCAGTATCCATTAGGACTTAGGAGTGAATGTTGTAGTTGATCAAATTCATCCCTGAAGATAATCTCAACATCATGGAGTGTACAAACTAAACAAAATTAGATAACATGTTTCAAGAGAATTATGAGGGCTAGAGATGATCCATTAGCTCCCATACTTGCATGGCTGATTTATTTAAGAAATCCCAAGAATATTTTCTCTATAGAGATGTGAGTGAAATGAAATAATGATATTTATCTTATAGCCAAATATCTCTTAAAGGGATAAAATTTGGTCAGTGGGTGGAATATATTCTAATTCTTTAGCCTAATTATTGAATCATCTTTGTCGGCACATTCAGATATGAGTTTTAAATCTAGAATGGCCAAAATTCAGTGGGTAAAACCTACATGAAATATAATCACACATTAAAAAAAATTTGTGAGGGATAGATATCACTTGTAAGCTCTCATACTTTCATGGATGATTCCTATAAGAAATCCTAAGAGGATTCTCTTTAACTAAATACAAGTGGGATGAGGTAATGAGTTTTCTCTTGTAGCCAAGTCATTCTTAATGGGCCAAAATTTGGTTAGTGGGGGCCGTATATTCTAACTAATTAACCTAGTAATAAACCATATTCACCAACATATATAGATGGGTATTTTAAGGATATAATGGCCCTTATTTAATCTATATTAGACACCAAGATTGAAGGTTACAATTGATCAAATGCATCCCTTAAGAGAATCTCATCATCTTTAAATGTGAAAACTAAGTGAACTTATTTCATGCATCTTATGATAACCATTAGGGATAGATATGAGCCATCAACTCCCACACTTGAATGGATGAGTCCTCTAAATAACCCTAGGAATATTCTCTCTAAATTTACTTGAGTGAGATGCATAAATGTATTTTTTTTCATAGCCAAATCTCTCTTAAAGGGTCAAAATATGGTCAATAGGGGGCATATATTATGAAACATTAACCCAATAAATGAACTATCTCTACTAACATGTTCATATGGGTGTTTTAATGCTATAATAGCCTTTGCCCAATTTTTGTTGGGCCCTAGGAATGAAGGTTGTAGTTGATCAGATCCATCCCTTAAGAGAATCTCAACATCCTTAAGTGTGAAAAATGAGATAATTTACATCACACATGGAAATATAACCATGAGGGATAGAGACAATATGTCATCTCCTAAATTTGCATGGATAATTCTTCTAAGCATCCTTGGGAGGATTCTCTCTAACTCAATGCAAAAAAGACATGACAATGGGTTTTCTCTTACATCTAAATCTTTCTAAAAAGGCCAAAATTTGGTCAATAGGGACATATATTATTAATCATTAGCACAATTAATTAACATTTTTGTCAACACATCTAGGTGGTCATTTTAAGGCTATAATGACCATTATTCAATCTCTATTAGGCCATAGAAGTGAAGGTTGTAGTTGACCAGATGCATCACTTAAGATATTTTCATTATTCCTAAGTGTGAAAATTGAGTCAAATTCAATCACATGTTGCAATATAACTATGAGGGATATTTATAATTCATCATATCACACACTTGATTAGACAAGTCCTCTAAGTAACCCCAATAGGATTCTCTCTAACTCAATGTAATCAAGATGTGGCAATGAGTTTTATCTCACAACTAAATTTATTTTAATAGTCCAAAAGTTGGTTAATAAGGTTGTGTATTCTAAATTATTATCCCAACTGATGAACCATCTTTGTTGACACATTGAGATGGATATTTTAAGGCTATAACTAGCATTGTCTAGTCTTTATTAGGCCCCAGGTGTGAAGGTTAGAGTTGATTTGATCCATCACTTTAGAGAATCTTAGCATCACTAAGTGTGTAAACTAGGGTAACTTCCATTGAACATTATAGGAGAACTATTAGGGATATAGACAATCTATCAATTCAAAAACTTATAGGGATGATTCCTCTAATCAAATCTAGGAGGATTATCTATAATCAATATGATCAAGATGTGGAAATGAATTTTATCTAATAGTAAAATATCTCTTATAGGGCTAAAATTTGGTTAGTGAGGGGTGTATATTTTGAATCATTAGTCCAATTAATGAACCCTATTTTTTTGAATATCCATATGGTAATTTTAATTCTATAACAACCATTTTTTATTCTTCATAAATCACCAAGAGTGAAGGTTGTAGTTGATTAGATTCATCCCTTAAGAGAATATCAACATCCCTAAGTGTGTAAACTGAGAAAACTTTCATCACAAATTGAAAGAAAACTTTGAGGGTTAAAGACAAGTAATTATCTCTCACACTTGCACAAATGATTACTCTAAGCAACCCTACGAGAATTCTTGTAACTCCACATGATAAAGATGCATCAATAAGTTTTCTCTCACATCTAAATTTCTCTTAATGGGCCAAAATTTAGTTAGTGGAGGCCATATATTATGAGTCATTAACCCTATCAATAAACCATCTTTTGTAACACATTTGTATGGGTGATTTAAGGATATAATAACCATTTTATAGTCTTTTTCAAGCCTCAAGAGTGAAGATTACCATTGATATGATTCATCCCTTAAAAGAATTAGAGCATCTTTGAGTGTGAAAACTAAGCCAACTTCTATCAAACATTGTAAGAGAACCATGATGGATAAATACAAGCCTTAAACTCCCACGCATGCATAAATTCATCCTCTAAGCAACCCTGGGAGGATTCTCTCTAATTTGATGTAAGACATGATAATGATTATTATCTCGCAACTAAATCTCTCTTAAAGGGCAAAAAGTTAGTTAGTAGGGGGTGTATATTTTGAATCATTATCCCAATATATTAAAACTACTCATTGACACATCAAAATATGCATTTAAAGGCTATAATAACCATTGTTTTATCTCTATTGGGCCCTAGGATTGAAGGTTATAGTTGATCAAACATATACCTTAAGATAATCTCAATGTCTTTGAGTGGGAAAACTAAGTCAACTTCCTTCACAAATTATATGAGAATCATGAGGTTTATAAATTAGATGTTAACTCCCAAACTTTCATGTATGAGTCCTCTAAGTAACCTTAAGAGGCTTCTTTATAACTTTATGCAAGCAAGATGTGAAAATGAGTTTCTTCTCATAGTAACATCTCAACTAAAGATCATATGGGGGCATATGTTCTAACTTGTTATACCAATCGATGAAATATATTCATTGACACATTGAGATGTAATTTTTAAGGTTACAATGGTTGTTGTATATTATCTATCATGTCCAAAGAGTGAATGTTATAGTTGATCATATGCATCCCTTAAGAAAATTTCAGCATGCATGAGTATTCAAACTAAATAAACTTTTATTCTTGCATTTTAGTATAACCGTGAAGGATATAGATGATACATTATCACCCATAATTACATGCATGATTAATATAATTAAAAATAGGATGATTCTCTCTAACTTGATGCAAGTGAGATATAGCAATGAGTTTTCTCTTGCAGCTAGATCTCTTTTAATTGGTAAAAAGTTGGTTAATAGGGTCCATATATTCTGACTCTTTATCCAAATTTATTAAATGTATTTATTAACACATATAAATGGTAATTTTATGGATATAAAGGTCATTATACTATCTTTATCATTCCCTAAGAGTGAATGTTGTAATTGATCAAATGTATCCCTAAAGAGAATCTCAACACCCCTAAGTGTACAAACTGAGCCAACTTTTATTTCACATTATAGGAGAACCATGAGGGATAGATATGAGATGTTATCTCCCAAAAATACATGGAAAATTCCTCTAATCAAACCAAAGAGGATTATCTCTAACTCAGTATAAGTGAGATGTAACAATGAGTTTTCTCTCATAGCCAAATCTTTCTTAAATGGCTAAAAGTTGGTTAATGGGGGTTTATATTTTGATGTGTTAAATTAATTGATGAACCATATTAATTAACAAATTTTTATGGGTATTTTAAGGATATAATGTTCATTAACTAGTCTTATTTGGGCCCCAAGAGTGATGGTTACAGTTGATTAGATGTATCCCTTAATGGAATCTTAGTGTCCTTGAGTGTGCAAACTAAGCCAACTTCCATCATACATTATAGTAAAATCATAATGGTTAGAGATGAGTAATCATATCACACACTTTCATATATTATTCCTATAAGGAACCCCATGATTATTATCTCTAACTCAATGTGAGTGAGAAGTGGCAACAAGTTTTTTCTCAAAACTAAATATCTCATAATGGGCTAAAAGTTGGTTAGTGGGGGCCATATATTATGAATCATTAGTGTAATTGACAATATATATTCTCTAGAATGTCTATATGGGTTTTTAAGGCTATAAGTTTTGTTTTTTAGTCTTTTTTGTGCCTTAGGAGTGAAGGTTGTAGTTGATCAGACACATCCCTTAAGATAATTGTAGTGTCCTTGAGTATGCAATCTAGGTAAACTTACATCGTAAGTTGTAAGAGAACCATGAGGGATAGATATGAGTCATCAGATCCCACACTTTCATGTATGAGTCCTATATCCAAACCTAGGAGTATTATCTCTAACTTGACATGAGTGAAACATAGAAATGCATTTTTGCTTGCAACCAAATCTCCTTTAATAGGCTAAAAGTTGCCTAGTGGGGGATGTATATTTTGACTCATTATCCCAATCAAAAAATTATCTTCACTAACATGTCCAAATGGATGTTTTAAAGATACAATGGTCATTGTCTAGTCTCCTTTGGGCCCTAAGAGTGAAGCTTATAGCTGATCAGATAATCTCAGCATCCTTGAGTGTGAAAACTTAGCCAACTTCTATCACATATTACAAGAGAACCATGAGGGAGAGAGATGAGTTTTCAAATCCCAAACTTACATGCCCAAGTCCTATAATAAATTTTAGTATGATTTTATCTAGGCCGATGTAAGTGAGATGTGGCAATTAGTTTTCTCTTGTATCTAAATATCTCTTAAATGGCCAAAAGTTGATTAGTGGGGGGAATATATTCCAACTCATTAGTCTAATAAATGAACATTTTTTTCCATCAAATTTAGATGGGTGTTTTAAGGATATAAAAATAATTTTATAGTCTCCATTAAGGCTTAGGAGTGAAGGTTTTAGTTGATCATATGCATCCCTTAAGATAATATCAGCATCTCTAAGTGTACAAACTAGGCCAACTTGCATGGTGCATTGTAGGATAACTTTGAGTGATAGAGGTGAGTTATCAGCTCCTATAATTTCATAGATGATTCTTCTAAAGAATTCCAAGAGGATTATATTAAACTCAATGAAATTGATACATGATAATTATTTTTATCACGCATCTAATTATCTCAAAATGGGCCAAAAGTTAGTTAGTGGGGGCATATCTTCTAGCTTGTTAGCCTAATAAACAAACAATCTATGTAAACACATCCATATGGGTGTTTAATAGATATTTAAGAGCTAATCCAAGTGTTAGAATCTAAATATAGGTCCTATGGAATAAGAAATAGTTAAATGTGTTTATGTTCCCTATAGGTGTCTGATGAGATACCTAAAAAAGATAAGAATTGATTGTTTATCATTGTTCTCTGGCTTCTAAAATTGTATGAAGGTTGATTAATGTAGTATGATCACTATACTACACATCAAAAAGGTATTTAAAATTTTTAATTGATTACATAGGGTCAAATCAAATATGAATGATAAATTAGGCCTACAATATAAGATTTAAAATATCAGTTTTGTAGACCATAATTAAGGCATAGCTGTGATTGTTTTCTTATTTTATTGAAAAGACAAATAGAGAGAAGGTGAAAACCTATTTTTTTGAGGTAGATAACATTAATATGAATTGTTTTTTGGCTTATCTTTATTTTAAAAAGATAATAATCTCTACTCATGGAACCAACCACATGATGGTGGAACCTTATTTGGTGCCACTAACATACATTAAAATTGCTAGTAAAAAAATTAAATAAAAATAAACACATAATGATAAAATAATTGAAAATTAAAATATGTTAAGTCAGATAAGTTTACTATGTTAATTTGAAATGCAAGATAAACTTACCAATTCAATCTAACGCACCTTCAAGATCAACTCTATCTGCATGCATTTCAAGAATCACTTTATGGTCAAATTCATGTACTTTCCACAAAATTATATTGTGAGGCTTTCCATGATATTTGATCACTTGAATATTTTTAGTAATAACCAGATTTGAATATTGAAGCACTTCCTTGCATGTTTCAAATTCCTTAAATAATAATTGTTTTATTTTTAATGATAGTACTTATAAACCACTATGGATCCATTGGGATAAATTATCTCTTCTCCATCCATGACATTTGTGGTTAATGTTTTTGGCCTCTACATAATGACATAAGTAGTAGCATGTTCCCTCATCATTATCCTCAAGTGAAAGGACTACAAAAACATGCCCTACATTTAAATTATAAACAAATTATAAGCACATATAGGGGAAAAAATAAAGATATCACTAATAGAACTAAGGTTTTACATTTAAATTAAGAATAAATTATACTTGGTTTCACAAGATCTAAGAAGTGGTCAAAGTCAATTGATGATGTCATTTCATGGTCTATCAGTTATTGGAGTGAATGGATACTCTCTATATGTGATATGGGTCTACAATACCATTCATCAACCTATTATTTTGACTCACATTAATTCAAATTAAATTCCATATATTTAGAAAAAAACATGACATATCCTCAGTATAAATAGTCTATGAACTTGAATTTGAGATTTGAATGGAGTGGAAAACACTCGATCCAAGTACTATAATACAATATTCATACATTTCCTTTTGTTGTTCTTCCATTAACCAAAAAAATATTTGCACATTAGAATATTTATCTGATCCATGATAAAAAAATTATTTACACCAAGTCATAATACTTATATCATCGATCAAATTAACACCGTCTTTATGTTTTCCCTATTTTTTTTAAGGGATATTTTTAAACATGCACCTGGACTATCATGTTCTCCTTTTCCATGCCAAACCTCAAAAAAGATCTAAAAATGTTGAAAACTATTCTTCTTATGAATTTTTTTTAACCAATAAAACATTTAAGAATTAATAAACTACCCTACATAATTATCTAAACAAATGTAGTGTGTATCGAACATGATTTATATTGCATTCATATTTATATAAAATTTCTCAAAATAACCTTAGACAAAATCTAGAGAATATGATGTATAATTTATAATATAAAAGTGGTAATCCTTCAAAAAATTTCTATTATCATCTATGTTATCATGTGTATGTTTGAATGTAATATGAACAAAAATTCCAACTTGAATTTGAATTATAGTATTGGGATTAAACTCATTTTGTGGTTTTAGTGTGTAGTTCTCAATAAATTCCACAACCAAAACAATAATTCCAATTGGGAAGTTATCCTTGCATAGATTGAATTGATTATCTAGCCATTTTGATTTATGTGTGTGTTTCATATTGGTAGATAATATTTTCATTGAATAAAACATGAAATCAGATATATAAAATTTGGTTGTAACCAACTTTCATCTTGATGAATATTTTCCATGTTTTAATACATACTTTACATATTTGTACTTCTTATAATTAACTCGTTGCTTTAAAAAATAATGTGAAATTTATTCATGTATACAACTCATACAATTTGAAAAACCACCATAACTATTACAAGTTTTATATAAACATTGTTTGGCAAAAAAAAAAAACTATCCCTCAAGTCCTTGACAAAAAATACTTTGGATTAATTCTCTTGATGTCATAGGTGGGGAAGACACCATAAATTATTTCATAATCTCATCAATATGTAAAATACACTGTATATGATGAAAAACATCAAAATGAATCAACCTACAACAACATGTGGTGCATGATTGGTTGATTTTAACATATAAAGGCTTACACATCTCAAATGACCTTTAGCTAGTTATAAATTGACCATTAAAATTTTCAATAAACTTTTTATAAAATTCTTTTTGGGTCATGTCTAAGAAATGTTTTACACATGGCTTATGGTTTTTCAAATCTTTTATTATTTTAATAACATATTTTACATTAGATGACCCCCTTTTTTGTCAAGCCAAATATTTTAAATTAAATGTCTTGTTCCTTCAACTAATACCTTATCTTTTCATGGGAGTCTACCACTAAAAACCCAATAATCCATGAGTGAAGGGTCATTAATCCTTGTTCTTATTTTTATGAAATTTATTAGAGTTTTTTAATTTAAGATCAATAATTTACTTGTTTCTCTAAGAATTATAGCTTTAGATGTTGACTTACTCACTATATATTCCATTATTACTCATCTTGCCACATTACTATCATTTTTATAACTTTTATTGCCTATTGACTTAAATGCATTAAATAGATTATTTACTATTGTAGTATTTATTACCTCTATGTTATATGTTCTTAATCCTAAATTATTCATTAAAGGGCACATTTTTTCCATTTTTATTAATTGAAAAAATAGTTTACATTATTTTGTATGTCTTTTATTCTCAAATGCATAGTCCCATAAAGATTGAGCATGATGTTGAATTGACCTTTTTGACATTTTATCTTCTATAGGTTATATTATTTTCTAATCTATTTGAACCAAATACCTTGGTATTAATATCATTATCCTTGGATTTATGGGTATAAAAGCTATACTTTGTATTAAATTAGGTGGTTTTACCATTTCAATAATAAAAGGGATAGTAGAGGGTTGACTATCTACATTAGGCCATACATGTGAATTAAATTCCTCTTGATTAATAGAGACATTAATTGAGGTCATTAATTGATGTTGTGTGTCACCATTATTAATATATTCATTATGGATGGATATTTCATTATATTATGTTATTTCATATATTTTATCACTCAATAAAAATTTATTGGTTACATATTCCACATTTTGAATTTAATCATTCAAAAATGATTGATTTCATTATCTTATCTTATTTGAATACATATCTAAATTAAACTCAATGGAACTGATCATATTAATTTCATTTGAAATATTACTTAGTGTGGAGGAAGTACCTTCACCTTGCCTAGAAGCTCTTATGTATGCTCTCCTATCTACTTGTATTTTTCTTTCTTTCACTCTCTTCACTTCAATTTCCTCATTTTTAGATTTTTAATTTTTATTTTACGATGATGACCCAACCCCATTATTTATATTTTTACAAATAAGTCCATGTCTAGAGTATAAATTGATGAATTTATAGTAATATAGAGATAGTAAATGAAAAAATTAAAGAATTTGTAGAGTTTTAGCATTAAAAACTAGTTTGAAGTTTGAAAAATGTAATATGAATAAGTGAAATTCATTGAAAAAAAAGATAAATTTGTGAATAATAAAGGGATTACACCCTTTCAAAAGGATGCATGCCCTATTTTGATGTACGGATCAAAATAGGCTAAAAATTTATTGAGTTTTTTTAATTTTCAAAAGAGTGTACACCCTTTGAAAATGGAGTCCACCCTTTTCAAAGGGTGTATGCCCTTTATAATATTTCAATCTTTCCTCCTACATTTTACCTCCCAATTTTATTTGGATATAGGCTTTGGAGGTTTAAAACTAGCTTAAAACTAGCCATGGAGCAACCCACTTTGTTTTTGAGAAATGTAAGAGTCTTTTTCATCTTTATCAACACATCCGATTAGGTATATTTTATTATTTAAAATATATATATATATATATATATATGGGTTTGTATAAGGGAAAGTGTAGTTTTTTGATATATAATTTTTTAATGTTAAAATTATTATTATTATTATTATTATTATTATTATTACTTAATTGTTATGCAACATACCTTATTATGGATTATATACATATCATTATAAATAATTTTATAATGTTTCGACCATTAATCAAAATTTTAATAAAACTTATACCTAACCAATCTATGCATCATTGTCTATGATTTAAAAAAATTATTTTCATAATGTCAAAAAAATTTGTTCATACACTTGCAGTTCTAATTTTCCAACTATCTCAACTTGTAAAATTATTTTAAAAACATATATTCATTAAAAATTAATAAAAATATCCTGATTGATATTAAAAATTTCATCTATGTATAAATAAAATTTCATGCATCAATTCATTCATTTACTTAAAAAATATGTGTCAATACACATTCAGTTTCCTTATCTTTTCACAAAAAAGGGTCAAGCCATTATCATAAATGCATCTATTTTGTACACTTTTATCATCTAGGTATTGAAAAAAATTAAATATTTATTAACTAAATTTGAAAATGATACAATTAATATTCTTATTTCATTGTCAAATTCTATTTCCAAGTGTCTCTAACATTCTCTCCAAGTTCAATAACTGAATTTTAAAAAAATGTGTCACTTTATACCCCCCTCTTATCCTCCATTATCCTACATCTACCCCATATTTTGACCTAATATACATGATAAATATAATAAAAATGTATATATAGTAACAATACAAGCTCAACTAGTAAACAAGCACACACACAAGAGCACTCAAAAGTAAATAAAAAAGCAATGGTCTAGTGAGACTACAAATAAGGGGCATGTTCAAATGCCATAAAATTGAATGGACATGACTTAGTCAAATATCCACAAAATCAAGGAATTGCATATTAAAATCTCCATATAATAAGTAATGACATATTAAAATTTCCAAGAAATCAAACATAGGCACATGGGCTAGATATAATAAAGCACATTCAAATGCTCAAAAAAATAAGACAATAGTAAGGCAAAACACTCAAGGAAGTGTTTAAAGTAAAATCATAAGAAAATAGCATAAACATGTCATAGTGGTCTATGGATAGAATGAGTTATCAAAAAATCTAAATTATATAGCATATAAAATACCCTATCTAATGTATAATCATGGATTATATGCATGTGTAAGTATATATGTAAGCTCAAACATGATAATGTAGAGTCATCAAATCATATAACCTATGTGTATCAAGATCATAAAAGATGGATGACCCAAATGTCCTAATTATATGAGTAGAGTTAAATCCTAACACCCATAAGTGTGTCATGTATTTTGTATGCCTATATATGTGTGTATGTGTTTTTATCTAATTTTTGCTTTTTCTTTAGTGTGAAAAGAATAAACTAGTTAAGAAGGGTGTGGAAGAATGTGTGTTTTTTAAATATAAGTGATTATGTAGAGTTTATCTTTGGCTCAGGAGGATGACCTACAAATAAGAAAATAATTGAGGCTTGTTGATGTGGTTGATGTTTTTGATGATGTGATGAAGGAATCTTGTGGCAATTTTGGTAGAGATTCATTGCTTTGATTTCTTTTCCTTTAAGATGTGGATGACCTCCAAAATGATGACCTCCTTCAAAGACCTACAACAAGATGTTAATAACCAAAGACTAACTTCCAACATTTGTTGTCAGGAACCATGCCAAAAGAGGGAATAGTAGAAGTATGGCACCACTTCCCATGTGGTACATAAAATGAGTCAAAAGATGAGGGTGGTGGGATTCCCACCTTGATCATGAGTGTCCCATTTGGGTTGGTGTGTCTCTCACCTTGCATATGATTTTAATTTTGAATGAGAATCATCCACATGAGTCTAAATAAGGCCAAAAGACTTTTCACCACCCTTTCTTGTCTTTGTCCAAGTACTTAACAAAATTCCCCAAAAAATGTGGCACAATTTTCCATGTGGATACATAAATGAGTCAAAATATGAGGGTGGTGGGATTCCCACCTTGATCATGGGTGTCTCATTTGGGTTGGTGTGTCTCCCACCTTGCACATGAGTCTAATTTTGAATGGGAATCATGCATATGGGCATAAATGAGGATAAAATACTTTTCACCACCCTTTCTTTTCTTCATCCAAGAATTTAAAGAGATGCCCCACAAAATATGGCACCATTTTCCATGTGGGTGCATGAATGAGTCAAAATATGAGGGTGGTGGGATTCCCACCTTTATCATGGATCTCCTAGTTGGGTTAAAAATGGGTGGATATAGTGCCCTTTGTCTTTTACAAAGAATTAAAGAGGTGGGTATCCCATTTTGAAGGCCACATTCATGTGTGAAGATAAAATACATGTTGAATGATGGCCCCTTAAGGGGAAATTCACAATATTTCAAGGGGGGGGGCCTTTTGATGCTTAAATGAGGTCATTCAACACCTTATAAAAAGTTCATAAGTGGGTTATGATGTCCCACATCAAGCCACCTCACTTCTAACCCATTTCACTTACCACGTTACCATGAATAGTGATAATGGGTCCCAAAATGAATAGTGATAGTGAATAGTTCTTTTTATTAGTATTATGTGAATAGGAGAATAGTGATTTGGTTAGGTTAAGAGGGGTTTTTTAAAGGTTAAAAAGGTTTAGGGGGTCTTGAGGAATTTAGTCATCAAAAACTATAAGTGTACAGTTTTCTAGTGTCTTTATTTTGCCCCTTTTTATTAGGTAGATTTGAATTAACAAGCTACAAAACAAAAACAAATCACTTGGTTTCAGGTCAAGGTGCTCTAATAATGGGAGGAGGTGTTACCCCTTAAATTGAGAGTTAATGAGAAAAGGCCAAATTATGTACAGGTTTCATAAGTAGCTAGTGGGGAGGTGCTAAGTGGTGCCACAAGGTAGTTAGGAATGTAAAATGCCAATGGGTTCATAAAATATGACTAAGTGTGATATTAAATATTTTGCAAATACTAAAGCTACCAATATTGATAAAAATAATGTTAAGTTCTAGATGGATATATGATAGGGTAATTGGTCCACAATGTTAGTCATAGTTAATCAAATTAAGCCTATCGAGTCATCTGGATAAGGTCAATGTTGTTCATAGGTATCTAGGATAAGGTCATCACAAAACATGTGAAGAGTTTATGTTAAAAATGGTCAATATCAAGGTGGATGTGGGCAAGTGGGTTGGTTGGTTGGAATGGGGTGGTTGAGCAGACTTCATATACACTAGGCAAGTGGACATTGCCTACATAATTCCATGGACATAATGTCCAAAATGAATTTTAGGTCTAATGTGGTTCTTATGAGGTGGGGAGTATTGGTTAACTTGTTTTCCCCAATTTGATGTTTCATGTAGTTAGGTCTAGTTAAAGGATATTAGAGAAAGGGAAGTGGCAAAGGGTGGAAAATATGGTTATTAAATAGTTGCCTGATTGGTTTTGTAGAAATAGTGGATGAGATTACCTAAGATATAATTAGATGATTGATTCAACTATACACAATAAATTTTAACCCATAGATAAGTAGGTTCAAGCATGAAATTTATGCCACCATTTAAAAAAATGGAGAAATATGCTTTACTAGGCTTTAGAAAATCTAACACTACTCAAATTGGCACAGTGACCTGATGGGTTCTTTCATCACCATCAAAATAAGATGAAATTATGCACACTCCACAAAAATTTCACTAACAAGATATTAAAGGGTATTATTCAATGATTTGAGGAAACAAAGTAGTAGAGTGGGTAAATGAGAAGTGGCAAAGATTTGAACCCTTGAGTCAGTGGAGCCCCAAAATAAGTAAACATTGATTTTTGAGGGAATTCTGAGAAAGACTCTAAAGGATTTTAGAATATAGAGGGAGGAAAATCATAATAATATTAATTAAATGAGGGAGGAGGTTGGAATAGGAAGGAAAATAAATGTTATAAATGTAAAATTGAGAGGGAAAATACAAGAAGAATCTATGAAGATAGATAGATTGGAGAGTTGAAAAGGAAGGTGGGAGAAATAGGTCTAAAAGAGACCAAGAAGAAAAATAGTTTGGTGAAAGAGGTGAATATTATAAAAGGTCACTAGGTGGAATGTGATTAAATAGTAGGGCTATTAAAATTCATAGGAAGATGTAGGCCACATAAGGATAATCAAGGGAAATTATTGGTTGGGAGGTAGGTCATGTGAGAGGGATAGCTAGCATCCACATGTGGGTACTCCAAATATTCCATTTGAAGTGGTTTTAGTTTTGATTGTAACATCTTCAAAGTTTAGAGTAAAAGGGGTTCAAAATATGTAATACCAAAGGAGATGTGGAAAGAATCTACATCCCAATAGCTAGTGGTGCTCATGCTCGCTTGTGGGTCAAAATATTGTGTTATAGAGTTATATGATTGGTATATATCTCACAGTAAACCAAAATTGAATGAAAGGCATTCAAAACCATAGCATGATATATGTTGTGATCATATAATCTCAAAATGGGTAGAGGGTTTAAAAGGTAAAAAGTGATAGGTATGGTGAAGGGATTAGATGTAGAGGGACAAAAAAGAGGATCCAAGCTTAATATGCAAAGGCATTAAAGGAAGAAAGGGATGTAATTTGAAGTAACACACCTAACCATATTTCATGCAATAAATAAAGGGCATGGAGGACATGAGGAAATAAACAAGGAGATGCACATAGAAGTGGTATAACTAATGACCACACTCTAAAAAGGTGGAGGTTAAATGGGAGAAAATAAAGGGGATCCAATAAGGGATGAGATGGAGGCAGACCAAGAGATGGATGAAGAGATAGGTGAAGAAAACAATGAGGTCACATATAAAGATAGAGGTGGAGAAGGATGTAAGGAGCTAGGCATGGACATTTAAGAGGGAAAAAAAGAACGTTGAGAAGTACAAGGAATGTCTTCAAGATGAGAAAAATGAAATGGAGAAAAGTAAGAGGATGGTGGAAAATAATGAAAGGGAATTAGATGAAGATAAAGGATGAGGATTAAGGATGATAAGAAGAAAAAGGAAGAATTGAAGTAGGGATATAAAGCATGAATACTCACATAGATGTAAAAGATAAGTGAGTACCAAGATGGAAAGAGGAAAAAGGGAATATGAAAGGGAAAAGGCAAGAACTGATAAGAAGAAAAGGGGAAATTATGGAATACTTCTCAAGGGATAAATACCTAGGTAGAAACTAGTTATGGAGGGAAAAAATAACAAAAAAAGGGATGAAAGGATGAAAATAAAGAAAATAATAATAATGGAAAATAAGAAAGGTGGGAAGAGTGGCGAGATGATAGAGAATGGTCATACATGTAAAGAAAAAGTACAAAAATAGAAGAAATAGAAAGCTTGTAAGATGCACATTATGATGTGGAATTGGTGAGGAAATGAGAGTGACAAAGAGGGTGTTAAAAATTTCTAAGGACAAGGGGAAATGATGAGGATGGCAAAATAAGACAAAGGAGATAGGGGGAAAGGTTAGTAAAAAGTTGGTAGAGAGGTAAAAATACAAAAAGTGGGTGGGGAAGTGAGTTGTGAAGCATGCATAAGGAAAGGTGTCGGGGGAGGCCAATGAAGTAGAGTAGGTCATGGATTTATGGGAGATAAGAGTGGATAATGAGGGAGGCTATCAATCCTTGTGTTAAAAGATATTGACAAGCTATAAAAGTGGTTAAAAGAGATTGATAAGATGAAGGGAGGGAGGTGGTGAGGAGATAGGTGGAGGGGTGGATGAAAAGATATTAGGTGAGAAGGTAAAACAAAGTAAAGGATGTCATTGAGCTGACCTTAGTAAATGAGTGATGCCTACATAGTCCAAAAAGACCTCGTGCCCATGTAGTTCTCCTAGTAATGGGGGAAAAATGAAGAGGAATTATTAGATGATGTTAAAATATTGGTTCTCAAATTGGCTACCCCAATTTGATGGACCATATGGGTTGGGTTGGGATGATGAAGAAGGTTTTTAAAAATAGATTTTTTGGGTTTTGGTGAAGGTGCATGGTGTAGATTGGTGAATAGTTACCATAATAATCTCATATTTAGTAGGTTGAGAGACATAGATGGGAAAGGTAGGATAAATTAGAAGGGAATATAATGATAAGCACCACAAAAGACCTTTAATGGATCTAATACAAAGAAGAGGTGACTTTGTAAGGAATTTGCACCTTTTAAAATTATGGAAAGGTATAAGTATAATGATAGAAATTATCACTACTAACTGAGTTTTAGAAGAGGGTTTTCTATCAAGATCTACATAGTCAGTTTGGAAAAAGTTCATCATCACTAAAAGTCAAGTTTTATGGGTAATATCAAAGTGACAACTTGTAAATATTTTTGTTGAAGGTATAACATATTCCACATGGTATGAATGTATCAATGTGATGAGTGATAGAGGATGGATTTTACCTATCTTAGGAGTTACATAGCCATGTTGGGAAAAAATTATCCATGTCTACATCCTTTATCCTAATTCCATAAAACCAATGACTTATTGGTTTTTATAGGTTGGGCCTAACCAATAAGAAGTTATGTGGCCTATAAGATTGGTTATGCATTTGGAGAAGGTGACCATTCCCCTACTATGGATGACCTTTTAGCTGGCACAAAATAAAAGACTACCATGTTTGAGTAGAAATTGCTAATGGTTGGGGTTTGATGTTTGAAGCCTATGACAATGGGATGGTAATAATAAGAGGGTAGAGGGGATAGGAAGGTGAATGTATTGTTTTGAATTCATGGTGGTCTACCTTTGGTGGAATATTTTTTATAGTGGCAAAGATTTATAATCTACCATTACTAGCAATAGTGGTATTTTTAGAGGCATGTCGATTGTAGCGGTACATGGATGGAAGCCAATTTATGTCAAGTATGGTAAAGGTGAAAATGATGAGGCCCATAATGATTGTAAAATGAAAAATATTCAAAAATATTATATGTGAATTAGATGACAAGGGTGACAAAGGGAAAACATGTTGGTGCATGATAACTTTATCAAATGGCTAGGTGGACTGAGGGGTATGTGTCTACACAAAAAGGAAAATAGGCATGACCATTTAAAGTGGGAAGACTGTACAAGGGAATCAATGACATCATATGGCCTTCCCCATCAGTGGAATAAAGAATCATGTTGATAAGGAAGAATGGTTAGGTATTTTATTTAAAGAATCATGATAAGGATGAATGTATATTATTGAGTTATTTGGTTTTGTAGGTTATAGAGAGTGAAAAAAACTACACAAGGTTGAAGATGGAGAAAAATGGAATAAATGGTGGAGATAATCAACAACCCTCACAACCCAAAATAATTAATATTGTGATTTTGTGGATCTACTAGATATTGTAACATGTAATGGTGATAATGGAATTACTGTTAGATCAATAACAAGAGGAAAGGCACCCATAGCCTAAGCTTGAGCCTGAACTCTTACCTATATAGTAGAGAAGAAGGTGATAATTTCACTACATAAGATGTAAGGCTAGATAACATGAGCATCAACCTATCTATGGAGGTAATCCTCATTATTCAAGGAGATGTGTGTTGAAAAAATAACTGGTAGTACCTATGTAAGAAGAACAACTAGAGCAGAGGGATGTAATGGCTATGATAGGTGAGTAGGGTAAAAGACATAGAGTGGAATATGATTCTTATCCTATGGGGAGGAATTTAGAAGAGGAGAACAAAGTACACACTTTATTAACTACTAAGATGGGTAATGTTACAGATGTTAGTTCAAGGAGAAATCAAGAAGGATGGTTGAATACAAATCTAGAGTGGCCAAACAATCAACCTAGTGGTTAGGGAGGAAAATAATGTATGTAGGGGCCTTAGGTTAAGTGTGGATAGTTTGATAACTTTTTATGTGTCATGTGACTCCTTGCACCTTAAATAACGTATTGAATAGTTTGTTGTAAACATGTACAAAATTGCATGTTGCTAGTCAAATGTTATCATGCTTAAGGTTATGTGGATACTTATCAATGTTATGGTTATGGTTATGATTGGTATGATTATGATTTTTGCAATCTCACTTAATTTAAAAATAATGATTATTATTGTTGCAACACTAGATGGTAAAAGTCATGATGAAAACATCAACCAAGCACATTAAGATAAGAATAAGGCATGATGCTTTATTTTTGACAAGGACTAAAAATAGACCTAAAGTGAGATTGGATTAATGAATATAAGTCCTTTAGACACTATGCATGAGTGATCGTGAGTTGATAAAAAAAGGTTTCTTGATTGCAGGGTGTCAAGTAAGCTCTAAATTCCCTAATTTATAGATAGTCTAAAGGGAAGATGGGTTATAGGTGGTATGAAGGGTAATGGGTGATATGTATGATAAACTCATCTAAATTAGTTTGTCCCTTCTATAGGTGGCATGAAAATTGTAATAGACAATTCCATGTCATATGCTAGATGTAGACTAATCAATGCGGGAAGTCTACATGTGACAGTCAATTGTGGCTTCTAACTTATGCTTCTTGAGAGTCGATTATGGCTTTAGATTTTGTTGTGATAGTGGGTCTTTTGATTTATTGATATATGTGGGAAGCTAATCAATATGGGAAGATTCAAATAAATTGATCTAATTTTGACAAAGTTAACTTAGCCATTCTTTAAGGGAGTGGTCTAAGATTATTAGATTTGTTTAATGTTCTTGATAGTTATCCTTCAAGGGAGCAGTCTACCTTATATTTGGAAATTTTTATTTTTATTTTTGGGCATCTCTCCTTTGAGGGAATAGTCTACAATAGTTAATATATTGACCCAATTAGTATTTTGGTATCCAAATTATTTATGGATGCAATGTTTTTAGACATGGACAAGTCTAATTAGGTTGAAAAGTTTACCTTTATGAAGGCAAAATTTTAACACAAGAAGGTTAATGATATGAAAAGGTGTGGGTTTTTAGAGACAATGACTATGGGATTCCATCTTATTAGAGACAAAAAGTATCCATGAGAACCATGATATGGGTAGAGTCATCATACCCATATTTAGGATTAGGCTATGGTGATGATGGTTAATCACATGGTTCTATGTTGTAATTAACTGTCCTGAAAAGGAGAGGAGAAAGATGGGTGAAGGTTAAAATCTCATAATAAAGGGATGATCTTAAGTTAGACAAAAGGAGTGAGCTTGATCCTTATTTAACAAAAAAATGGATTCAAATGCAACACATTAAGAGTATTAGGTTCTAGTTTACCTTAAAGAGAGGACAAATGACAAGCTCATGATCTATACTTATGGGTAATGATGTAGGGTCCAAGCCAATTAAAAGCAAACTTGCCTCATTTACTCTTCTCCATATTGTTCATGTGTTGATTTTATTTTAGGATGAGGTATTTGATATTGAATTCACATTATTTTAGAAAAATTTTATAAGTGCATTTGATATGCTCTTGATAGGTATGGAGGTGGGTAAAGGATGCTAAATGACACTCATCAAGTAGCTCAAGCTGATATAAATGGTGTTGTCGATATTCTTCTTTAGAAATAAGATCTTATAAATATATGTAAAGAGAGGGAATTTGGACTTCAAGAGGCAAGACTACCTTTGCTCTAAATAATAGAGATAAGGGAGTAGCACCCTTAGAGGTTTGAATGCTAGTAAGATAGGCCCACAAGTGAATGAGATGTATAAGTGTCAATCCTAACCTAAAACACTAATAAATTTGGTTAGTATTTTGTTAAGGATTTTATTAGAGGCTTTTACCTATCCATTTGCTTATAGTTGATAAGGAAAGGAAAAGCTTAAATCGATGATAAATGCATCACATAAACCTTAGACTTGCTTATTTTTGAATGATTTTCCATTTTCGGTGATGATATTATGAGGAATGCCAAAGTGGTAGATGATATTATGGTTGATAAAGTCAACAATATTCTCTACTTTGGTTAAGATAATAATAATAGCTTCCACCCACTTGGTGAAGTATTCCATGGCTGTGATGATGGATCTATGTCATTATGAGTAATGGGGGTTGATTTCCCCAATGAGATCGAGCCCCCATTATGAAAAAGGCCAAAATTCCTTAGATAATTGGAGGCCATTAGCTAACACATGATGAAAATTAGTGTGTTATTGAAATTTAACACACTTTTTTACATAATCACAATAGTATTGGTTAAGGGTGGTCTAATAATAACTGAGTCGAAGGATATGTTTAGTGACTTCTAGACTACTAAAGTGTCCCCCATAGATCCCATCATGTGTTTCCCTGATGGCATGGGAAGCTTCATGATTGCATAGGTAATGAAGAAGGAGACCATCAAAACCACATTTGCAAAGGATTCTCCCTAATATGGTGTAATGAGATGTACTCTAAACAAAGTTTTTGTGGGAATTCCTAGAGAGGTTGGGAGGAATGATTCCTAGGTTGAGGTAGTTGAAATTTTGGTCATACCAAATGTTGGATGGGGATTCCTCCACATTAAAAATGGTAGGAAGGTCAGATTGGATATAATAGGGTGTGGTAAAATGATGAATGGTGATAAATATTTTGGAATTAGAAGGTTAAGAAGGGATTTGGGAAGAAAGTTAGGCCATTATATCCACAAATTTATTACTAGATCAAGGACCATATTGGACTACGTAATGTTTGAATGATGTTAAGAGTTTATCAACTAAAATTTTATATTTTTACAAGACATCATTCTTACATTTGATAGGATCCATTAACCTAGTTGACCATAAGATAGGAATCACCAAAGACATATATTTTATTAATTCCAAAGTTTAGAGCAGTTTAGAGACCTATCATTAGGGCTTCATACTCATCCATATTATTGGTGCATTCAAAGTCAAGTTTGAAGGAGAGAGGAAGGGGTTTTCTATCGAGAGAAATGAGAATAACTCTAGCATCCCCTCCTTGTTAGAACTTTGAGCCATATAAGAACATGGTTATTTGGTAGGTTATGCCTTCTTATTGAAAACTATTCATGATAGACTCATCCAAAAAGGAAAGAGGAGGTGGTTGGTGGTTTGGTAAAGGAGCTTTGGATAATTGGTTAGAAATGACCTACTATTTAATTGCCTTTTATTAGAGGAATTCAAGGTTGAATTTGTCTAGTCGCATGGCCCACTTAGCCATACACTAATTTTGGTATTGTTTAGAGTGCATGTACTTGAGTGGGTCAGTATTAGTTATGACATAGGTTTTATGTTTAAAAAGATAGTGTTAGAGTTTGATGGCCACAAAGGTCATTGCTAATTAGAGTTTCTCAGTATATGTATATAGAGTTTTATATTCTACAAATGTGTGACTAATGTAGTATATAGTTTGATATTTGTGTTATTCATCTTGATGAGATAATATTGACTAGGTGATTGTGGATTTGAGTCCCACTAGGCATGCCAAAATGTTTATATCTAATTAAGTGTGAAAAGAAGAAACTAGTTAAGAAGGGTGTAGAATAATACATGTTGAATGCATGTTCATTGAAGCTAAGTTATTGTGGAGATATCCTCTTTGGTTCAATAGGATGACTTATAAATAAGAAAACACCTATGTCTTATTGATGTGGTTGATGTTGTTGATGATGTGATGAAGGAATCCCATGGTAATTTTGGTAGAGCTTCATTTCTTTGAATTCTTTTCCTCCAAGATGTGGATGACCTATAAAATGATGACCTCCTTAAAAGACTTGCAACAAGATGTTCATAACCAAGTAATAACTTCCAACTTAACTTTGGGTGAAGGAGCAGGAGTATTTATAGCATTTATTATCAAGAACCATGCCAAAAGAGGGAATAGTAGAAGTATGGCACCATTTTCAATGTGGTGCATGAATGAGTCAAAATATGAGGGTGGTGGGATTCCCACCTTGATCATGGGTCTCCCATTTGGGTTGGTGTGTTTCCCAACTTGTGCATGAGTCTAATTTTGAATGTGAATCATGCATATGGGTCTAATTAAGGCCAAAAGACTTTTCACCACCCTTTCTTGTCTTTATCCAAGCACTTAAAGAGATGCCCCACAAAAATGTGACACCATTTTCCATATAGGTACATGAATTATAAAAAATATGAGGCTGATGGGATTTCCACCTTGATCATGGGTATCTCATTTGGGTTGGTGTGTCTCCCACCTTGTACATGAGTCCAATTTTGAATGGGAATCATGCACATGGGCATAAATGAGGCTAAAATACTTTTCACCACCCTTTCTTGTCTTCATCCAAGAACTTAAAGAGATTCCTCACAAAATGTGGCATCATTTTATATGTGGGTGAGTGGATGAGTCAAAAGATGAGGGTGGTGAGATCCCCACCTTGATCATAAGTCTCCCATTTGGGTTAAAAGTAAAAAATGGGCATATATAGTGCCCTTTGTCTTTTCCAAAGAACTAAAGAGGTGGCTATCCCATTTTGAAGGCCACTTTCATGTGTGATGATAAAATACATGTTGAATGATAGGAACTTAAGGGTAAATTCACCATATTTCAAGGGGGGGCCCTTGTGATTCTTAAATGAGGTTATTAAGCACCTTGGGAAAGGGTCTTAGGTGGGGTATGATGTCCCACATCAAGCCAACTCACTTTTAAGCCATGCCACTTAACATATCACCTCACAAATAACCTTCCATGTCACTTTCCATGTCACTTACCATGTCACATGCCATGTCATCATGAATAGTGATAATGGGTCCCATAGTGAATAGTGATTATGAATAGTAATTTTGTATAAGACTCTCAAATAGTATATTTGAATAGAGTTATGTGAATAGGAGAATAGTTATTTGGATAGATTAAGAGGGGTTGGTTAAGGGTTAAGAAGGTTTAAGGGGTCTTTAGGGGGTCCTGAGGCATTTAGTCATCAAAAATTGTGTGTAGTTTTCTAGTGTCTATAGTATGTATGAGTAAATGATATGCTAGTGCTTAACATGGAACTAACACATAAATACCTAGGATCCATTTAAACATGTAGGTCCTAATAATGTTTTTTGTATTTTTGAATGTGTTTTTATATTTTTGGTATTTTTATAAGTGACAAGATCATCCTATGAACTCGTCCAAAGGATGATCATATGTACCTACCTACCTAGAACCTAGTCCAAAAAACTGATGGTACTTTTAAGGATCACGTATAGGTGTAATGTTTATCATTTTAGTATCTATGATATTGGCATATGTATAATAGGAATCTAGGGTTTTAAAGTAATGATATAAGGAATAAGGGTTCTTGTAATCCATATTTCTAGTTTATTTATATTATTGATATTAGGAACATGTTTAGGTGCTCTACATATCTAAATAAGGTGTATAGAATATGAGGATTCTATATAACTTACTATATGTCTCTCATATAAAGGTATCTCATGTACTAGCCACCTAGTAAAGGGGATTGCTTGTTGCTTACCCTTTTGCAGTGTACTATCCCTAACATGTTTGATATTTAACTACTTGGGTATGAATTTATGTTTTTTAATATGATGGTCATATGGAATACCAAAAACTTGAATTAACTAATTGACATGAATGTACTTAATATATCCATACACTATAGAACGTACTATTTGAAGAGTGTGTATCTAAGGTCATCCTAATAACATGTTAAAGACACTTGTATAAGGTATAACTAAGAAATTAGAAACCACATGTGTATGACCAAATTTTAAGGGTGGATCAATCTATCTAATAACCTTATGGGAGGTCCTATTGAATGCTCTGATGGATCTAGTAGAGGGGTGTAAATCATGATAACTCATCTGCATAATTAATGTCATGGTGAAAATATTTTCACTTTCTCTATTATCAATCATAACACTATGTATTGGGTGTTTATCAAGGTATGCTTGAATCAATAAAGAATGAATATCATATTCATCATCCTTAATTTCATTGTCATAAAAATAAATGGTAGGTTTTTGAACCATAAGAGGTATATTTCATGTGTAAGTAACAATGACCCCATATAGTGGGTATCCATAATATGATAGAGGAGGATGTGCATTACATGCCATTTTAACTTTTGATTCCTTTTGGGAATGGTCTTACAAAGGATTATTAAATATTTTATAGTTATGGTGATAACTAGGTTATGACCCTGATTCCTTTGGAGGATCATCAATTGTAATATGTTGGTCATCAGTGAGGTCCTGGATCTTATGCTTTGAGGTAAAACATCTATTTGTAGAATTCCTAGGGCTTTGATGATGGACACAATAATAATTTACATATATCCTTTGGGTAGAGATCTATTTCATCAACCTCTATAGGAGGAGGGAGAGATATAAGATGACACGCTAGCAATTGTGGGAGTAATGAATAAGGACACTCAAGTAAATGTGTAAACTACATCTTTGGTGCATTAGATAGGAAAATCCAATTAGGCTATTATGAGACTATGTTAACCATGGTGGTTTTTTCTTTTTTATTATTAGAAGGTTTTACCCTATAAATTGGTTTAATTGTAAATTTTGTACTAGATATAGATGTAGCTAATGTGCTTTTTACATACTTGAGCCTATTCAATGACACAATCTTCATTTCATGGTCCCATAAAACGTGCCATACATCATCAAAAGATTGAAACATTTTTAAAACAATGGACTCATTAAAGGAGTAATCAAACTTTACTTGAATATGTCTTGAAACTCTTTATGTACCATAAGATTTGTCATTTTGGCTAGTATTTTCTTATATATCAAGACATATTTATTGGTTAGTTCATTGGTTCCTTGTATTAACTTTGTAATTTTAACATAGGAAACCTTTTGGTAATATTAATAAAAAAGTGTGTTAAAAATGAATCTACAAGAGGTTTGAATGATTTCACATATTAGAGAGCTAAGTCATAAAACCAACTTAAATCATAGTTCCTAAGGCGCCTTGGAAATAATTTGGTCAGCATTTTAACATTTGAAATAAAAATCAAGTCATATCATATATAAGGTTCAAATATGTTATTCAATATTACCCTTGAAATTGTAAAATGTGAACTTAGGTGTAAAACATCCAATGTGCAAATGGTGCAAAGAGATCTTAAGTGCAAGAGGGTTATGCCAAATATCTTTCAAATCTATAGAATGTGAAGACTTTTAATCCTTTTATTCAATGTTTGTAACCCTATCTTATAAGATATTTATGAATTGATGGAGTTATTTAACTATAGGCCTTGTGGGGTTTTGATTATTAATTTGAGTAGTCAACAAAGGGGATAAAAACATGCTTTGAGTAGTAATGGCCATTGAAATTGGTGTCTATGTTGAAATAATGGTTAATTATATAATATATGTATTAATAGTAGTTTCAAGAAATAAAGTTTGGAACACATAATATATGCCACCATTAGATGTAGGTGGATTCATAAATGTAGGATGAGTTATATTACCTTATACAAATTCACCTTTACTAGGTGAGGTAACCTTGTTTTTATCTTGTTTTCTTATTTCATCCTTTGAAACATACAAAATGCATCTATTAATCCATTGTTATTTTTGAGATGAGTAATTCATGATTCCTCATCCTCCATTTGGAATTAGGTTTTTAGACTAACATTTTCAATTAATTCACAAATGAGAAGTTTAAAATTTGAAACATAGTATAACAGTCATAAAAATTAAAAAACCCTAAGTGGCCTAGTGTTTGATGTTTAAAGATCAGGTTTAGAAAATGTTTAACCCTAATTTGGATTGTGGAATCCTACTTGGGTAGATAAGGTTAAGGATATAGAAATTACAAGGCACAAGGGTGAATATCAGATCTATAATAAGCCAATTAATGTGCTAAACTCAGATGTATCATATGCTAAACTTATAAAATTGAGATAGGTTATTAATGAAATGTATAACTATGATAGATATAGAAAAGACATAAAATAGATTACTTATCTATTTATAAAGCTAATGTAGATCTAGATCTAGTACAAGAAGAAAGTAGGTAGGAAGATAATTTTGGATCAATCATCAAATTTTGGATCTAGTGGTTTTGGCTCTCTAGACACTTGCATTATCCTAGGATAATTATATTGATGTTAGTGTCTAATTTTTATGTTAATGTATTATATGAAATATCCACTCAATCATGATGTGAACATCTATATGCTTCTAGGTTTTGCTTTGCCTTCACTCTAGTGCATTTAGATCTAGGTCAAGGACTATCACTCTTAGAGAAATGGAAAAACCCTTGCTTTCCATATTTAATGTGACCTTATGGAAAAATGGGTTAGTGGGCACATGATGTTGAGTTAACCCATAAATATCATATTATAAAATTGTGTTTTTTACATAGAAAATACTCCAAAAAAGGGCCTCAAACTCATGTAGTTATCATTTATATTTTTCCTTGTGTATGAATCATGTAATGTGTATAAAATAAGGACAATAATGAACTAGCTTGTAACTTGGAAAATATGACCTTATGACTATTCATTTAGTACTTTAGACTTTTATCTAGGTATTTCCTTTGACTAATATTAGAATAATGTGGAATCAATTTTTTTTATTAACTTGAGTTCTTGTTGAGTGTAGGTGAGGAATGAATGAGGGTTTATATTATATTTATACCAATCCTATTAGGATATAACTCACAGTAAATCACTTGGGCTGACCATTGTGATACATTTTATTTGAAAATTGGATGATGTTAGGGTAGTGGACACTTGTGTGGGGTCAGGATAGTAACATTGATGCTACTATCTATCATAGATGTTGGTGGCCATGGAGAAGGAGTGTAGGCACATGGTCAAAACTTGTAGAAGTATAATATAGGTAAAATTTAAGAATCATATGAAAGATGAGATGTATGTGTCATAAATATAGTATGTTCAGACTAAGAGATAGGACAAGGGGCACAAGATAAAATAAATTTGAGGCTTGAATAAGCACAACAAGTGTATAACTAAGAAGAACAACCAGGGTCTAATTTTTCCAAGTGTACAAGATTGAGGTGTTACATAATAACAAAATATCATCTATAAGTTTAAAATAAAACATATATTTTTATAACCTATGTGAAAATAAGATCCTGAATTGAATAATGTTTTTAAGACCATTCTCTATTGACTCAAATTTGGGTTGTGTGAAAATCCTAAATTACAACAATAATATGCAAAATCAGGGGAGTAATATAATAATGATATCTTTCACTAATTTAGAACTAATGTATTTTGGAAATTTACTAAAACTATTAAATTCTAATGGGAAAATAAATACTTATCTATAAATTATGATTCTAAGAGGAATCAAGGTCCACAACTTGTATAGAGAGATCTAGTGACTAGAATCAAGAATATGGAATTAAATTTAGGCTTGAATAATGGCAATGGGAAGAGGACACTATAGGGGTGGAAATAATTTCCAAAATAAGGTGATCATGTCCAATTTTATTCAAGAAATTAGGGTTTTTTATTTATTTATGCTTTTGTCTATAGAGCCTTTATCTAGTGCAGGATATTGCAATCACTTGTGGAGATCACTGTGTAACCAATTTTATTCCAAAACCTATCTCTTTGACATGTGAATACCAACGCAAATAAATGGGAAAAAAGTATTAAATGGTTGAATCTAGGTGAGACCTTAACACACCATGTGTTGAGTGCTACTTACATACCAATACTTTGAAGAGGGATAAAACTTCAAGTAGTTATCCCATGCTATAGTGTTATGTGAATAGATGGTGAAATATGATATTTGTTGGTGAAATAATGATGTGATTAAGTGCCTTAACCATGACATGTGACTTATAAAATGTATTTATACTTGAGATATAGGATACAAAGGATATATATAATTATAATTGGGAGAAATAGGTATTTTGATCTTAATGTACAAATGTGATTTTGGTGATTTTAAGTGTCAAAGCCTCCTCTTATGAAAATATGGTTTGAAAAGTGTTTATATAGTCATATCATTAAAAATAATTTGTATGGGGCTCATTATAGACACTATTTGACCTTCTTATAGCTTTTAATTTGGTAAATTAGTCATTATTTAGTGGGAAGATAGGAAAAGGGGGAAGACACTAGAGTAATTCAATCTTGTCCCCTAGGGCACTTATGTCTAGTGGGTCATTTTACCATGTTGAGGGTTAGGCAGGACCTACTATATATATATATATATATATATATATATATATATATATATATATATATATATATATATATATATATATATATATATATATATATATGTATGTATGTATGTATGTATGTATGTATGTATGTATGTATGTATATATATATATATACATACATACATACATACATATATATATATATATATACATACATATATATATATATATACATACATATTATATATATATATATATATATACATACATACATACATACATATATATATATATATATATATACATACATATGTGTGTGTGTGTGTGTGTGTGTGTGTGTGTGTGTGTGTGTGTGTGTGTGTGTGTGTGTGTGTGTGTGTGTGTGTGTGTGTGTGTATGTATATATGTATATATATATATAAGGTTGATAAGGATAGTGATAAGTTCATTCAAGGGTCATATATTATCTTAGAAGAGTGTATAAGGTGGTCTAAAGTGATCAAAAGGGGCCCTAAAATGGGTCTAGGACTCAGTGTGTAAAAGAATGGACACAAGTGCAGGATTTTAGCTTAAATGTTAATTTAACATGTCTAATTTCCCCCCTTTTTATTATAGTAATCCATCAAAGTGAAAGTACTAGAGTAAAATGAAAATAATGTGTACATGAAATTACATGTGGGAAGGAGTCCTCGATGTAGGCTATAATTTTGAAATGTGCTCCACATAAACATGAAATGAAACATATGTGATATTAGTATTTACTTAAGATGAATATCAAGAAGTAAAAGACACAAATATAGAGAGTGATAAGGAATGAATACAATTGATTCAGTATGGAAACCATTTTGCCTTTTCTAGTGCAAAAAAAGGTGATTATGGTATGTTTTGCATTTGTATTAACATTGAATATCTTGGATAGGACATTGCATTCCCTAATCCTCATCAATAAGTGAGCATGATTAATAATTCAAGGTGTTCTTGACTCCATCATTATCATCCCAAAGTATTGGATTTAATTGGAATCCCTTTATAAATATTGATATATATCTTGTCCAAAAAATGGTGTAGATACTAGTGAAAATAGTGAACCAACCATTAAATATGGGATAAGGTTCAATTTTAGTGCAAAACTAGTGTAAATACTGAGTATAATCTAGTTTGGTATATAAATCATGGACAATGACATGAATTTTCATTCTATCTATTAAATTGGTTTAAAAATGGTGCAAAGAGGAAACAATGTGTTATGCACATGCCCTAGATGATATCTAGTGCATATAGATTATGAGACTAAGTCAAGCGATCATGGTTCTGAGAAGAAAACTTTGTGCCAAATTAGAACATGTCATACATGATTTTACCCAAACTAAGCAAATCTAAGATAAACTATGAAATTTTGAGTAATTCTAAGAACTAAGACTACAAAACTACTGATTACTATTCTAAGTAAACTAAGTTTCTAATAAATTATAAAAATGGCTATTTTTTAGGCATTTATACAATAATGTTATGAATGACACTAGAGCAATGCTCTCTTGTCCAATGTTTTACTCCTATCCAAATTGATTTTTTGTGTGTTTTTTAATCCTAAAACTATGTCAACAATGTAACCATTATTAAATCATATGTGTTCCCCCTATAACACAAATCTTTATGAATTCCCCCTATTTCTAGGTGAGTTGTTAAGCCTATGAAAGAACTTAACTTAGAAGAAAAGATTATGTATTATTTATTTATCATGTAAAATTTTAAATATGAGTAACATTGACATCATGGAAAATCATGGAATCATTATGTACATAAATTTAGCATAACAATAATGTAAGATGCATGTAAAAACAAGCATTTATAGTAAGCGTGTCTATATAGATGTGACAATTAGGCACATAAATAACTGAGTAATTGAGTATATAAAATTAAATGGAATTAATTAAAGAGGAATGCATGATGTCCATCATGGAATTGGAAGGGGTTAGATGCAAGATTTCCATCATGGCATCCAAATCTAAGCAAAGTATCAAACAAAGTGTCATGGCCATGACACATAATCAAAGGGTGCATACATGACACATAAAAAATATAATATAAGGCCAGTGGGACCCAAACAAATGAAATGTTCAAATGTCACTTACTCAAATAGAATACAAATACAAAGGAATGTTCAAATTTTCTCATGTGCATACAAGGAAACAATGCAGGCTTAGAATCATATAGAAGGACATGTTTAAATGTCTACATTCACAAATACATTTTATAATTTCCTCATACTTATGCAATTATAAATATAAAGGATTATAGACACTTGTCAATGACATATTCAAATTTCCTTAGAGAAAACAAATAATTACATACAAGATATAAAGCTAGGAAAAATAATATAAAAAACACACATGATTATGTATTTTGATCAATAAGAGCTAAGATGTAATCTAATTAATATTTAGTAACTAATATATTCAATAGTATATCATAATGTTATGATTGATAAATATTATAATATTTAATACAATTTAAATTACTGAGCATGTGACTAAGATAACATGGCTAAATAAAAATAAAACCTATGTTTACCATGCCCCTAATGAGCTAGCTAATGAATGTACATGTTGTAGGAATCATGTGTTAAGTCTGGAAGTGAGTAGTGATAGTATTATCTCACCAAGACAAGAGTGGGGTGAGGGATAATATATAACTACACTCATATACTCCACAACACTTGTATCCACATATAATTTGAGTGTGTAACAATAAAAACACCTATAACTAGTTTTATAAATGATGTCTTGTGTAATCAATAGTCACTCATATACACTAGTGAATTATGTATGATATAAAATTGGCTAAAAATATATAGAATATTATTAACAACTAAACTAATGTATGAAAAAATACATATAAGTATGCATAAGTCATGATTTTAGTATTTTTTGAAAAAAAAATTACTATTTTTGTAGGAGTATGTAAAAAGTAAAAGAGATATACTAATCAATGAGTCTTATAAGGGACTCACAATCAATTGGACCTATGTATAAAATAGGTATGATAACATTGTGTGAATGGAAAATTTTATATTATTGTGATTGATTTGAACTAAACTTTTGAATTTGAATACTAATTTACCTTTTTACAATGATTATCATTGTGATATTGATTATTTATGCTTTTTTGGGATGAATTAATTGATATAATATGCCTCTTGTTCTCTAGTGATGATAAATTTAAAAAAAAATATATTCTAAGATACCTTTGATGAAGTTACCTCATTTTGGTATTAAATTTTCTGATTCTTTCTTTTCAATATGTATTATGTCTTTTTCCTTTATTGATATGCCATTACTTGTATATGTTTGTATGTTAGTTGAAAGTATGCTTGTTTTTTTTTCTCTAAATATGTCCCTTGTATGAAAAAGGATGTGACCTTGATTTCATGATAAAATTATATGAAACCTTTATTTTATAAATTATTACTTCTATTTATTTTAACCGTGATCCTTCAAGCATATAATTATAGGCACTTGAATTTTAAATAACATGAAAATTAATATATCACTCTTTTGAAGAAAAATAAAATTTTAACGTAATCGATACCATACATGTTGTAGATGCATTAGTTTAATAAAATTGTTGATTATCATTTCCAAGAGAGCTAAGAATTGACATATAACAAAAATTTATTTCTTTATATTCCTTAACTTTAATATCTGTAAACTGCTTGCCATCTATGTGAGCAGTGTTAATGAAAGGGTCTTGATATGAGGTAAGGCTTGGAATTTCCCCCTTTGTAACCATATTTTAATATATATATATTTTTAGGTATTTTATTCTTTTAAAAATGCTTTTTTGCTTATCTTGACTTCAATTTTGTGACTTCTCTTCTAGTAATTTCACTTTTACTTCTTGTAGATATTTTAACCTTTGCTTTGAAAATTGTTCCCTTTCTAATTGATATTTTACATCTTGTTATTTTTTTTCTCTTTCTTTCTCTAACTTAGCTTATTGAATTTTTTCTTGTGTTGATTGTTTCTTTTTAACCTTTTCTTGCTCTAATTTGTCCTTTGGTATCTATTTTTGTAAAAAAAATGATTTTAACACTTGTTCTTTAAGATATGCACTTATAAGGTGAGAGGGTTGCTTAAGTGATGTTTTAGTGATACAATCACCACTATCAATTATATTTTTTATTTTATTTTTTAAATCCAAAAAATGATTTATATGATGTCCATGCATGACATAATATTTTGATCCCCTTAGATGATGTAGAAGAGGTAGTTTGATCAAATTATTTTGAAACGTTGCCCTTAGAATCTCACTTGAACTCTTATTATCCAATTACATACTTTTGGAATCAATTGTTATGGATTTATTATGTGGTATCTTGTCATTTTTATATGAAATTTTATTAGATACAAAAATTTTAGATGGAAATGCACATGCATGTTTAATACTAGCATATTTTGGATTTTTTTCACATGTAATATGATGTTCCAAGGATGTGATATTTTCCCTAAAAAATGATTTTTATTTTTTAACTCTTCTATTAAATTTATTAAAATTGTGATTTTATCCTTTAGATCCTCACAAAAACAAACCCTATGTGCTTCAAATTGAACATGTATACATACACCATCAAGGGGAGATGTGTAAGGAAATTACTTGGATTATTCACAAAAATATAATTATATATGCCATAATTAAGAGCAAAATAACTAAACCCACAACAAAAATTGGTGAAAGAGTAAAATACTTGAATATTGTGACTGGGCCACTTCAAGGGGAAACATCTAAAATAATGCAATTAGAATAGAATTCACAATATGATGATAAAAATACCAACTACTACCTCTTATATATACTCTACTTAGCCATGGTTATTCCATAGGCTGACCATACTAAGAACATCAAGAAATATAACATGATAATATGAAGGTGTGTAAGACACAATTCAACCACACATATCCCTAGATGTAATATAATGGCATAGCATGACCTTCCCCTTCAAAACAACATTGTTCTAAATATTGAAAAAAACCAAGATGTTACTATAGGAACACTTAATCATCCCATGTTGTATCTTCATAATGTAAGTTATTTTATTTGATCAAATTATACTTAATGGCTCTAGTCCATAGTTTCTTAGTGCACATGTGAAGGATCTCCTTAGGATATATAACGACTCGGCCTTCTTCATCAAATTTAGGTAACTCAGTCTGAGTAGAATTTTTTTGTCTAATTACTTTCTTCAAGAAAGATACATGGTATATCAAATGTATGTGAGTGGCTGGGGGTAATTATAGATTATAAGCCACACTACCATTTTTATGAAAGATCTAATAAGCACCATAATACTTAGATTATATTTTGTTATCCTTTTAATGTTGCTTTAGATACATCTACTTATAAGGATATAGATGTGGAAAGACCTAATCAACTTTATCAAAATACAACTCAATGTGGTGTTGATTTGCTTATTACTTCATTCTATTTTGCACCATTGGTAAATTTTATTAAAAATTGATTAACACCTCTTGTTGATGCTGAATGTGTTCCTCAATATCTCAAACCTTAGAATTCACTTAAAAAATTTATGTGATGGATGGGGGTTTCTATCCATACAATACCATAAAGGGAAACATCTTGGAAGAAGTGTGAAAAGAAGTGTTATACCACCCTTTAACAAGTGGCAACCAACAAACCCATGTGTCCTATTTGTCAAAAAAAAATGAAGATTCCCTTTGAGACATTTTTTGACTACCTCCATTTATCCATAATATTGAGGATGATAGGATGAGCTATGAGCCAACTAGGTACCCAAACATGTAAATAATTTAGTCTAAAAATTATTAGTAAATGTTGGATCTTGGTCACTTACAATGATCTTTGGAATGCCATGTAATTTTTGAACTATAATAATAAAAGAAAAAGATATTATATTGGCAACAAATGGTTGTGATAAGGATAAAAATGAGCATACTTTGTGAGTTGATCCATAACTACCATGATAACATTTATACCCTTAGACTGTGGAAAGCTTGTTATGAAATCCATGGAAACCTCTTCCAAATGTTAGCTAGGGATGCATAAAGGTTTCAAAAGACCTAGGATCTTAATGGTGTCACCTTTATTTTTTTGGAATACCATGCATTCAACCACATATTTATGAACATCCCCCTTGATTCCTTCCCAAAATAAAAATTTCTTGATTCTATGATATGTTTTCAAAAATCCTAAGTGACCTCCAAGTGGAGAGGAATAAAGTTTTTGAAGAATTTTATGTTTGAGGAGAGAATGATTATAAAGATATAGTCTATATTTATACCATAATGTGTTCCCATTCCATGTAAATTTTTTAGATTCACTAGAACCCTATTGAATATTGTGAATGAAATCCTTGGTGGCAATACCATTCTCCCATTCTAATCTTACTTCATCTAGCTAATCTGCTTGTAACATGATCATGGTGCATATAAATGCCTCAACTAATTCATCTTACCAAGAGAGGGAATATATAGCCACATTATCTCTTTATTTATTATACATTATTTCAAAATCATAGCCTAACATTTTAGTCACCCATTTTTGTTGTTCTTCAAATGACAAGCATTATTTAAAAAATATTTGAGGCTATCATGATTAGTCTTTACCTGAAAGTGATGACCCATCAGATAAGGTCTTCATTGCTTCACTACATGAAGAATAGACATCATATCTTTATCATATATTGGGTTGAGCCTATTTTTCTCCTTTAGTTGGTGACATTAAAAATCTAGTGGTATACATTATTTCATGAGTATATCCCCCATGCCATATCATAATGCTTCACACTCCATAATATTTTTTAAAAAAATTAGGATTAGCCAAAATTAGAGTTGTGCACATAACCATTTTTAACTATTCAAATGCCTTAGGTTAAATAATCCCATTGAAAGGAATCTTTATTCAAAAAATGGTGAGTGGGACTGTAATAAGAATTATAATTTTGGATAAACCTATAGTAGTAACTAGTTAACTCCAAAAATCTATAGATTTTCTTGAGAGTTTTGGGAACCTACCACTCCATCATCACTTGGATTTTATTAGGATCAAATTTCACTCCATGTGATAAAATATGAACTAATTAATCCACCTCTTGGACACTAAAAACACATTTGGAAGGTTTTGCATAAATATAATGTTGTTCTAGAACAAAAATCACCTATTTCACATGCTTCAAATGGTCTTCCCAATTTTTGTTGTAGATGAGGATATCATCAAAAAACACTAATATAAAATTTCTCAAAAATGGCCTAAAAACAATATTCATCAAACTCTAAAATGTAGATGGTGCATTTGTGAGGCCAAAAGGCATGATGATAAATTCATAATGGCCTTCATGAGTTATGAAATTTAGTTTAGATATGACCTCATCACATATGTGAATCTGATGATATCCAGAGTGAAGATCTAACTTAGTAAAATAAATAGCACCATGCAATTCATCTAGTAAATAAGTAATTAATAGAATAATAAAATTATATTTGATGGTGTATTGTTTGAGTTCTTTATAGTCTAAACACATCATCTAACTGGCATCCTTCTTATGTATCACGACTACTATGGAGGAATATTTACTTTGACTATATCAAATGATTCCTACCTCCAACATCTATTGTACCATATTTTCAATTTTAATTTTTTAGGAATAGGGATACCTATAAGGTCTGATATTAGGTGGATAAACACATAATTTAATTGTGATTCTTCTTATGCACCATGACTAATAGGGAGGAATATTCACTTTAACTATGTCAGATGATTCCTACCTCTAAAATTTATTGTACAATATTTTCAATTTCACTTTTTGGGGAATAGGGATACCTGTAGGGTTTGATACCACAAAACCTTATGTACCTTTTCTAAAAGTATTTATCATATGGCAGGAACTAACTAGTTATGGATAGTTATCCCATAATATATGTAGTTTAAAAGTCCTTTTCGAATGAAACCTAATGAATAGTTCTTCAAAATTTATCTCAATAGTGCCCAAAGTGGTGAGCCACTAACCTCCCAAAATAATGTCAACTCCTCCTATGAGAATATCAAACATAAGATAATATAATAAATAGTATCACATTTCAAGCTTAATACTATGGTATTTTCCATAATAGTTGACTATGCCACCATCTACAATCATGACCTCAAATTTTGGAACTAGTTAAATGAAACAATTCAAACGAGCATCCAATTTACTATTGATGAAGTTATGTGTAGTTTTAGAGTCAATTAACATAGTCATGTTTTGTTTCTTCATGAACCCCACCACCTTAAGAATTTGAGGAGCACTAATTCATAAAAGTGTATGATAGGAAATAATAGGTTGAGAATCTTTAGATTTATCCCTAAGTTATTGTAACCCTTCCCATGAATCCTCCTCATCATCTTCCTCCTCATTGACATTGTCAATGTCAAACAACTTATTTTTAACACATCAATTCCCTTTGTTCCATTTTATATTGTAGCCAAAACACAAACCTTTTATAGGATTTTATTCCATTTGCTAAGGTGCCAATCTAGTAGGATGATGAAATGATGGTGGTAGGAAGGTGCATTCATGAACATTAGTGAAAGGTATTCATCTGATCAGCTCTTTTTCCTTAGCCATGCATGCCCTTTGTATGGCCTCAGATACAACACTAGGATGAAACATGTGAACATCCAATTAGATGCTATCTTTAAGGCCACCCAAAAATAGGTCAGTTAGATTTTCCTTGGTAATCTCTACTACACATAAGAAGAGATTATAAAATTGATGAATGTAGTTCTTGATAGTCTAGGTTTGGCACAACTTGGCTCACTAAGTGAAGTATTTTTTAGAGACATTTTTATAATATTGGAGCTATAAATTCTCAAAAAATACTAACCATGAAACCATGATACCCTTATTTTTATTTTGAGCACACAACCAATGATACCAAATGAATAACTTAGGTTTCAGATATAGAGAGGACATAACCAATTTTTAAAAACATGGATTCTAATGTACATCAAATAAATTTTCAATTTGAGTAAGCCAAGTGAATAGATCATTACCATGAAACTTGCATAGGTCCAAAAATGGCAACATCAACTTAGGGATAGAATTGATGTTGGTATTGTTTGGAGGAGGAGAACCAAACTAAAGTGGTAGAGGATTATTTTGTAGTGGTAGAGGATTATTTTGTAGATATGTGTTTTAATTATTCCATAGTTCTATCCAAGTCCCCTCTCAAACCTATAATATCCCCTTGAATTGTATAAAAATCATATTTTTTCACCATGACCTACAACTCTAACTTAAGTTGCTAAAGTGCATCCAAAATAGATTAATTAAGTTTTTAGATTCCATGTCATCCTTATGAGGAGTGTTTGGATTTTATTTCCCTTTCTCATGTTTTCAAGTGTTTGGACCAGCCATAAATAAACATTGGGAGGGTTTCAACTCTAGAATAAAATATACTAATGGAATACACCATTGTGATCATCTTGTTGAGATGAATCCAACTACTTCTATTTTGCATAAGGGTGAAACTTTTTGACCCAAAAAAGTGTACCCATAGAAAATATCATTGTGATCATCTCAAAAATATGAATCCAATGAATTTTAAATTGTACAAGGTAAAAAAATTCTAGATGACTACTATTATGCATATAAGGACATGTGTGACCAACTTGTGGCTTACACACCTTCATATTAGCTTGTTACATTTCTCAATTTTATAAGTATGGTCAGCCTATGGAATAACCATGTCTAAGTAGAGTATATATAGGAGGTAGTGGTTAGTATTTTATTATCATAGTGTGAATTATGTTGTTATTGAATTATTGTGGAAGTTGCCCCCTCAAAGTGGCTCAATCATAATATTCAAGTATCCTACTCTTTCACCAATTATTATTGTGGATCTAAGTAGTCTACTCTTAATTATACCATATATAATTCTATTATTGAAAATAATCTAAGTAATTTCATTACAAGTGGTATCAGAGCTTTAATTTGGGCAAGTTTTTATGGCATAGTTTTGTCTTTTGGATCTAGCATCCTAAGTAATAGAAGGCCAAAAAAGTCATAACTTTTGATTTGGGAGGATATTTTTTTCCACCTAATTTTTTTGGTGAGGGAAAACATCATGAAAAAAATTGCATTGATGAAAAAATCAATTCCTCCCAAATCATAGGTTACATTTTTTCAACCTTTTATTACTTAAAATGCTAGATCCAAAGAAAAAACTATTGGAAGTACAACCACTAAGTGGGGGGGGGTTGAATTAGTTCCCTTAAAATAATTTCACTTTTCATTAATGAATAATTAATTCAAACATGTACATTAAATAATGCATAAATAAGCATCCACATAAACATACTATATACACATAATATTTTCAAACTTTTATTGATTACTAAAACTTTGTATCTTATAGGAACCTATCAAGTCTCAATATCTATAAGTGCATACATTAAGGGGTACATCAAGAAAGGTGTGGGTAGACCATCGGTGCTTCATAAGATTGTTGTTCCTTTTTAATTTACCATCTACACACTTGTCTCCTTAAAACCATTTACCCTAAGTTTGATCTTCTCGATACTACCTCATCCAATATTTTTACTCTTTCCATCCTCATTTTCTTGCTTTAACATCCTTTTTGACTGCTGATTATATTAGGTCAAGTGGGTTGACCCAATATAGCTTAGGGGTGTTCTTTACTTTCTTGGTTTATTAGCCTTTCAACTGACCTAACACAAACATAGTAAATTATCTCTGAAAACACATTGGGTCGACTAGGTTGACCCTATACAATTGACATTCCTAAAAGGATTTAGGGAAATATCTACCTATATATACAAGATCATTTACTACCATTTCATCAGAGAAGAATTATTAGTGAATAATTGAGAGAAAACATCTACTTATTGACCATTCTACTTGAGAAATAATGCTTAGGGTTCCATACTTTATTTGGATATATGAATCTTGTCTTGTGGATAAGTCTTTTAGATGTTTAGATAGGTTATGTAGCCTAGAGCTGATTTATCTTGGTTATCCTTATATACTACAAAAATTTCTTATGAAGCACCTTGTCCAAGGGAAAGATTGATACTTGGTAAGTTCATCTTCAAAGGTAAGTATTCTTAACTTTATTTCTCCTTTGTAAGAGTAGATAGATAATGCATTTGTATTATTCTCTCCATGTATTAAGATTTTGTATACATTGACATGAGTATATGTATTCTAATACATGTTTAGTTTAGTTATTTGTTTTATTGTTTCTAACCCCCACTTTATTCCAAAAGCTTTGGTGTGCACTAGATTAGATTTTTCTTTATTTTTATTATAATTGAGCAAACATTTAAATCTTAGGACTCTATTAGGATTATTTTGTGATTATGTTAAACTGTAGGTTTTGGAACCCTTATTAACATGATATGTTGTGATAAGTTATACAAGTGATCACCTAATCAGGTCTAGTGGATCCCCACATTGGTCATGCTCTTGCTTAATAAGTGTATCCCCAATTAGAAGTATATGTATGATCTATCTTATCTGATCTAGGATTAATTCATAGACATGATGCATTATGGATTACATACATTTTGGTGAACCCAATGTGAACTAAACCTTGTAGGATTTGTTCACCTTTTACTTCATTCTTTTTATCATCATTTTTATCATATATTTTGACATGTTAGATCAATTATGTTGACCCAACTTGTTATCTCTATGTGTAGGTTTTAGGAATAGATAACTTGATCAACCCTATCAACCTAGTATAGGTTTCCAACCTTTCAAACACTTAGTTCAACCTATTAAGTTGACCCAATTGACCCCTTATAATTTTAGCACTTTTTTAGTAGGTTGTTATACAACTTGATTGATAATGTCGACCTAGTTTACAAGTTTCTCAAGCATAACTCAAGGTTCTTCATCAACAATCTTCCTTCATTGCATCCTTGATCCACCAAGGTTCCTTTCTACTTCTCTATTTTTCTCTTTTACTTTCTTTTATTTCATATTTTGTAGTCTTCAAAGCTACCCTTGCACAATCAACTGGATCGACACTACCAACCCAATTTTTTGTTCTATATGATATTTAAAATAACTAGATTGACATTGTCAACCCAGTTCATTTTTAGACTTTGCTTCCATAGTATAGGTTTTACCTTATTAACCCTATTTTTTATTTTGTGTATATAGTGATATCACTATACCATGTTTCAAATTTTTAATTAAATTCACATATATTAGTAATTAGATCACACATTTTGTTGTTTGCATGCTTAGAATAGTTCAAATAGTTTAATTAAGGGATTTTTAATTTATCACTTAGTTTTACTATTTCTATTTTATGAACACATGGCCAAATCACATAACATAAACAATCACTTTAACATTTGTCTACCCTAGGTGAACCTACTTGGATTACATCACCAAGGGGAAAGTTAACTTGATGTTCTAGTCAAGTATAAAGCATGGTTAATGGTATATTCTAGATAAACACCTAACACCCTTATCATTAAGTGTGTGAAGTGAAGGGGTAGGCCCTAATAATAAGCTTGTATCATTACCACTACAATCCATTTCAAACCAAACTACCATAAACCATCATTAGATTGTTATCTAGTACCTTTCTTATAACCAACTTCCAATTACATTTAAAAATTATTCTTAATAATCTGATTAACAATTGGGTTGACCAATTATTTAGATTTACTTTTCAATTTGTCTACTTACTCTTTTTTCAATTTTGTGTGTGCAAAAAATTACATTAGCCAACATTAGTGCAAGATTTTTCTTTATGTGTTTCAATTGGACTGGCCATCGTTAATCCAATTAGTTGTATATTTCCTTTTAATACTTACTACTTTTCATTACTTGTAAAGTTATTTTGTTTCATATTTTAATCCATTTTAAGCTTCTATAAATCCATATTTTTTGTACAAGATTGGCCTAGTTGACCTAGTGCTTTTTCTACCTTTTGTACACTATATTAAATCAACCCAATCAACCCAGTATAGTTTTACAATCCCTGTATCTATATTGGGTTGACCTAGTTGACCCTATATTATTTTTAGTCAACTCTTTTGACCTTTTCTTTCTAAAATCTCTTCTTTCTCCTTCATCATAGACTTTCTATTTTGTAATGATAATAATTCATAGTCAACAAATATGATGAACTTTAATAATCAAAATAGGGTCTCCCATAGACAGAGTAGGGTTCCTCTTTTGGATGCTAGTAATGTTTATATTACCACTCATAAAATCAACTATGGGACCCCACCTCATACCTCTTCATAACATAATATTTTTTTCTCATTAGAATACCAACTTGAGTTAAAATATACTCCTAAAATGCTTTTTTTTATCTCCAAATTTTTTCAACATAGAGGAAAAGATCCTTCTACCATTTATACCCTCTTAATTAATGGTCAAACTAAAGATACTCATTCATCTAGTCCTACATTCTCAATAGGATTTATAGGTACCAATTTATTTGGTTCTCAACCTCTTCCTTAAATTCAACTCCTTCTTATGCCATGACTTGTTCTCTAACCTCTTCATGCCTAGTATCTCCCCTAACATGGCAGGTTTTACATCTAGTGTGCCTCTCATAAGATCCACTATCATTAATCCTTCCACTAGATCATTATTTTATACCCAAGGTAATAATTATATATTATTTCTTCCTCTCAACCATTCACTATTTCCTCTTTTGATTCATAAGAAAAATTTGCCACTAGTGCCTCAAATTCTCACAATTCTTCTCAAGCTCATATCAACACTAATAGTGGTACCCAAACCACTATAACCAACACAAAAACTAATCCTAATTTTTATAATGTCAATAAAACACACCATATTTTATTTAAAACTCTCAATCAAAAGAATACCTTTCAAACTCATAATACAAATGAAATTATGAGAATACAAAACCACCTTTTTAATCTTCAATCTCATCTACAACTAATGGCTTGGGGCATATGTAATCAAAATGTTCCCCCTCCTCTTCAATATTATGAAGTTAATCTCATTCCTAAACCTCTTTTAGTAAATAAAACCATAAATCATCTACAAAATGAACCTCTTACTACTCAAATTGCCAACATTGATATAGGAGGTATAACACCTACAATTTCATATAATGGGTCAACCGATCCTACCCTTCACCTTAAAACATTTTAAAATATTTACAAAGATTGGGTCAAATTAAATACCTTTAACACTACCAATATCCTAGCCAAAAATATCATGGGTGATGCCTTTTATTGGTACAATCAACTTAGATCTCATTCCTTTTTTAGTTTGGAGGATTTGGTAAATGCTTTAGAGCAAGAATTCTAAACTAATGATCTTCCTGAAAACACTTTGGCCCATTTCATTAATTACAAAAAACATGAGAATGAAACTGTGCAAGCCTTTATTAAGATATGGAAGACTTTTTCAAACAAATATGAACATAAAATGGTGGATGTAAATCTTTTTCATCTCTTTATAAATGCTCTCTTTCCTAAACTACATTATCAAGTCCACACTCACTCTCTCTCCACATACTTTGGAGGAGGTTATTGACCAAGATAAAAGACAAGATTTAGTAATGCAATAATTTAAGCAACTCATACCTTCTAAAGGTACTCATTTATTACTTAATAATAAAAATTTCAATATTACCAATTATGGTGTTATTGATTCTTATGATACCATTCACAATGTTCAAGATGTTGTTCCTAACCCTTATTCAAAACCATCTCCTTATTCTCAACAATATAGTAACCCTCATTTCTCTTCACCCAATAACATCAGTGTTCATAAACCTTTATTCTTAGCTAAATTGTTTAAGCATATACCCAAGCCTCTTCCATGAGAACTTGACCCTACCTATCCTATGAAATCCTAGTATGATCCTAACAAGTTTTGTTGGTTTCACGCTAGGTGGGGTCATTATCATGAGACCTATAGACAACTTCATAATTTATCTATGGATTTTCTTCTTTACCTCGATCATGATTCCATTGCACGTAAGTGTCAATAAACCTATGAGATTGATTTCAAGGATTATAAATCAAATGACAAAACTCAATCCTTAAATCAAGCAAATGTTCATTTAGATGTCTACAAAGATCCCTTACCTAATCATCAATCGATTCAAGACACTCAAAATAAGCCCACCACTTCCACCGATAACATAGAAAGTCTTTTTGAACTAACTTCCAAATAAAATGTGGTTAGCATGACTCATATGTGAATGGTGGTGGCTTTCATTGATTCTCAACCTATTTATACTACTCCTTCCCATAAGACATATAGTGTTATCCAAGAATCTTATCCAATTCATTTAAATGAGTTGGGGAAAGAATATCTTATAAATTTTTATGATTTAATTTTTTATTCCCCTTGGATAACACATATAATTATATTTCTACCACTCTTCCATCATATTCCAATGCTAATGATAATCAAGCTTCTACTAACACTTCTTCTAATTCTCAAAATCAACTTAAAACAACTAGTTCATCATCTCAACATGACTTATCTCATTATTATAAAAATTCTCCTTCTTCTTATCAACAAAAATTCTAATTCTCTTTAGCTCCTTATTCTAAGAACATCATTAACCATTATGCACCTATATCTAACAACCTTCTTATGGGATTGTTATCACTCTAGAGTGTACACTGCTTGAAGATATGTAAAACACACCCTCTCTCCATATCATACAATTATATATTATCATAGTGTGGTTGAATATATACTAATAATATCCTCCATATAAGGTTGTTACCTTTAAGATTTATCTATTAAAATTAAACTATTTTGATTTTTTTGGGATGAAAAGGGAGAAATAAATTGAAATGGGAAATCCTATCTAAATAGGGTGATGAACCTAAATGATTGATATTATCTAAAATATTTATGAAAATAAGTAAGACACACATATAAATCTAAAATAAAACTTTACATTCAATCTTGAATATCATTGTTTCAAAATATGGCCTAAAATAAGTTTGCAAAGCAAATTCAAATCCTAGCTCTTCAAATGTCATGTAGAGGATGAGATTTTCACAGTAGGTGTGGAAAGGAAATATAAAAAGGGAAATTAGATGCCACTTTTATGATGGTATATATTCAAATTACACTCTATTATAATCCAAAATACATATGAAAAAATCTTCTTTATTTGATAAATGGTGTCAATTACATTTTTTTCTCTGCTTCAAGAATTAATAAAAAATGGCTTCAAAAAGCCAATATATAAGTATAAAACCTTAAATAAATACAAATTGGTGTGTACAAGATAATTATTAGTATTATTTGAGTTAAAATAAGACTAAAATACTTTTAAAATATTAAATAAAGGCATTAAAATCTTCCAAGTCTTCAAAAATTGTATGTTCTTCATTTTTGGCATAAAATTGAGAAGTGGTGGGCCCATGTTGACTGCTCAACCTTAATTTCATGAAAATAATAACAAAAATTTGAATATAAATCCATATTAAAAGTGGTTTTAAGCTCTTTAATTTCCTTATCTTGCATGAAAAGCATGGGAGATGCATGAAACTAGTCAAACTAGTCCATCAAAGAGATTTGACCCTTAAGGACTAGTTAACTCAACTTGAGCTCAACTTGCATTAATTAGAACTTATGAATTGACTTTATAATGATATATCACATTTAAAAACATATATTTCATGTGGTAACTCACAAATTAACTCATTTTACATATTCAACGCCATTCTTTACTTGCTTGATTGACCAATTAAGCTTATTACACCTAATAACTTATCTTCTTGCATTTAGAATCCATTAAACCTGAAACAAGATGTAATAAAACATAAATAAATAATTAAATATACCTTTAAAAACTTTTATCATCACAATATATTTGATTTTGATGAGAAAACACTTGCCATTCAGTCAACAGGGTTGACTAGGCCTATTTTGTTCCATTTTCCTGTAGACTAGCCATTTTTATTGAGCTGGTTGGGACACTTATATGATGATTTATAAAAAAATTAAAATTTTATTATGAATAAAAAGTATTATTATTTCATATCCATTGATTATATTTGATTCAAGTGTCATGTACTTTATTTTACATGTTTTTTCCATAAAAAACATGATTTATTCCCTCATCCGTAAAATTCCATGCATAAAATTGACATTTATGGAATAATATCTAATTTTAATTTAAATTTGAAAAGGATTAAAGTTTATCTAATATGATTTTATGTAAATAAAATCAATTTTTTGCAAAACTAGTTTTTTGAGGGTTTAGGAGGGCTTTGAAGCTGAATCTTCAAAATGATGGTTCATGCAGTACAAACCTCCAAATATAAAAATATTTAAATTATGTGTATAAAAATTACCCCCTAAAATCCATAAAAATATTGGATTTCCATGTAAAATATATGAAAAGTTATCACGTGGATAAATCTACTTATGGGGTTTTAACTACGTTCTGAGCTACCAATGTTCTTAATCTTTGTTGATAAATTAAATACACTAAAATGGTCTCAATTTGTAATTAATTATAATTAAATAAGGGTCATAAAAACATATTAATATTTTAAAGCCAAACTACACATATGGTGAAAGATATGAGCATCTGAATAAGAGGCTTGGAAGGGTGTCTAGAACTATAAAAAATAAAAAATTCACCAAAATGATTATAAATATTTGCATACTTCCCAATGCCTAAAATAATCATTTTGGGGTCTTTATAATTAATTCCAAACACTTTTAAATCAATTTTTTCTTGAAAAGTCAAAAAACCCCTTTTTGGCCTATATGCCTATTTGCTTGCAAAACCCTATATGAGCATGGTTTGCTCAAAATTTGGAGTTTTTAAACTATTTAAATTCCTGATTATGATGTAAAAATATCATCCCATGATTTTCAAAAATTTTCATAGACTTAGAAAAAATGTAGCACTCGATAACGATGCTTGCTCTAATGATGATTTCCAATGAACATGCTGAGGACTATTAAAAAATAGTGAGTATCTCCACTTGTCCAATTTCCATGAAACTTTTTCAAAACTTTTTCAAGTAATGATGACCCTATGTACAAAATTTTAGGTCCTAAAACCACTTGTATCTCTCAAAATCCTAATTTTCCTTCAAAATTGACCCCCTATGCATGTATTATCTGCATATTTGAACCTGACAATGCTCTTTTGAAATGAAAATAACCCATTTACAATATATTTTGATTTTTTTACCAAAATTAGTTATTTTATGGCATTATTGATCAATTTGACCTACTACAAAGGGATATTGGTGAGATTTAGGAATGTTTCAAATGATAGGGGTAGTAATTTGACCTTGCCATGTCAAATTACTAACATGGATATGATGAGTGGGATCCCATTTCAGATATCACTAATATCCCATCCTAAATTCCATTAATTTATCTTATTAGTACTTCCACACATCATAAAAACTATCTCATGTAGGTCTTATTCAAGATGAATGTCCCTTATCCTCCCCTAATAGGATGGGAGGCAGCTTTATCTAGTTTTGAAGATAGTATTTTGTAAAAATGTGAAGAGTTGTCTATTAACATTGATGAAATTACTAACACTTCTCTTTCTCTAAAATTTCCCATAGATTCTATGATTCTTGATGAGATTCTACTTTGTGTAGATGATCCTCCTTTATTCATTAGCATCCATTTAGTGATATCCAAGTCAAGCATGCATTGATTGATGAGGGTTAAAACACCTATGTCACTTATTTTGATTTCATTAAGACCCTTGGGTAATCTAAATGCAACCTCAAGTCTACACATGGCACATGCCAAGGATATTACAGAAGTAAAATACCTCCTCTAGGCTATGTGTGGCTTCCCATTATCATCTCACCTGTCCCCATTCATGTGAAGGTGATGATTTTTATCTTCCCCCTTTCGTATAACATTTTTCTTGATAGGTCATGGACTCACAACATACAAGTTATTACTTCTTTTTCCTGCCAATTCATTAAATTCCCTCATAATGAAGCTATTTATAGGATTTAAGGTGATGCTAAACCTTGGAATTTTGAATAATTCTAGGATCAGGGTGTCTTCAAGATTCCTACTCTTGAGCCTTTGACGAGTGTTTCATTTCATGAGACTCAACATCTTAACTTTCCTATTCATTCAACCCAAGGTTATAGTGGGCATCTTGAGCTCATTGGTAACATTCATCCCAACCTTTTAGATTCAAATGATGGTGATCCCAATGAGATTAATTTAAAGATCAAAACTTCTAATGTCTCACCTCATCTCATCTCATAACTTATTACTTCCTTGCAACCTCATCCTCACAAACCTCCTTAAGATGATGTCAAGATTATCCATTATCATTTTTATTTACTTGAGTCTTTTAATTCATCTCATCATTTTCCTTTACTTATAGTTACTAATTTTTGCATTTTCCCCCTTTATCATAAGGTAGAGATGGAACCAACACCTCCAGTTTATATTGATCCATGTAGGACTATGCTCATGAATCATGCTATGACTGAGCCTTACCATTTTTCTAGGTAACTTAACCTTCGTAGATAGTTTACCCCTGAGGTTAGTGCAACTCTCCTTAAACCTTATGTAGATCCCACCCCTCCCTCAATAGAGCCTGCTATAGTTGAGCCTCTTCTCAAGCCTACTATAGTTGATATTATTTTTTCTCCTACTATTGTTGATCCTACCCCTATTGCTGATACTATAACTCCTTCCATTGATCTAGTTCCATTCCTTCCTCATCATCACCCTCCCTTGATTATGGTTTGCTTCCATTGCCTAAGATGGATCCTATACCCACCAAATGGGCTAATGAGTGCTATTTGACTTCTTCCACTCTTATTTTACCTCCTTTCATGAGTTCTACTAAAACCACTCACAAGCGTATATGTTGCTTCCATGGAATAAATAACCATTCTTCCACCCATTGTCACAAGTTGTGGAAATATCTTGATACCTTGCATCCTTCTTCCCCATCATTAGAAAAATATATACCTCCCCCAAAGGTACTTATTAAATATTTTCCCAAGTATGGTGAGGTATATTATCTATGGCATCTATACGTCACCCATCACATTGATTTTTATCACATCCTACAACAACATCTCAACCATCACCTTATAGCCATTCTCAAACCTTCTACCACTCTTCCCATAGGTCATTCCTAAAATAAATCTCCTCCTTCATCACCCATGGTTCCTACTCTAGTGGTTACATCCCCTCCTGTGGTCCCTTCACCACCTTTTATGCCTCCACATATGATTTCTCCACCTGTGAATATTTCACCTGTGGATCCTTCTCCACCAATGACACCTTCTTCTCCTATAGATCTTTCTCCCTTGCATTTTCCTAATGATATTTTTCCTAATTTACCTTAGCATAATCCTTCGATCATTCTTAATTTTTTAGTTGAGTAGATATGAAAAGAAGTATTTTCGCAATATTTATTGAATATTTATGAAACCTTAGCAGCAGTTTGATTATAGCTTCATAGAGACTTATCTAATGTATTGGATAATGTGTGTGGATATATTTACTAGTATTTATGAGCATGTGCATGGTGATCTAACATTTATATTAGATTGGACATGTGCTCTAATCCTATTTTTTTATCTATTATATCATTCAAAATTTTGTCAAATTTATGCTTCTCTTATATCACGATCTTTCTTATTGTACTATATCTTGCTTATCTTATCATTTATTTTTGTATATGTTTGTCTTTTGTTTTATCATTAATTTCCCTTCCTTTTTTCCTTGGAGTTTTTCTCAAAACTCTCTTTCTTGTATCTTTATGATTATTTTTCTTTCTTATCCTTATTTTTCATAGATAATTTATCATAGTTATTTGGTTATACAAAACCTATTCCCCTTGGTTATTATCTGCCTTTACCATGTGATCAGTTAGCAAATAATCTATCTCATTACTATCTCCTTTTACTAGTCCACTTTGGATCTCATTTTCCCCTCTTCTTATTTGCACAAACTAAGCATATACACGGTTGAGACTTGAGATCACATGCTAGTTCATTGTCAAGACTAAGTATCCTAGTTAGCCTTTGTTTTTGGTTACTTATCTTCTTTTAGCCTTACCTTACAACTCATTTGTGTTTATCACTATCTCTCATGATTGTTCATTCCAAATTTGTATGGAGGAGGAATCTTATAAAGCCTTAAAAATAAAGTTAAAATAAAAATCATTTAAATAAAAGGCAATGATATCAAAAGGCAACAATATTCTTAAAATTCTAATCACACTAAAATATGTGATTCAAATCACATCTCTTTATTCTATTCAAAGATCAAACTCCAAAATTGGCCTCACGATAGAGCTGATGTCCTTTGGGGTGTGTTAGGTTAGTATATTAGATGAGGAGAATTAAAAAAATCTTGTAGTGCTACCTACTTTCTCATGAAAGTACTCACTCTTCATAGTAGATCAATGACTCTATAATGGGTCCTGAATAATGGGGAACATGTCATGGCAAGGTAGGTCCATTTTATTTTTCTTGTACCAATCTTCCTTCATGAGTTGATCTTATTAGCATGCCTATTTTCATAGAAAGTTTTGTGTTTATAAAAAATAATTTTTCTTTGTACATAGATTACCACTAGTCACTTAGTGTCTTCTCTTGTCCTTAGTATGTCTCTTTCATCCTAAGGTATTCTCATAAGATGCCTAAGTCTTGATTTTTACATTCCTTTTTTCACTCTGTATATCCCTTATATTTTATCTTGAGAAATATTGATTTGTCTATTGATAACTCCCCTTGGGATTTCATTTATGAGTTGCTTTGTAAGACTGTGGATAGGACCTGACCAACCATACTCACAAATTACCATCTTTTCCTTACTATTACCCACATCCTTTTATTACTTGATTTTCCTATTTTTTCCACCCTAGTGGTGTTTTCTTTGTTGTGTTGTAGTGTAAGACCATGGATAGGACCCAAACCTCCTCACAAAATTTTCCAAAACCCAAGTCACCATCCAAATTACATGTATCAAATTTGAGAGAAGATTCAATTAGTTATGAAGTTACACATCATTTTACATGCTTCCCATCTTGAACTAGTATGTTTTATTCTTACTTCATTTTTCTTTCACTTTTTTATCTTTTTATTTTCTGAGTGTGTGTAAGATTTCAACCATTTCTTGAATTTTTCATACTTCCCATCTTGAATTAGTATGGCCAATTTAAGACCAAACTTTTGAATTTTATTTTTATTTCATACTTCCCAACATGATTTAGAATGATTGATTGACTTAATTAATTTTTTTTTATTACCATTTGTGCCCTTTTACAAATATTCCATCTTATTATTTTGTTTGTCATCCTTCCTAGCATGATATTAGTATGATTTTACTTGTTTTAATCTAGTGCAAACATATTTTACATTGGTTTAAAAATAAATTCCTTTTTACCATCTTGTTTTTCCTTTTCTTGGTTCTTTATACTTAGTCATTTCTTGTTATTACACATTTCCCAGCTAGAAATAGTGTGTAGTACATTTTATTGATTGATTATATTTTTCTAAGTCATTTTGCCTATTTATTTTTAACCATGCATGATTTTTTTCATAATGCTATAAAAGAAACCACATCTCATATATTTCCTATAGAATATACAACAAAGATAAATACATGTGCTACAAATAAATATATCCAAAGCATCCATAGCCTCAACCATAATAAACAACCAACATCAACCATAATGACAACATACACATCCAACAACACACACACACACACACACACACACACACACACACACACACACACACACACACACACACACACACACACACACACACACACACACACACACACACACACACACACACACACATCATGAGTTTGATACAACATATGCAACCATATACAATGATCCAACTCTATGGCTATGTCCCATCATGTTATATCATGGCCTAACCATGCTTCTTAATGAGACCTCAATCTGACTCGTCTAAATGGTACATTGTAAGGATGCCATTTGAGATCTAAATCCATCTGCTTTCCCTATAGGTGTGTTACCTACATCTGTGACTCCATCAATTGGGTCCAAATATCTATCATTTATGCTACTATATCCAAATGTAAATCTCTCTCATCTTCTAGGGCCTACCATTCCTATAGATCCCTATCACCCATTGGTGTTGGTGCTTTCATCCTCTCTTATTATTTTATCTACCTCACTACCTCTCTATCTAATCTAAACTATCTCACCTGAGCTGGGGTAGATGGTATACTCAGATCCTCCAGTGTTGTGGGGTCATATGGTTATAGAGTCTCATCTAGGATGTCATGGAGTTCTCCCCTCACTAGGGACCCCCATCTCTCCTCCTCATCCTCACCTAAACATGGAAAAACACAAAAGATAGATATTAGTTCAATATTATATCTCATAATATCTATCTATATCTACTTCTAAATAAAAACTTAAGTAACAAATTAATCATCTTTTTACCTATCTATGTATTAGCTAATATGGTATCACCATCTATGTGACTACCTAGTACAATCTCCCCATCTACATAGCTTTTTATCACCTCCTCTATAGGACACCTCCTCATCTCAAACCCAATTATCATGGCTCATGTCAGTCTCAACTTGCATCTAAGTGGTCTATCTATCATCTCCTTTGCCTCACCTATGGGGTAATTTAAGATGGTAATAGTCTTCATTCTCTCCTCTACCTATTCCCTCCATAGATACCATGTCCTTGATGGCCATTTCTCATCTTAATGTGGATCTAATAGTGGTACATCTAGTATCTCTACCTCTACATCCCTATCTTCTTATTTAATTTTTCATCATGCTTGACCAATCTATGGTCACTCTAGATGTGGCCTCAGTGTTAGCCTCACTACTATCATCCCTAGTCATCTTCTCCCCTATATCTCCCTCACATGCCAAACCCACTACTTAGACATTAGTATCAGTGTTGATAGATGAGTTAGGCCCATCTATCCTAGCACCCATGCCATTGAATGTGTCTCTCTCTACTAGAAATAGTGTCTAATAATCTCTATCCTCTTTATCACTAGTCTAACAATGCGTTGGCTTACCCATGTAGCTTATATGTGCTCATATGTCTACCACATGATGCATTCATGTCTCACTAATTATAACATTAGTATGTGGGGCATGGTATATACTACCTAGTCCTCCTTTCACCTCCACACCTGAGGTAACCTATCATCAACCACATGGGGCAACCCAACTAGCTGGTACATAGGAAACCTCTCATAGATCCAAGCTATTATTTATATGATCAACCCCATGGTCCTCTACACTCTAACTAGTATCTCATACATATCATGTACCAGCTAGACCTATATGATAGAGCCTAGGTTATGTATAACTTGTTCCTCCAATATCATCCTACTCAAGGCTACCACGAATATTGGTACCTTACCATCTAAATTGTGACATAACACCTACTATGTCACAAGGCCTATCATATCCTTCTACATATCCATAATATATGATGTATAAAAATCAAACATACTTACTCTCTTACCTAATAACATCATATTTGAGCTTGTAGCCCACATGCCTAAGGCTCTCCTCTCCTCTAGACTATCTAGTATCCCTATGGTCACCTATGTTCCTAATATAGGTATCCCTAAGATGGTATGGACATCCTCTAGCATGAACCACCTCTACTATATCCCCATCTATCTCCCATTTGAAGGTGTTAGTCAATCATTCCCAATAACCAAGGAACATGATTAACAAGTCAGCATTGAGGGGGATCTAACACATCTCTACTATCCTACCTAGACATATGGCTCTTAGTCTACCCCTATTTTCATTTGATAATCTATTTAATAAATTTGGTAACCATATCGCATCCATAAGTTTCTAGAATCTCTATGGTCCCTATACCCTAGAAACAATAAAGGATGTATCCATTCCTCCATGTCATGTGTAGTCAAGATACATTATTTTTACATTTTTACATCAAAAATAAGCTTAAATTACTTTATTTTATTCATTTTAGCTATATTTTAGCCTTATCAATCCTTATTAACCTTACATGGTCATTTTGGGCCATTTTATCCCTCTTTCAATGTTTTACACACTTTTTTGTATAATTCTAGCTCTTTGATCAAACTAGTTTTTCTAAAATTTTCCTATCCTTTTGCCTGGTTGACTAAAAAATATAAGTCAACCCCCTTATTTTTCCCTCCTTAGTGCTAATTTTCCTTTTTGGCCCTTTAGGTCTACCTGACAACTCCTAACTAGGCCTTCAGCTTACAAAGTATATAGGGTTGACCCATACCGACTAAGCCAACACTGTGGATTATGCCCATTTTCTAGCCTACTAGATCAACCTAGTGCTTTTTGCCTACTAACCCCTTGCATTTTCCTTAAAAAGTGCAATTTTCTTACTTTTTTCCTAAACCCTCCAAACCCATTTCCCATCTTCCAATTTTCTACCCATAGAATATAATTTTTTTCCATTTTGACTTATATAAATGCTTAAAACTCAAAATTACTAAAAATTCACTTAATTTAATACAAATTTCAAAAATTGGTTTGAGATTCTTAGTTGTATACCTATAGTGCACCCGTTGTTGCCTTTGGAGTTCCTCCTCACCTAGCATGTCATCTCCTCAACATCCTAGCTTGTATTCTCTCCAAGTATCTCTTTTCTCTCTTTCACAAGTCAAATAACAAATGACTTCTCTTTGCCTTATTTAAAAACACTTTTCAAAATTCAAATATTTCAATTATTATCTTGTAGATTCCTTATTTACCTATATCTTTGTTTATACTCATCTATTTTACAAATCGTAAAATGCATTAGATTCATGATGATGTAGAGATTAGTTGCCAATATCATATGCCTATCTTCCTTTTTTTTTTTTTGGTTATTTTTTTCTCTAACTTCTTTAGGTTCATCTAGCATTCTTTACATTGGACACTTCTACATTTCTTGTAGTTTAATTCTTTATCTACAACACTAAGGTAAGTTAAAAGTATGTGTTTTTACATTAAGTCCTTTCATTTCTCTTATTTTCTACTTACTTCACTTTACTCAGCATTAGCATTGTGTGTTATCATTTTTTATCTTGAGGCACCATCCCGTGTTACACTTATGTGACACGTGATGAGCTTCGAGTGAGGCATATGTATACACATAGTATTTTCAAACTTTTACTAATTATTAACACTTTGTATCTTACAGGAACTGATCAATTCTCAATTTATCTTAGTGCATGCCTTAAGGGGTGCATCGAGAAAGGGGTGGGTAGACCATTGATGCTTCATAATATTGTCATTATTTTTATGACTTGCCATCTACACACTTATCTCCTAAAACGCATTTACCATAAACATGTTATTCTCAGTATTACCTCCTCTAGTATTTTTCCTCTTTTCATCCTCCTTTTCTTTCCTTAACATCCTTTTTGATTGTCTATTGTACTATGTCAACTAGGTCAATTGAGTAAAGTTTAAGGGTATTATATACTTTCTTAGTTTGTTAGCCTTTTGGCCGACCTAGCACAAACCTAGTAAATTGTCCTTGAAAACACACTGGGTTGATAAGTTGACCTTGTACAACTAACATTATCAAAAGGATTTAGGGCAAGATCTAACTATATATAATCTCATTTCCTACCATTTCATAAGAGAATAATTATTATCAAATAAGTGTAAGAAAACATCTACTTATTGACCATTCTACTTGAGGAATAAATTTTAGGGTTTCATACTTTCTTTGGAGATACATATCTTATCTTTTTAATGTTTAGATAGGTTGTGTAGCCTAGAGCTGATTTATCTTGGTTATCCTTACATACCACAACAATTTATTTTGAAGCACCTTGGCTAAGGGAGAGATTGAGGCTTGACAAGTTCATCTTCAAATGTAATTATTCCTAACTTTATTTATCCTTTGTAAGAGTATATAGATAATGCATTTTTATTCTTCTCTCCATGTATTAGGATTTCATATACATTGATGTGATTATATGTCTTTTAATAAATGTTTAGTTTAGTTGTTTTTTTTATTATTTCTAATCCCCACTTTATGCCACAAGACTTTGTGTTCACTATATTAGATTTTTATTTCTTGTTATTAGAATAGAGTGAACATTTAAACCTTAAGAATCCATTAGGGTTGTTGTGTGATTATGTTAGACCATAGGATTTAGAACCCTTCATAGCATGATATGTTTTGAAAAGTGATACAAGTGATCCCCTAATTAGGTATAGCAGATCCCCATATTGGTCATGATCCTACTTAACATGTGTATCCCTAATCAAAAGTGTAGGTATGATCTATCTTATCTGATCTAGGATTAATTCATAGACATGATGCATTACTGATTGAATACACGTACACCATATGAACACAATATATATTTGGGAAAGCCTTAAGGCATATAAAAACAACTAAAACATATATTAGACTATATTCCTAAAATATATGAATCAATGTTTAGTGAGGAACCAACCCCATAAGGAGAACCAATCCCTCACTAATCAAGCACCAACTCAACTAGGCCTTCAACAAATACCAACTTGTAAGGAGACACCAACCCCTTAGGTGACTCAACACAAACTCAACCACCTAGAACCTATTATCACCTTTAGACACCTATTTATCACTCAACTAGTGATGATAACCTTATTTTACTCTTCACACTCTACTATCTCTATCAAACATCCTATTAGGCCTCTTCACTCAACTAGACCTCTTCTTGACTAAATTAAATCATATAACCTTTCTCATCATATATGTAATAACTATTATAAATTAATGACATATTAAACACACCTCTATTATGGTTTTAAATCTCTCTACCTAGTTTCCAAACTTATATTTCATTCATTTATCTCCTCAATATTTTAACTTATCGAATTACGTCTATTAGACCTTCTTTTTATACTTGACTCTTACTTTCACATACCTTGTTTGGACATAAACCTATCTATACATGGATAAACCTTAGAATACATAAAAAAACATGTTTAAAATTATAATTAACCACTACATAGGTTTATCACCACTCATAATGAAAAAACACCATTAGGCCTAACAGAGACCTAATGCAATTAGGCCTTCTCAAAACACACATTTCACCTTGACCTCCTTGGAACATATTGAGCCTCCATAAATTCATGAAAAAATTAAAAAAAAAAACTTAAAATATACCCCTTAAAATCTCACCTTAGGTACCAAACACCATTTACCTCATTTCACTCCTTGAACCACACCATTAGGCCCACTCACAATTAGGCCTTCTTATTGCCAAAAAGTCTGCTTTGAATATCTGAAGTATACACTCAAATTTTACACATAACCATATAAAAAAATAAATTATTAAAAAATATAATGACTTTAAATTAATAAAAAATTCCATTATACTTCACCATATTGTTAAAAGTACCTTAAACTCACCACTTCCATATGCTTACTAGGAACTAACTACAAACAGACCTCAAGAACCAGTCAAGAACCTTTGAATTTTCAAACATTTATATAAGTTTATCATGAATAAAAATAAATTAAAATAAACATATTATATCTATAAAAAAAATTAAATTTAATTAGACTCATAAAATCTGATCAAATCATCTCAAACTCATCTTTCCTAGAAGACTACTCAGAAATGACAAAAACCTCAATAATATAGTCATGAAAACAAAGACTTAGAACAATTTTAGAATTAGTTTAATGAAATTAAAATGGATTTATATGATATTTTATAATAATTATAATATATTTAAATAAATATATTATAATTTCCAATATCAATATTGGTCTCATAGACCAATCTCATGGCTTCATTGTACATAGACCTCATTATGTTGATAAGTCAGTTTGAGAGCAAATTTTTTCCATACACACACATAAAAATATTATATATAATAGGTATATGTGTTACATGTATTTAAAAACAACCTAGTGAAATTAGATCTATACCTAATCCATGGCAACACACCCCTAATCTCATTCCCACTTCTACCTAGTTTTCTCATTGTCTTCCTCATGAGGCCTTTTTAGTGATAGATCAACTTACATGATCATTTTATTATATTTAAAGTTTTAAATATGATCATAAAACACCATGGGAATAAAATATAATTATCACACATCATCATCCATTAATTTTCATGCTTTGACCTTGTCACCCTTGCCTTCTACATTTAAAATCTGAGAAACAAGGGATCTCCTATAGATTCCACTCACTCTTTTGAACTTTCAATCCTACCTAGAGAACCCTAAGAGAGTCAACTATAACATATAAATATCAAACAAGTCATAACCATCCATAGTGACTATTTAAATAAAAAAAATTCATCATCAAGTCATTATGAGGGTTTTAGGATGGCTTAGACTACCTTTCACTCTTAACAATCATTCATAAAGATTAGCCCTAAACCCAAAAAATAATGATAGCAACTTTGATTTATGACCCTTACCAAAATACCATGAACTACTTGGATAATCATGCCAAAGTTACACGTGTCAATGAGCACAAGAAGAAACTTCTCATGTCTACAACACCTCATTCCAGCACTTGACAAACCTTAAATTCACTTTATATGATTTTTATTTCAATACAAGACCTTAAAATTCATGAACACTCTTTATCTTACACCTCTATCAAATCTCACATGAGATATAACACCTTGGAAACCAAACTTGACTCCTCATTAGGCCACACTAGGTCTTTTTACATACTAGGCCTATACTTGTAGGCCACACTTAGACCTTGAACACACCTTGAAACCTATTCCATTAATCTCAACACCTCATAATCATGTCATAAAAACTCATACCATGGTCACACACTACCAATCTTCTTATTACAATCCTCATACTGCTCACCTCATCATGCTACCAAGCCTATGCCTTCTCACTAGGTCTCTTCATGTAATGACTAAGCCTCAAAATTGATATTATAACTATTATAAAGACTTATTTGACTCATTATCATGCTTAAAAAATTTATACACTCTCTCATTCTTGTACTAACTTAATTCACCAAGCTTCACTATGTTTCTTGTATACACCTTCTCACAAGGCTAGACTAGGCTTCTCAAGACACATGCTCAACAATATAATTACCTTTTATATTGATCTTGACCTTTAAAAAATGTCATAAATGTCAAAATAATTACCAAGTTTCCTTCATATTCTCTTTCAATATAGAGGCAATAGGTTTCCTTCAAATTATTTCTTGTCATAAGACTTCCTTGTCACATACCACTTCACCATACATGACATCAACTTTGACCTTGACATTAATGACATCCATCTTGTCCTTGACATCAATATAAATATCAATGCCACAACACCAATAATAGGAACATACATAAAAAATATCCCCCTTTATCATTTATTTAAAACACTCAAACAAAGTTGATAATTCTCATCTCCCTAAGATGAATCTTCTTCAAACTGGAAATTTGTCCCCCTTTGACATTTATGAAAAAGGATCATCTATTGATAACTATCTACTACTTAGACCTAGAACAACTAGAAGCACACCTTTTATCTCCAAACAATATCATTCTTCTTTTGATTAGATAAATAGAAAATAAACTCATAGAATTACCTAACCATGCTCCCCTTAAGCTTATCCATATATCATCATAGGACTTCATACACTCATATGCATCTTCAAATATCATAGACACTAAAATGGACAGTGTTAACATACGTCAAGATACCCTTTATCCTTATACTTTATACCCTTATAAGAACACTCATAAATTTCAATCCAATCTCACTATGCATATAGGAAACTCACATTCTTGTATAATTAAGCACCTTTAATAAGATCTAGAGACCAATTCTAAACCTCAACATAGATTAGGTTCACAACCAATTATCTTCATGAACACATTGGTCTTGTAGATTAATCCATAACTCAAATTTATTCATGACTACTATAAATCTTCCTGGCATACACACCTACTCCTGGATCATGATTGGAACCCCTTATCTCCATGAGATTTTTAGACACTATCATGAATGTGACTTGGTTTGATCAAGTCATCATATAAATACTTTGTAACCCATCTCTTGCAATCATACCTTCAATAGATTATTATCTAAACCTTAGATATGAATATCAATAAATAACACAAAGCTCCCCATAAGACCAAGCATCCTTCATGCTTTTGCTCACTAGCTGAGTGCCTCCATGAAGCCTAATGGATTCACCTCTTCTATAGGGTATTATAACAACATATGATTAGGAGATTCTTATATCTTTGTGTCTCAGTATATTAAAAAAATTTCATGATCCTCCTAGGCTTGAATAACCTTTTCATCTTGACCTCTTTAGTCTTTGTTTGAAAAACATTATAACATGGTTTATTTGTCTTGACTCCTTAATCCACAACCTAAGATTATAGGGAGAATTCTTGGCACTCCTTTACATATTAAATATGCTCCACCATGACCAATAGTCCATTTCGACTTTTAAATTGGTCATCATTCACCTTATCTACCTTTGGTTTTCATTCACTATCTTGTGTTAGAGGTACAATCACTGAGGGGGGTGAATTAGTGATGCAAGATTTTTCAAACTTAAATTGTAATCCTTTCAGACACTTAATCAATGATCACATGCATTCATAATTCATAAAAGATGTTCACAATAATTAATAACAAAGATGATTAAAAATCACACACATAACACAATATCTACGTTGGAAACCCTCTTGGGGAATAAAATCCACTCTCAAGCTTGTAAACATATGAACTACTTGTCCTATAAGATGATCAACAACATGAGACCTTTTAGTGAAGCACCTAATTCATAAGGAAAACCCACCCCTAAGTATGAAAAAGTACCCACATGTTTTATATGTTGAGTACCCACACAACACCTATGAAAAAAAACTATAGAACTCTGATTACATTTTAATCTAATTGGAGAAACAAAGTATAATACCTCTCTTTCAACTTATCTCACACACTCAAACTTGATCATACAAGAAATGCATCCAAACACCCCTTTCAAATATTTCTAGTCTTATTTTCTCATCCTTAATATATTTTTTACTTCAATCCATCCACTGAGCACACTCCCTCTAATCTCTTTCCTTCATCTCTATCTTCTTTATCAACACATTCACACCTAGAAACCATTGCCTTGGTTTCCACTATTTATAGATTTTTCATGAATATGAACATCCAAGTCAGCCATAATACTTGTCTTAACCATTAATACATGTAAAATTAGAGGACATAACTCAAATACATGTCAATCATATCATCTATCGGTCACACTTAAGTAGCTATGCCTTTCAATTAGGCCTTAATAGCCCTTATAGGTCTCATGGATACTTATTCACCCATTAAGCACATCATATAGAAAATCAATAACATATGATCATTTTAAAATACATGGTTCCACTCCATATGACCCTTATGACATCTTCATGTGAATACATCTACTAAAACACTCTGTTGCTAAAGCACAATTTGCTTAAATATAATTCTATACACAGTAACACTAAGAATGAACAAATAGTCAACTTTGAAGATCCATATATTTAATTGTATAGATATTTAAACCTTATAATTAGGTTATATATATAACTTAAATTCCTCTAAAACTTTTATTTTTAATACATCAATAAATTCATCCTGGATCAAAAGATAAGCTCAAAAACCATGCACTAGTTTTCCCTCATTGATTTGAATATTCAAATTCTAACTGTCACTATTTAGAAACTAAACATCAATCACTTTAACCTCATCTCATGTTCCTTATTATCTTTGTATAGATATGAAATATCAATATTATCAAAGTATCCTATAATTTATCTTGTGGTGCTCACTATTGATCTTAGACCAGAGCTCTTCTGATTGTGTCATTTGGTAGCTCTGCATGCCTTTTACACATTTGACTTTTTGACTTGACTCACCCCGTTGATCTTTATCTATACAAACACCCACAAACTATTGATATTATATTAGATTAATTAGATAGAGACACTTCTAAAAAGTGAATTTAATCACATGAACCTTTGATAATTTGACTTCACATGCACCATCGGATCAAGATCTAGATGATGAATGCTCATTATTAGATCTACTGACTAGTAACCTCAAACTTTAATGTTTTTAAACTTGATGGTAGTTAGCCCATGAAACTCTACAAGAGATAATTTTAAGTTTTATAACTTAATCTATAAAAGACTTCAAGATTCTAAATTTTAAGGGTGCATTCTTGGCACTATAGATAACATCTCCATGAAAACCTTTGACCTTAGTTGAATTTATGAGTACCTAAAATAAATTCAAAAAATATATATTTCAATCATATATGCATGATGTGAAGTGATGGTATGTCTTCTCTTAATCTATAATAATCATGTCTCTCTTTCAAAATGATCAAGTGACATATAAGAATATCACCAAGGCATCTATGGATACCTCACAACTTATTTGTCCTTACAGACCTATAAATGTGCGATATCTCTCCAAGCTATCAAACACAACTTATTTGTCCTTCATGCACTAGAACCATATGCTCTCTTTGACATCAATGACAACCTAAGACATAAATTACTATGATAAATAATCTCCCCCTTTGTAATTGATGAAAACACACCCTCAGATTGACTTCTTACTCATTTGAACTTATTCATTTTGATCTTTCTCCCCCTTTGACATTAATGACAAAAGTTTTCTTCCTCAACATGTTCGTAATCATTATTTAAAATCATATATTCATTAAAATACTATTTAAGATGCTCATGATACTTACATACTTTTAATCATATGAATCAATTATTCCCCCTTTGACATGTACCAATCTGAACATGGACTTATCACATCCTTGGACCTATCAAACTATTCATAGAGCTTAGAAATCTCCCCCTAACATCATGCTCATCTCTTCAATCCTCTCAAACTATCTAAGTTATCTCCCCCTAACTTCATTCTCTATCTAAAAAATATCATCTTCAATAATTCTTCTCAACAAACTAGGTCTACTAGTAACACTTCGAACAATATGGATCTCATAGCAACAAAATAATTTCCTTTTATCCTCTACAAACCATCATGGTTTAGAACCTTTTTAAAAACACTCTCATGGAAACATGACATACACAACTTGTCATATACATAAATCTAAGACCTTCTTCATGATAACAACAATATTACAACACATTATCCTCCTACCCAAATGACCTTTTAATGATTCATAGACAAAGAGATAACTCCCAAGCTTTATCTTAGATAGTCAAATATGGCCTTTGTCAATGGTTTAGTCATAATGTCTTCAAGTTATTATTTTCTAGACACATATTATAATTTAACAATTTTCTTACTTACTTGTTCTCTTAAGAAATTATATCTAATAGGAATGTTATTAGTTTTTGAGTGCATAATAAAATTCTTAGAGATACTAATTATACTAGTATTATCATAATAGATAGGACAAGGTCCATTATGTATTACCTTATAATATTTCAAGATTTATTTCATCCACATTAATTGAGTACAACAAGAAGAAACAACTATATACTCAGCTTCTATAGTTGATAGAGATATAGAGGCTTGTTTTTTGCTTAGCCAAGACACCAAGCATTCACCCATGAAAAAGACACCACCACTGGTACTCCTCCTATCATCTACACATCCTACCCAATCTGCATTGGTGTATGCCTTTATAATAAATTATTTAGGCCTAGTGTACCATAAACCATACTATATTGTGCTCTTGAGATATCTTAAGATTCTTTTGACTGTTTTCAAGTGAGATTCTCTAGGATCAGCTTGAAACCTTCCTACAAGGCCCACTACTTTCATGATATCAGTATTAGAAGTAGTAGAGTATAAGAGACTTCCAATCATGGATCTATATAGAGTTTGATCAACTTTTGATGAGTCATATTATTTACTTAACTTACATATAATGACCATTAGAGTACTCATTGGCTTAAAATCCAACATGTCAAACTTTCTTAGCAAATCTTTGATGTATTTTGCCTATAAAATTTATATCCCTTCATTAAGTTGATAAATTTGTAATCCTAAGAAGAAATAAAGTTATCATATCATTGAAATTTAAAACTCAGTCTTCATAGCATCTACAAAATCTCTACTCATGTTGTCATTATCAGAAACAAATATTATCTCATCAAAATAGACTAATACTAGTAATCAATGAGTGTCATCTATCTTGATATATAAATTACTATCAACTATCCCTCTTTTGAAGCCTTAGATTAATAGATACTTTTATAATCTATCATACCAAGCTCTAGGAGATTGTTTAAGACCATATAAATCCTTCTTTAGTTTGTAAAAATAATCATGATTACTAATCATAAACAAACTTTAAGGTGGCTCAATATAAACTTCTTCATCTAAGTTACCATTCAAAAATGTAGATTTCACATCCATTTGGTAAACTTTGAAACCTTTGAAGCTTGCATATGATATAAAGAGTCTAATTTCCTCCATTATTGCTACAAGATCAAATGTCTCATCAAAGTCTATTCCTTAATCTTGAGCATATCATTACACACCAGTCTAGCCTTATTGTTTTTTACCTCTCCTATCTTATTCATCTTATTTCTAAAAACCCACTTAGTTCCTATCACATTTTTATCTTTTGGCAAGGGAACCAAATCCCATGTTTCCTTTTTTACTATTTGATCAAGTTCCTCCTTTATGAAAAATGTCTAATTATCATCTTTGCTAGCTTATAATAATGTTTTGGGTTCAATATTAGATAACAAATATGTGTCTTATTGATTCTAATTGATCAATCTTCTCCTTCTAGTGTATAAACTAGCATTCACATCACTAATAACTTAAGAAACTAGATTATCCTTTTGTAATTTCCTAGAAGGGGATTTAGTATCCTATCTTACTTCTTCCTCTTCATCATCTGATTGATCAAGAATGATTTCATTATTTGAAATAATCTCCTTAGTAATGTCAATTATTTATAATCTAAGATTTTTTATGTCATCTACCTCTTCAACTCTCACATTAGAGATCTAAATAACTTTGTGGAGTTTTTTATTGAGACATCTATAAGCAAAACTTATGGAGGAATAACCCAAGAAGTTGCCTTCATCATATTTTGAGTCAAAATTTTCAAGATTTTATTAATTCCTCTTGATAAAACAATTATTCCCAAACACTCTAAAGTGTTTGACATTAGCTGCCCTATTTTTCCATAGCTCATAAGGAGTATTATCACAATTTAATATAACTTGAAATCTATTTAAGATATAAATAGAATTATTGGCAGCCTCTTCCCAAAAACCATCTAAAAGTTTATAATTTTGAAGCATGGTTCTAGTCATCTCTAGGATAGTTATGTTTTTATTTTCAACTAACCCATTCTATTGGGGTGTCCTAAAAGGAGATTATTATCTTCTAATTCCTTGTTCCTCATAGAATTCATCAAATTAATAAAACCAAAATTCACCTCTTCTATTTGATCTTACACACTTGATTATAGATCCTTTTTCATTTTCAACAAGAGTTTTAAATGATTTAAATTTTCCAAAAGCTTCTAATTTTTATTCAAGAAAAAAAATATAAGTCATTCTAGTGAATTCATCAATTAATATCATAAAGTATCTATTATCTTGAATGCCTTGAGTTCTCATGGGTCTACAAAGGTTTGTGTGGATCAACTCCAATGGTATTGTAGTAAAATGTTCCTTATATTTGTATCTTATTTTGACTTTATTTCCATGAAGGCATGCCTTGCAGAGAGAGTGAGGAATCTTAGTTATTTTAGGAATATGCCTCAATATTCCTTTTGAATTAATCCTTACTAAATCATCAAAGTTCATATCTCCAAGTCTTTTATGCTAAATCTAGCTTTCCTCTAATTGATTCATGAATAAATTTTCTTTATTGGATTTATGTAACACATAAAAGTTGTTATCTACCTTGTGAATGTTTTCAAATAATTTACCAAACTTGGAACTTCTCACTTCACACCCTTTATCATTAAAAGTCACAACATTTCCTTATTTTCATATTTGGCTAACACTTAGAAGATTGTGTTTCAAACATTTTATATTTAAAACATGTTTAGTTCTAGTATGACCATTATCCAAACTTATAGAGCCTTTACCAACTATGTTATTAGATTTTTTTTCACCAAACTTGAGAAAACCTAAATTATGTTTCTTGAGAGAAATAAACTCACTCTTGTTTCCTATCATATGACTTGAGCATCCACTGTCTATGTACCATTTCTTGTTTTAATCCTCTTGAGTATGTAAGGCAATTTTTACAAACATGGATTCTTCTTTTGAGTCTTGCTCCTTTCTTTGAATCTTGGTTTTGTCTTTATTGAGCCATTTGATGGTGTCAATAATTTGAAAGTCCTTTTTCCAAAAATCCCTTTTACAATAATTGGATATATATCCCTATTAATTATAGTTATAAAAGAGAACATCATTTCTTCTCCTTGTAGAGTAAGTACAATCCTTATAATTGTGACAATATTCATTACAAGTATAATAGTGTCCATTGAAAACATAACTATATTTGTTCATGTTAATCTCCCCTTTAGTTTGATCATCAATACCCGAAGACATCTCATACATATATTCTTTTGTAGAGATGGATTTGTGCTTTTTTTTATATAAAAATGCATCAATATAAGTCATAACTTTACCTTCTAATTGATCCATTCTTTGAATCAAATTTTTATCAACCATAACCTAATTTTTTTTTACTATTGTTTATATTATTCTTGTTTGTGTCTTCACACTATCAATGCTTGCAAGAATCTCATGATATATAGAGGAAGTTAGGTCTAAATTTTTACTCCCTATCAAGTTTATTCACTATTTCAAACTTTTATTTTAGACAATCATATTTTTTCCTTGAACATTTGAGTTATGATAAATAACATACTACCCATGATCACCTTCAAGCAGTTACTTATAATGAAGGTCCTACTTTGATAGCAATTATTGGAGATATAATAATTGAAGGGGGGGGTGAATCAGTGATGTAAGATATTTAAAAATTTAATTTTAATAATTTTAAACACTTAATAAATTATCACATGCATTCATAAAGCATAGAATATGTTCATAAAAATGAATAAGAAATATGATCCAAGATCACACACATAACACAAAATCTTCGTGGGAAACCCTCTTGGAGAAAACCCACTCTCAAGCCTAAAAAAACATGGACTACTTATCCTATAAGATGATCACAAACATGAGACCTTTTAGTGAAACACCCATTTCATAAGGAGTATCCATCCCTAAGTATGAATAAGCACCCACTTCTTCTAGATGTTGAGTACTAACACAACACTTATGAAAAAGAACAGCTCTAAAACTTTGATTGCATTTCAATTTGATTAGAGAAATAAATTATAACACCTCTCTTTCAAATCATCTCAAAAACTTAAAATTGATCATACAAGTAATGCATCAAAACACCCCTTTTTATCTTTCTAGTCTTCTTCACTCACCCTCAATCTATTATGTACTTTAGTCCATCTATTAAGCACACTCCCTCTGATAAATTTCCTTTATCTCTATCTTCTACTCTATTAACACATTCACATCTAGAACCCATTACCTTGGTCTACACTATCTATAGAGTCTTCATGAATATTAACATCTAGGTCAGCCATAATACTTTCCTTAACCATTAAGACATATAACATGCTAAGACATAGCTCAAATACATGGTCATAGGTCAGCCATAACATATATGAGTCACATTGAAGTAGCTACTCCTTTCAATTAGGCCTTAGTATCCCTTATATGTCTCATGGATACCTATTCACCCATTTAGCACTTCATCAAGAAAATTAAGAACATATGATCAATTTTAAATACTTTTGTCCACTCCATATGACCCTTATGACATCTTCATGTGAAAACATCCACCAAAAAACTTTTTTGCTAAAGCATAATTTTCTCAAATATAATTATGTACATAGTAACACCATGAATGAATAAATAGACAAATTTGAAGCTCCATATATTTAACTATATAGACATTCAGAACCTATAGCTGGGTTTTATGGATGTACATTAAATTCCTATATAACTTTTTTTTTAATACATCAATAAATACATATTAGATCAAAATATATAGCTCAAACACTAAGCACTAGTTTTTCCTCATTAATTTGAATATTCAAATTTCAACAGTCACTATTCAAACACTAAACATCAAGCACTTTAAACTCATCTCATGATCCCTAGAAACTTTGGAAAAATACACATTATAGATCTCTTCAAAGTAACATAGACTTTATCTTTAAATTATCACCATTGATCTTAGATAAAATATCCCATGATTATCCCATTTGGAATCTCTACATTCATTTTGTACATTTGACTCTTTAACTCATCCCACACTATTGATCATAATCTATATAATCACCTACAAACTATCAATATTCTATCAAATTAATGAGATATAGACACTTGTCACAAGCACATTTAATCTTAGGAAACTTTGATAATTTTACTTCACGTGCACCATTGGACCAAGATATAGATGATTAATTCTCATCATTAGATCTACTGAATAGTGACCTCAAACTGTAACATTGTTAAACCTGATGGTCTCTAGCTCATCACATTCTACAAGAGCTAATTTGAAGTTTTATATCTTGAGCTATAAAACACTTCAAGATTCCAAATTTTCAAGGTAACTTCTTTTAAATATAGACAACATATCCATGAAAACCTTTTACCTCATTTGAATTTTTGAGTACCTAAAATAAATGCACAAACTTTCTAGTTCATTCATATCTACATGATGTGCAGTGATGGTTTGGCTTCTCTTAAGCTATAAAAAGCATATTTCTCTTTAAAAATGATTAAGTGACATATTATAACTTCACCAAGACATATATGGATGTTTCAAAACTTATTATTTGTCCTTATAGACCTACAAATGTGCCATATCTCTCCAAGCTATCAAACACAACTTCTATGTTATTCATGCACTATAACCATATACTCTCTTTGACATCAATGATAGCCTAATACATCAATGAAAATGATCAACATATTATCTTATTTATTTCACTCTAAGGGCCTCAAAATTATTTTTTTGAATTGATAATTCATGCTTAAAACTTTGAAATATGACCAACTTTTTGATAATTGAAACACACTATTCCTCTTGATGAGAACACATCATTACCCATACCTTTTGATTGATGATTTATTCTTTATTTATTGGTACAATATATTTTAGTTCATATTATATCATGAAAATTTTAATAAAAAAACTCATTAATATCCCTTGATTGATTATTCTCCTCATAGTTACATGCATATTCATTATTGGAGGGTCTTCTACAATGCCTTTCTCTATGACCAAATTGGTTACATGAATAATAATAACCATTGAAATGATTATCATACCTCATATCATTAGGATACCTAATATGATTATTATTCATTATGAAAACACCATAATTTCTTGATAAACCATTGACCTTTAAGGTCTGATTCTTCTTGATCACATTAGTATTCTTCTTTTCGTCTCCTTTGAAACCAAGTCCTATTTTATCATTAAAATTATTTTGAATACTCGAGATGTTATCTAAATAATTTTTACTCTTTTAAAACTTAAAAAAGGAATTATCCTTACTTGATGCCTAATTCAACTCATCTCTCAAGGTGTCCACTTCATTTACATACCTTACACATTCTTCTTATTTAGCCTTTAGGATTGCATTCATAATCTCAATTTGAGTCTCCACCTATTTGAATATTTTTTCTTGTTCCTTGGAGTTGTAGCTCAATATATATTCAAATAAAATAATTTTATCCTCATAGGATTTTACAAGAGACCTCATCATCTTATTCTTTTTATTCACCATATTCAATTCTTCTAAAACATTCATCAACTCAACCTTAAATTCCACCTCATCTTCTTCTTCGTATAAATCACCAACAATACCTCTAAATGACATGGACTCTTCTTTATTTGAGTATCTTAATTCCTCATTCATGAAGAGAAATTCATTGACATCATGACTAGTATCTTCATGGTCACTCTCAGAATCACTTCTCTCACTCTCATCATATGAGATGTAGTCTTCATTGGTGTAAAAGATTAATTTTGTTCTTGAAAGACTTCTTATCATCATACTTTTTGAAACTTTTATTTCTCTTATCAAACCTATAGGAAAATTTTTAATCATCATGATATTAATCATCCTTTGTCTTATTCTTATGAGATCACTTGCTGTCAAAGTGTCCAATTTCTCCACAATTAAAGAACTTGAAGGGAAGCTTACCCTTGTATTTACTTAAACCAATTTTCAACTTTCTTACAAACATAACTATCAACTCATCATCACCAATATCAGAAACATCATTGTCTTTAGCTTTATTACCTTGTGTCTTCTTATCCTTTGACTGTTTTTCTACCTTGAATGCAACTTCCTTCTTTGTAGGTCTTCCTTCACTTGTCCTCATCTCATAGGCTGATAGGGTTCCATGAAGTCCATCCATATTTAGCTTGTATAAATCTTGTATCTCTTCAATAAAAGACACTTTAGAATCAAATTTATTAGTTACAGATCTCAATACTTCTTGAACAACATTAAATTATTTAATTTCTTCACCTAATATTCTTATGATTTTTACCACTTCATTAACCCTCAATTGGTAGACTATAATGGTCTCATCTTCATTCATCCTTCAGTTTTCAAATTATCTTCTATGGGTTTGCAATTTATCCAACTTGACCTTGGAGTTTACCTCATGGATAGTCTTCAACTTGTTCCAAATTTATTTTTTAGACATACAATGCATCACCTTAACAATCTCTACCTTTGATAGGCCACAAATAATACCATTAATTACTTTTAAATTGTTGTCACTAGCCTTCTTACCTATTGCATATTTAGGGGGAATAAAGAGTGATATATATCCATCCAAAATGATTTACAAACATCATAACCTTGAGACATAAAATATGTTATCATCATAATGCACTAAAAATCATAATTAGATCCATTGAACAACTGAGCCTTACTTGTAGAGAAACCACCTTGTGCTTGACTAGGCATCTTCACTTATTTAGGATATCTTTTAGGCTATTAGGCCTAATTAAAAATACCTCATATAATACCAATTATTGTAATTATATCCAATAAATAGGGGGGTGGTGAATTAGTGCCCTTAAAACAATAATTTAATTTCACTTATCATTCATGAAATATTCATCCAAACACATACATTAACCAATGCATAAACAAGCATCCACATAAACATACAACATATGAATAAAATAAATATGTGGGAAAACCTAAAGGGGGATAAAAACCACTAAAAAAAACTTTTAATACATTATTATAATAAATTAATCAATATTTAGTGAGGCACCAACCCACAAGGAACACCAAGCCCTCACTAGTCAAGTACCAACTCAACTAAGCCTTTAATAAGCACCAACTTGAAAGGAGGCACAAACCCCCTAGGTGACTTAACACCAACTTAACCAAATAGAACCTTTGATAGAATTAAGACACCTTTTACTCACTAAATTAATGATTATCACCTTCATTTACTCTTAATACTCTTTTATATATATTAAACAACCTATTAGGCCTCTTCACTCAACTAACCCTCTTCTTGACTAAATTAGATCATATGACCTTGCTCATAATCTATAGAATCAATGTTATAAATTCATGAAATATTCAACACACCTCTATAATTTTCTTAAATATATTTACCTAGTTTCCAAACTTCTATTTTATTCATTTATCTCCTCAATATTTTAACTTATCAAATTAGGTCTATTAGACCTTCTTCTTATGCTTGACTCTTGATTTCACATATGTTGGTCAAACACAAACCTATAAATACTTATATCACCCTTTTAATAGATCAAAAAACAAATTTAATAGGATAAATAATCACTACATATGTCTATAGACACCTAAATCTGGCCACTAATGACCTTCAACTAGGCTTTTGACCAATTTCTATCAAAATGCACAATTTGGCCTAAACACACTAAAATGAATTAAATGGTTCAAATTTGTTATATATAAGGACTAATTTTGTCTAGAGTATCACAAAATAAGGCAATGTAATTTATGAAATAGCTATATTTAATCAGATCATTTTGAATCAAAATGACATTTTCACACTAGGGTGGTCTAGATTGCTCTTTTCTATCAAAATTTTTGAATGGGACATGTGATTTTATTATTTTTTGTTGATAAATTAATAAATGGCATAATAGATCCAATTCATATAAAATCACATATTAATTTACATCCAATCAAATTTTAAGCCAATGATATGACATTTTGACTAGTTTGATTAATTTGTGCACCAATTGCCAAGATTTGCACCAAAATTGACTAGTCATACTTTAAGACTAATTAATTTGAATAAATGGATTAGGTTATTTTCCATTTAAATTTTTTAATATTTATTTTTTGAAATTTATATTGAGTTTTTACATCATTAAATGTCATCATTTCTTGGAAAGACATCCCGAGGCCATAAATGCATAGAATATCAGGATTAAGCCCTCCCATGCCTCTTTATGCCTCTCTATCCCAAATATTTATGAGGGAATTTATTGAATTTATCCTCCAAAATTGAATTGATTATTATACACATATATTCATCTTGATATGGATGGTTTAGGTTCATTTTGATCATCTTTAAAAATCTATAAATAAGAGGCCTAGCCTATTGAATTTTAAACTTGGATAGTGTAAAGTTATCATGCACAAATCATTCTAAAACCTCATACAATTAGTGTTATAATAACCAATTATTTAGGAAATCTAAAAACATCACAAATCCATTGGTACCAAGGATAGAAGGAGCCAAACAACTCCTTTGATGAGGACTCATTCAACATAAGCCGAGCAAGCCACTTACACAACATATTTGGAGAATTCAAAGAAGGTGAAGGATTTATTTGTCTTTTGAATTCTAGTTGTGTTTATCATTTAGTTTTTTTATTAGGTTCCCCCCTTAATATATGATTAATGTGTTAGAATTAGTGTGTTTTGTTTGGATTTTTATTTCATTCACTAACACTATACTAATGACCCCTTATTGTAATATTATATTCACAAATAACACACCCGCTAGGACTTAACATCATAGATTTGGTCAAAAAGAACATACAAGAAAGAAAATAACCATTGTTATGTAGGATCTTGGAGTGTGGAAGAAAATAAGGTAAAAATTTGATCAAAAGTTGATTTCTATAGAAGTCATGGTTTTATCCCTACAAAGTCATGGGTTTGTTCTCTGGACCACAATCCCACCACTAAGATAGTCATAGGTTGTCATTTTAAGTTGTGGTATTGTGTTTAAACTATGTTTGTAGACTAAATTTGTCTATCTATATGTCCTATAACCATTTTTCAACTTTGTTGCTAGCTATTCATGACAATACAATACCATGACTCGATAGTCAAAAGATTGCCTATCTGTGTCATGAGATTTCCTATTTGAGTCACAATATTTCCTATCCAAGTCACAAGATTGCCTATACATGTCAAAATATTGCCTAATAAATTCATGGTATTATCAATAAATTATTAGTGATTAAACAACAATATCGTAACTCTCATTATGGTGGTATTTCACTTTAAGTAGTGGGTTTCAAAACCTAACATGTGGGATTATCAACTTGACATGTAAGATTGTTAACCCAAATAGTGGGATTTTTAGCCCAATATTGGCATTATTAACCCAAAGAATGGGATTCTCAAACTAAATAGAGGGATTTTTAGCCTAGGTAATGGGATTGTGATTTCTATTAAACTAACCTGAGTAGTGATATTACTTGTCTAAATCATGGTTTTGTAGAGTCATAGGATTACACTATGTGAAACCTAAGAACTCATTTTTCAAAGTTATTTTTCTCATTTGGAAAATTACTTCAAGGATAAATAAACTTTTGAATTTTTGCTTGTAGGGCCAACTTGAAAAAGGATTTAAACAAGCTTAATCTAATCTTTTTAAAATCTTTTTAAGTGCTTAAAAAATACTAAGAACATTTATTTTGGGTGATTAAATAAACACTTAGATGTTTTATTGAATTTTTTGTAGTTGTTCTTTAAAATTATTTACATTTTAAATCCAAGGGGTTAAATAAAATCACCACACATTTCATTTAGTTCTTAAAAATTGAGCACACTTCAAGTTTTTGTAAATTTGTTATCATTGTTTGCCCATAATAGATTTGTTTAAGCAAATAGGGAGTTGTACATGTGTGCTCTCCTCCCATCCTCTATAGGGAAATTGTGGGATGAAAAGTGCCAACTTAATTGAAAAGTGGCTTATTCCAAAGGTGTAAAAGAGAATTTGTGAAGGCTCTCCCTAAGACCCACATGGCTTGGGTGATATAGAAACAACCTTTAAAGCTCTTTTACTTGGTTTTCTTTTTAATTTCATTGCATCTTGGATTATGGGGCAAATTAATTACCTCCCATAAGTTATTTAGGGAATATTTGACCCAAGGTTTCATCTTCAAACATCATCTTCAACCCCTCTCCATGAGGGGGTATATAAATTGGGATCACCCCACTATGATGACGTTTTAAGTAGTTAAACCATCTCCTATCATTGGGGCTAAGCCAAAGACATTTGAGCACATAAAAAATCGCACTACACTAAATGAGAAATGAGTCGAGTGGTTGTAAAAAGGGCAAGACATTTTTATAATAAGATAAGTGTCACAAACTCAATTGACATGTTCTTCTCTTGAATTTTGATGTGAAAGTCTTGTGCATCTAATCCATCTAGAAATGTTCAAAAACTTGTTAGTTTAGTTATTCCCACTTTGACATACCTTGTCATTTTAGGGATTAAGATGATTAGTTAGTTTATTTATCTTTGTCTTATATTAATTGGTCTTATTTGGAGTTGAAACTTGGTGTTAACAAAAATAACATAACCAAACACATTGTCCCAAAAAAAAATTGAACAAGGAGGCATTATGCTTCCCAAGTGAAAAACATCTTTTTCCTTGTTAAAATTATTATCATAAACTTGGTGTATATCTTCCAATTTGGTGTAGTTATGCTACCCATTTGAGTCTAGATAATTTTCCACAATTTTTTTAAGCCCCTCATTGATAATTTAAATTTGAAATTGGACTCTTCCAAGTTTTAAAGGTTGATGTGTTAAAATGGGTTCTCCACTTTGCACTTGACATATTTTAATCTGAGTTAATTCCTATTTTTAATTGAACACTATTTATAGACTCAACATCATTATCATCAGTTAGTAGGACTCAAGTCATATTGCATATTTACTAACACTTTGAGTCTTAGGCTACATTTTGTAATACCCATCCTATTTTTCCATTTGTCTTGTGTTCATTTGATAACACACTTTTGCCTTAGAAATTTTGTCACAACTTTGTGTGTGGGTATCATTTGAGTTAAGGAGAGTAGTGTTACACTGCCAAAATCATGTTGAAATTAGTTTTGCCTTAGAGTCTTGAAATAAGCATTTATCACACCTTTTGAGCATTTTAGCATTGTTATGTTGGTCAAATTATTTTGAAACTTGTTTCATAGGCCTATTCACATAGAGTCCAATTTGTTTCAAAGTTTCAACCATTGAGTTTTCTTTAAGAGACTTTGTCTAGCACAATTATGCCATTTACCTTTGTCTAAGCTTATAAGTCAAAATAATCTAGTTTTTTCCATTATTTGGGAGAAAATAAACTATGTCTAAGTGAATTTTATTTCACAGATCTTACTTATTGATCAATTCTATGTCTAAGAGTCAAATGCCTAGTTTTTGTTAGAAGTATTTCAAATTTGTTAGATTAAATATCTCATCTTTTAAAGTCTAGATTTTAATACTATTCAGCTAAAAGTCCTAGCATGTACCTTTATTTGAGCCTAACTTTTGGCACTGTATTTGGCCAAAAGTCTTAGAAACTTTTGTTTTTCCTAGATTAGACTGATTTGAAACACTTTGACCTAGAATTTGGCATTTTGATTTATAGTCCTTTTACTTGACCTCTATTGTGTGAGACGTGTAAATGTTAGATACTTGACATTAGCTTATGCTATCACAAGTAATTATATTAATATTTTAGGATATATCTATCCATCATTTTGACTAGATTAGACCAAGTTTGAACCTCTTTTTAGACATCTCATTTTTAGAGTGTATAGAACTATATTCCCTTTTTATCATGAAACATTTAATATGAATCCCAACATGTCTTCCTACACTCATAGTCACCTCATGTACAATCTAGGATTTATTAATGTGGTCATACAAGAATAAATGGTTCAAGATCCTTATGCAAATAATGTTGCTTGTGAGATGAATCCTTATCCATATTATAACACTCAAATAGGGAAATAGAGCCAAGACCTTTTGGCTCATTAATTGGTAAACATGCCTCCATACTCTGAGTAGGATCAATAACAAATAAGGTAGTATCTATCTTTGGTACCTATAGTTCAAGAACTAGTTCCTCAACATTCACCATCCATATATGATCATTATCTCTTTGAACATCACTTATTGGAAAATAAGGATGAAATTTTGGTTAGTGATATATAATTAGGGGCTAAGTTTTTGGAATAATTCACCCATGATAATTTGTCAAGTCTATTAATATTGACTCATAACATAATTTATAGTCAACAGGATTCTTCCAAAAATCCTTTAGCTCTAGTCCAAATGCCATATCAAGACCCTAGTTTTCTTTTCAAAGGCAAGGACCTCATGGAGGATCATTTTGTAAAAATGAAGATAGCATACCAAATTTACTTGAACCTAGTGCATAATTTTAAATAGATGACCATTTCAAATAGGCCTCTTATAGATCTAGTTCCTTTAATAAGAGTGTTAATAAAATTGACTAGTCAAGACAATTAGGGTGTATATCCCTTTATTCAAAATATTTTGGTCAATAAATTATTTCATATGCCAACCATTGAAGAAGTGTCTTCTAATTCTATGTAGAATATTGAGAAAAACATAGTGGAATAATACACAAGCAACATCCAGTCCAAACCAAAGTGTTGTAAGTAAATCAATAACTAGCCACAAATAAGTGTATCTTTAGTTAACACCATGAGTGGTTCTAAAAATTATGGAGTAAGAGTTTATATGTCCCAACCTCAACTAAATACTATCACTCATCCTCAACCAACTGATTATTTAAGCGTTCAATCCATAAGATTAGGTAATCAACCAATAACTAATACCATGACTCAATAACAAAATGTGATCAATCTTACTATATAAGAAATGAGTAATATTCCAAAATAATAGGCATAACATAACATACCAATGAAATAGATACATAACATATTTCCATCTCAATAGGGGGTAACCAATGTTCCACCTTGCTAAGTAGAAGTGAACATACCTCTTTCCTCACAGACTAATGTGTGAATTCAAATCCAAAAAATGTCTAATCAATAATATATGAATATTAGTCATTAAAAAATGTTGAATCTTCAACAAACATCAACTTCCCAATAAGGATTCATGTAAATTAGACGTTATAATTTTCCTTAAGTATCGATTAGGAAACTTTTGCCTTTTGTACATAATGTGACACTAGTTCAAAGATAAGGTCTTGGTTCATAATTACCCCTTCAAAAAACAGGTTTGATTAGTTGGTAGCATGTCCCTATTCAACCTAAATAGGCATAATATAGTTATATCCTCCATATCAACCTCAAAATCCCCAAAATCAAACCTACATATCCAACCCTAACTAGAATATTGCACAACCAAAAATGCAATTTCAATCAATGCATTCTAATCTATGTATGAGTATTCCCAGTCCATTTCCTAACCAAAACAACATACCCTAGAAAATACCTTTATCATACCCCGATCAAAGTGCTCCACTTGTGACTGCTCAACTATCTACCCGAGCCAATATTCCCTCTAGTTTCCTATCCCAAGAATTATAATAGATGAAGGATGTGATTGCTACCATCTAAGCTGGGAAATAAACCAAAACATTTAAGGTGGATGGTATGTTTTATTATCTATTTAACATGGAGTACTTATATATACCATTTCCTCCAAGATATGAACCACCAAAATTTAATAAATACAAGGGGAAAGGTGACCCCAAGGCTCATTTGACTGAGTTCTTTATTTCATGCTAACCAGTGGCATATAGAAACATATATCTTTTATTATTTTTCCCAAGGAGTCTATTAGGATAAGACTTAGAGTGATTTTTGAATTTTCCCACGAATTTAGTATCTAATTTTGATGATCTTTCAGATAAGTTTATGCATCACTTTTCATATAATCTCAAACATGATATTTCTTTAGTTGACTTAATGCAAGCTAAGTAAAAGTATTGTAAGAGTTTTGAAAGTTACCTATAATGATAGAGAGCCCATGTAAGCCAATTCACCCATAGTTTACCAAATAAATAATTACTTGTTGTGTTTACCAAATTTTTTCATAATGAGATAACCTATCATCTGGAACTATAGTGTGTGCACACCTTTAAGGAGATCATTGACAAAGGTTTTTTTGATTAAGTGATCCCTTATTAACAAAGGGATCATCAATATTACCTATTCCAATTAAAATCAAGGTACCAATATAGGAAATGGCCAAAACCAACATCAAATCCAAGTACAAGCATCACAACTAACACATGCCATAACAATAATAGGCCAAGGTAATTTAATCATAATAAAAATGTTGTGGGAAATGGAGTAATTGAGTCACATCATGTCCAAACACAAGTGTACAAAGTAACTCATCATTACCTCGTAGCCATTCGTAAGTGCACCAATAACCTAGACTTATCCTACTTGGTCTCCCAATATCACCATCATTTATTATCAATCATGGTCCTATTTTTAATCCTAATTGTGCAATAATAACACCATGGTCAAAGATTACCATCCCATGCCCACATCCATCTACCACTTTGCCCATCACCCAATCAACCATTTATCCTTAGAATAATCCATTTAACACTAACCAAGAAAATAAGTTTCACATTGTGGAACAATTTCAAAAGATGTCATCACAAATCTCCATTTTAGATTTGTTGCATACATTAACAATCCATAAAAACATTTTTAACGAGTTCCTTAGCCAATCCACTATTTTAAGTGACATATCCCCAATAAATTCCAAGCTTTGGTTGGACACCTAACTCCAACCCAATAAGTCACTTTCAACTAAAGTGATATGTCATCCCTTGGCCCACTACATAATAATCCATTGTACATTGAAGTTTTCATAAAGTGACACAATGTGAAACATGTCCTTATAGATAATGAATCAGGTATAAACATAGTGTCTCTAAATATCATCAAGCTTCTCAGGTACACAATGGTAGATCTTCAAGTAAAAATGATAACCATCAAAGCCCATGATAATGAGTAATAAGAATCATAAGGCACTATTTTTTGCCAATTATCCTTAGGCCCTTGACCCATGATACACTCTATCATGTTTTAGATCTTGATTTATCATACAATATGCTTTTGGTTAGATCTTGGTTACATTAAATTCATGTTGTCCCATCAATGTTGCACCAATGTATCAAGTTCTCCCATTCAAGGATGGAATTTTGTAGACTAGGATATTTTCATCCATACGATCACTAAAAATACCTAGAGGCTGAATTCAAGAGCTATAACTATCATTTTAGCATGAATCTAGTGGCCAAGTAAGGTAATGGAAAAGTAATACTCTTTGATTCACCAAAGGATAACTATATTGATCCTAATACACTTGATTCCCTTTCCCACATGCCACCTCTTGAGATATCCAATCATTATACCATCTCACCTAATGGCCTAGGAGAGTATTTAACCCATGATACCTTTCACATTACAAATCTTCCATAGAACCCAAAGTCCTTTAGAAGACATAAAGCTAAACCACTTTGTCTACAAAGGAAACAAAATGGCAAAGGTAAGGAATATAGTCTAAGACTAGTTACATTTATACTAGCATCTAGCCTAGAACAAGACCCTCTTGAGGGGGATGAATCATGGTTATAAAATATAAGCATGGTAATTTTTATGAGAATGCAAAGTATCCTATTCCCAATAGGATCATGAGAAATCAATACTATGAAGGAGGAGGGCCTTGGACCAAATCAATAAGGAACTTTTGACCTAATTTCCATAACCAGATATAAATGGCCCTATGGACTTGGATTTAAACCACCTGAGGGTGACCCCATGTACCTTAATCATGTTCCATGATCATGAAATAGGGATTATGATGCTAGTAGTGAAGTAGATTTTGATCATAGCCTTTTTGATGACCTAGCTAAGACTAAACTATTTCAACCTCATTCCATTTGTACCCTTAGGCCATTTATTCATGATAACCCACTACCATTTTATTATCCCTAACTGATAGGCTAGGACCAAAAAGAGTCCAATATGTTGATTGATGAGTTTTAAAATGATGATTTTTTTTTTGATTTTATTGGTCTTAGAGACAATGTTTCATTGTGGGACCATAAATAAAGGTTCTCAATCAAGTTGGATCTTAAGGATTATTTTAGAAAGTAGGTGAACACCCTTAGCCAAAAATAAATAATTAAAACATTAAGGTCCTAAAGTGAAAATCTCTTTGAGGCACTTTCAGACTAGGGAAATAATAAATAAAAAAGACAATCTAGTGGTGAAAACCTATTTTAGGCATCATTATATAGGGGTGTTCACCCGTATTCAAGCATAGCTTTGAAAACCACCAATGACAAACTTGTTTATGAGTCTGCATTTAGTTTTAAATAACATCAAGCTTTTGATCACATTATTCATGAGTTTTTAAACATTTTTGTTACATGGACAAACCTCCCATTAAGGGACTCTAATTCATCATGCCTAGGGGAACTCAAAGATCTAGTCCTAACATATGACTCTAATGTTTCCAACTAATTCAAATCATTGCCCACTATCTTTAAAGATGGTTCACCCCTTCTAGTGGATAATAAAATAGAGGTTAACATCAAGTCCCCAAATGACCCAAAATGGATCAAGCTAGGTGTGTCCCTTACTGAGAAGGAACATGAAGTCCTTACAACCCTTTTGAGGGAATTTTTTGACATATTTTCATGGGCATATTCTAACATGCTAGGTTTGGACCGCACCTTAGTTTTTCACCACCTTATGGTCATTCTTAATGCTAAACTAGTAAAACAAAAGTTGTGTAAGATGCATCCTCGCATTGTTGTATTAGTGAAAAAAGAGTTGGAAAAAATATTAGAATTAGGATGTATTTAGTTGATTGACTATTCAGAATGGATCTTTAATGTTTAGCTAGTTAACAAAAAACCAAAAGGAATCAGAGTCTATATTGATTTCTATGATATAGACAAATCTTTCCCCAAGGATGACTTTCTATTACCAAACATTGATGTGATAGTCAACTCCACAGTGGGTTATGAGATTCTTTCATTAATGGATAGATTTTCAAGGTATAACTAGATTAGGATAAGACCAGAAGACCAACACAAAATAGCTTTTACCACTCCATGGGGAACATTTTTTTACCAAGTTATGTTTTTTGGTCTTAATAATACAGGGTCCACCTATCAAAGGGCCATGACTATCATATTTCATGATATGATGCATGACATTATTGAAGATTATGCTGATGACATTATTGGTAAAGCAAAGACTAGGGCTGATCATCTAATAGTGCTATGTAGAATATTCAAAAGACTACATGAGTAAATTTTTTTATTTAATCCTAAGAAGTGTCTCTTTGGATTCACATCAATAAAATTAATGGGCTTCATTGTGTCTCATCGAGGCATTGTAGTTGAATTATCCAAAGTCTAAGCCATAATAGAGATGAAACCAATGACTAATTTAAAGTAACTCCATAGTTTGTAGGGAAATATCTATTCTATTCAATGCTTTATATCACAATTACCTAAAAAATGCCATCCTTTTATGCATCTTCTAAAGAAGTAAGTGACATTTCACTAGGATGATCATTTTTAGACAACTTTATAACATCTAAAAGATTATCTAGAAAATCCACCTATTTTGTTTCCTCTTATGCTAAGAAATCCATTCTTATTGTACCTATCTACTATCGATAATGCTTTAGGGGCACTTTTGGCTTAGCATGATGATAATGGAAAGGATCATTCCTTATACTATTTAAGTCATACACTAGTCATGTATGAACACAATTATATGCTAATAGAAAAATATTATTTAGCCATGGTTTTTATAGCTCAAAAACTATGCCATTACATGTTAAATAATAAGACCATGGTTATTTTAAAAGTATATAACTTCAAGTATCTACTATCTAAAACAAATTTATAAGGTCACATGGCCAAATAGATCATGATTCTCAATGAGTTTGACATCGAGTATGTTAACCAAAAATCCATTAAGGGGCAAGTTATTATAGATTAACTTGTTGAAGCACCCCTTGTTAATACAAAGCCACTCACATTCCAATTTATTGATGAATCTAAAATAACCATAATTGACAAACATCTTGAGGATTATCATTAGAAACTATATTTTGATGGATCATTTACTATACATGGATCAGGGGTAGGATTTTTATTTATTACACCATAGTAGGATCTAATCCCTAAATCATTCAAGATCAGCTTTCCTTATACCAAAAACATGGTTGAATATAAATCACTTATTGTAGGGATTCACCAAATAGTATAATGGAACATATCTCATCTCAAGGTTTATGGTGATTCTTAATTAATCATCAATCAGGTTATAAACTACTTTTAGACCAAAGATGATAAGCTAGTTCCATATAAGGCCATGGTAAACACTCTCAAACAAGAGATTTCTAACATTCAATTTGAGCATATACCAAAGGCAAGTAGTAGAATTATAAATGCTATGGACACTATTGGATATATAATTTGACAAACAAACACAACTAAAAAGTATCAGTTCCTTATCAAGAATTTGTTAACACTAGCTCATGAACCTTCAACCATCATGATGATTTGTGATATTATTGGTCTTATCTTTATTTTGTATTCAAACCTTTATAACTTCCTTCATAACCAAATTATGCCACCCGACCTATCCCAAAAACAATCTAAAGCCTTCATCCACCAAACCAATCATTATACCTTACTCAAATCAACCCTTTACCATCATAGTTTTGATGTAACTCTACTTCATTATTTAACTTTGACAAAATATACACTAGTGTTACAATAATTTCATGGAGTATGTGGAGCCCACACTAGTGGGGTAGTTCTATCCAAAAATATTTTGTGTATTGGTTATTACTGGTCCACGATGGATGTAGATGAAACTACATATTTAAATAAATGTGATAAGTGTCAAAGGCATGCCACTCTAATTTATGCCCTAGCCAAAACTTTGAAACCAATGTTGACATCATGTCCATTTTCTACATGGGGCCTCAAACTCATTGGGAAGATCAATCCCACCTCATCTGAAGGCCATAAACATATCCTTACTACCATCAAATATTTCTCTAGGTGGGTTGAAGCTATACCAGTCACTTACATGACTGGAAAGTAAATTTCTAAGTTCATTTTCAACCATCTCATTTGCCACTATGGTATGCCTTCTAACATTATATATGATAATAGAGGATCATTCAAAAATAAAGATGTCAAAAATCTATATGCCAAATACAACATCACACAAGACTTTTCTATGACATATTACCCTCAAGGTAATGGCTAGGCTAAAGCCTCAAATAAAATCATTATTAACATTCTCAAAAATATTTTCAATGATGTCGATTGCAATTGGTAACTTTAGATATTTTTTAGCCTTTGGGAATATCATATAAATCACCATACACCCACAAGAGCCATTCCATATTCACTTATTTATGGTACTGAGGCCATTCTTCCCATTGAGGTTAAGTTACCTTCTTTATTCATCTCTTTAAATCATGTCTTAGATGAAAATAACTATCAATTAGCTCACCTGAAAGAATAAGAGTTACTTGATGAGAAATACATGGATGTGATGAACAATCTTCAAGTCTATTATAACCAACTTTGAGGCAACTACAATGGATGTATAAAACATAGAGAATTTGAACTTGGTGATATTGTCCTTAAAGAAAACCAAAATAATACTAACTAAAAAGGAGCATAAAGGCAAGTTAAAACCCAACTAGGTTGTTCCTTTCATCATTATGACAAATTATGAAAAAAAAACATATAGGCTTACCATACTAGATGGACACAAACTTGATGATATGATGAACATTATCCACCTCAAGAAGTACTATTCTTGAGTAACTTGGTGTAATGTCTATAAGGACCATTTCAAGATGTGCCATATTATCAATATCCTTCTTTGTACTATACCAGTTTACCATCCTATCATCCTAACAACCTATCACTTTTTCCTATCACCTATTCATTTTACCATACCTTCTTATCAACTGAGTTTATTTCTCCCCCTTACCTGGCCTTATGAATTTGGTTTTGTTTCATTCATTCTAGATCCACTTTTAGTAAAAGGATTTATATTTAGTTTCAGTAGTTCTTTACAACATTCTAGACCAAGATAGTATGTTGGAGTAGTAAGATAGTAGTTTGGCAATTGCATCCTTTATTTCTTGTTCTATTCTCTCTACCAAGTGTTCTTGATTATAAACACCTATGGTCAAATTAGTGTCTCAGCAGTCTTGTTACTAATTATAATTTCCTATGGGAAAATTAGTATTATTGACCTATGCATTATATCCTAGTTATAACCACTTATGGGGAAACTAGGGGCAACACTTGTTTATCTTGCCTTGGCATACCAATTAGCCATTTCATATGCTATATTTTGCCTTTTCACCAATTATGTCTATTTTGTTTGAATTAGTTATTACACTAGTTAGATTCCTTTGCTATAATGCAAAACTATAGTGAATTGAGGTCTTATTCTAGGACTATATAGGTAGCACTTGATACTTTTTGAGGTCATCTCTATCAACCTAAGTCACACTGTCACCATTTAACGAGAAATCTAAGCCATGATCTCACCATTTTGAAATTAATCTAAGCCACACTCTCACCATTTTGTGAGCAACCTAAGCCACAATCTCACCATTTTGAAAGTAACCTAAGCCATATTCTTGTTATTTTTTGAGAAACCTAAGTCAATGCTTCCACCATTTTGTGAGCTTTAACCATTTAGTGTCTCATCATTATTGACTAAGTTGAGATACTTAAAAATTCCAAAAACATTTGTAAAATCATTTATAAAAACCAATAATATTATCCACTTCTTTGCCTTAAGGATTATGGGAACCCTTACTAAGTCACAAGTAAATAACTTGTCACTTAGATTCCCCATCCTTTTTGGCTTTTCTCCCATGATTTTTCCATTTTACAAGTTCATTCCTATTTCTATATCTCATCCATCATGTTTGTTTTCATCAGTTGTCATTTTCTTCCATTTCTTTGGAGAACTACATTTAGCCTAAAGTTTTTTGTTGGATATTACATCCATGGAACTATGTAGGTAGTGTCCACTTGCCTAACACATATGGAGACAAGTCAACCACCCCCTTTCCTTTTATTTTATTCCCCCAGTCATGTTTGTTTGCTAAGTTATTGCCAATGTTTTTAGGGGAAATGTTCATTTTAAAGGTTTTAGTCATGTTATTTATACTAACATTAGGAATAATAGTTATTTGTTTCTTTTTTATTTATTTACTTTTTTTTCTTTGTTGTTTGTGTGCTTGTTTGTTTACTTTAAGAATTGTTTCTTTGATTTAGTATATGTGAATTCATTAGGTGATTCCTTGTACATTTATACTTGAATCCATCTATATTTATATATCTACATTGCCATCATGGTTTTTATCATTGGTTCATTATTTTCCCTTGAATATTGGATCTTAGGAGTCGGTCCTTATGCATCTTTCAACCTAGTCTTCATGGTGTTTTATCATGATGCTTACTGTCAAATGCTAAAACAAAAATTATATTCAAGAAGTCTACTCAACAAGGTAAAAATCAACATCTCCTTAGCATCTGCATCCCAATCCAATCCAAATCATATCCCAATTAGAGTAATTAAAAAACAAAAAGAATTTTAACCTTTATTAGTTTGAATGAGCAACTCCCTACTAGAAGGTTGTTCTAATTCATCATTACCCTCTATGTCAATTTATCATCATCATTAGCCAATCAATCATGTTTTCCATAATTAAGGTATAATGATTATAACCACTTGGGCAAACCATTATACACCATCCAACTTGTATATCTCAATGATTATAACCACCTTTGGGAAAATCATTGTGTTCTCACAAAATTTACTTTTATTTTACCCAAATAGGGGCATGTTGTTATCTTATTTATTTGTCCTAACTAGGGTAGATCCATCTTCTCAATTATTATAACCACCTTTGGACAAATCATTGTGTTATCATACCATAGTGCCACTATCATAGTACAATGATTACAACTACCTTTGGAAAAACCATTGTCCCCATCCCAATTGCATTCTTAATGACTTTGACTAATTTTTTAAAATCATTATGTTCTTACCCCATCATATTCATATATTTGGTCCCATCCTTTCACTTCTTGATTTTGAGGGATCATATGTCAGCCTACTTATGCCAACCATTCCCTCAAGGGGGCATCATATAGTTTATTAGTTGGCATTGAGTTTGTAAGCATACACGACCTTTTTATTCTTTGAAAAGATGTTATTATTACTATATCTTGTAATGCCTTCCCAAATAGGGTCAAGCTATAGATACCTAAAACTGGCCACCAATGACCTCCAACTAGGGTTTTGACCAATATCTATTGAAATGCTCAATTTGGCCTAAACACACTAAAATTCATTAAATGGCTCAAAATTTTTATATACAAGTGCTGATTTTGGCCAAAGTATCACTAAATGGGGAAATGAAATTTATGAGATATCTAACTTTGATCAAATCATTTCTAGTCAAAATGACATTTTCACACCTGGGTGCTCTAGATTGCTCTTTTCTACCAAATTTATTACATGAGACATGTGACTTTGTTATTTTATGTTGATAAAATCCTAAATTGGATAATGGATCCAACACATCTAACATCACATCTGAATTCTAATCCATTCAAATTTTAAGCCAATAATATGACATTTTGACTAATTTGATGAATTTTTAGATCAATTGCCAAGATTTTCACCAAAATTGAGTAATCATGCTTTAAGACTAATTAATTTAAATCAAGAGCTTGAGTTAATTTTCCATGTAACCTATTGAATTTTTATTTTTGGAAATTTATATTGAGTTTCTAAGTTATCAAATGACATCATTTCTTGTAAAGACATCCCTAAGCCATAAATGCATAAAATATCAAGATTAAGCCCTCCCATGCCTCTTTAATGCCTCTCTATCCCAAATATTTATGAAGGCATTTACTAAAATTGGCCTCAAAAATTGAATAGATTCTTAACCACACATATTAATTTTGATATGGATGGTTTAGGCTCATCCTGATCATTTTGAAAAATATATAAATAGGAGGCCTTGACTATTAAATTTTAATCTTGGATAGTGCAAATTTATCATGCAAAAATCATTCCAAATCCTCATGAAATTAGTTTTATAATTCCCAATTATTAAGCTAAGAAAAAAACATCACAAAGCCATTGATTTCAAGGAGATAAGGAGAAAAAAAATCCTTTGATAAGGAATCATTGATCACAAGCCAAGTAGGACACTTAAACAAGCTACTTGGAACATCCACGGAAGGTGAAGGATTTCTATCTTTTTCATTCTAGTTGTGTTTCTCATTTAGTTTTATTATTATGCTCCTCCCTTGAGATAGGCTTAAGGTGTTAGAATTAATGTATTTTGTTTATATTTTTATTTCATTCACTAACACTATACTAATCTCCCCTTATTTAAATCTTATGTTCATAAGGTCAGTCACCACTCATAAGGAAAAAACACCATTAGGCCTAATAGAGACCTAATGCAATTAGGCCTTGTCAAAGCACATGTTTCACCTTGAATACCTTAGAAAAAATTGAGCCTATATAAATTCATGAAAAAATTTAAAAAAACTTCTATTATACCCATTATAATCTCACCTTAGGTCCCAAACACTATTTATCTCATTTCACTCCTTGAACCACACCATTAAACCTACTCACAATTAAGCCTTCTTACTTCCAAAAAGTCTAATTTGAATATCTAAAGCATACACTCAAATTTTATACATACCCTTATCAAAAATTCACTTATTTAAAAATAACATGACTTCAAAGTTAGTAGTATTTCCATTAGACTTCAACATATAGGGTAAAATACCTTAAACTGACCACTTCCATATGCTTACTCAGAACTGCAAACAAGCCTCAAAAACCATTCAAGAACCTTTGAAATTTCACACCTTCATAGAATTTTATAATGAGTAAAAAAATTAAAAATAACATGTGATATCTATAGAATAAATTAAAGTGTATTATACTCTTCAAATTTGAGCAAATCACCTCAAATTCATCTCTGATAGAAAACTACTCAAAATTACCGAAAACCTCAAAAACATAGTCATAAAAACAAATAATTAGATCACATATAGAATAAATTTTATGAAATTACAATGGTTTTATATTATCCTTTATCATCCTTATAATATCTTGAAAAAAGTAGAGTATAAGGTCCAATAGAAATATTGGTCTTACATACCAATCTCATGGCTTCACTATACATAGACCTCATTATGTTAGATAAGTCAATTTTAGAGTAAATTTATGACATAAACACATATCAAAATATTATATCCAATAGGGATATGTTTTAAATTTATTTAAAAATAACCCAATGTAATTGTATCTATCTTTAATCTATGGAAACACATCCCTAATCTCAATCCCACTTCTACCTAGTTTTCTCATTGTCTTACTCACTAGGCTTTTTTAGCAATAGGTAAACTTCCATTATTGGTTTATAATATTTTATTTATCAAATATTCTCAAAAAACACCATGGTCATAATATATAAGTCTCATACATCATCCTCCAATAATTTTTGTGCTTTGACCTAGTCACCCTACCTACTACATCAAAAATCTAAGAAATAAGGGATTTCATATAGCTTTCACTCACTCTTATAAACATTAAATCATATATATATATATATATATATATATATATATATATATATATATATATATATATATATATATATATATATAAACTTTAGGGAGTCCAATACAAATAATAACATCACACAAGTCATAACCATCCATCCTAAGTACTCAAAAACAAAATATTCACCATTGGGTCACTATGAGGGTTTTAGGAGGGTTTAGACTACCTTCCACTCTTAAAAATAATTCATAAATATTAGGCCATTAACCCAAAAAAAATTATAGGAAATTTGAGATAGGACCCTTCCCCAACTACTAGGAATTTCTTGGATCCTCATGCAAAGGTTTCACATGTCAATGAGCATAGACAAAAAACCTTCTTAGTTTTGCAACACCTCATTCTAGAAATCGAGAGACCTTAACTTCAATTTTTTATTCAATAAAAGACCTAAAAATTCATAAGAACTCTTGAAACAACCTCTCAAACCTATATCAAATTTCACATGATCTTTATCAGCTTGGAAACTGAATTTGACCCCTCATTAGGCCACACTAGGTCTCTTTGCACACTATGCCTGTAAGCCATACTTAGACCTTAAACACACCTTGAAAACTATTTTTATACTTTAAAAACCTCATAATCATTTCATAAAAATTCATACCATTCTCACACACTATCAATCTTCTTTTTACAAGCCTCAGACTTCTTACCTATTCATGCTACCAAGCCTATACCTTCTCACTATGTCCATTCATGCAATGAATAAGCCTTGAAATTGATCTTGGAACTCTTATAAAGACTTATTTTCCTCATTATAATTATTAAAAAATGTTATACACTCTCTCATACATGCACTAACTTAATTCACAAAGTTTCACTATGCTTCATGCATATAGTTTTTCAAAGGGCTAGACTAGGCTTCTCAAGACACATGCTCAATATTATACTTAACTTGTATCTTAATATTGAACTTATATATTGATATTGACCTTTAGAACATGTCATAAAACTTATAAGATTTACCAGGTTTCCTTTAAATTATCTCTCAATAAAGAGACAATATTTTTCCTTCAAATTATCTCTTGTCATAAGACTTCCTTGTCACATACCACTTCACCATACATGACATCAACTTTGACATTGAAATTAATGACATCCATCTTGACCTTGACATTTATGAAATATAAATACCACAACACCAATAATAGGAATATACCTCAATAAAGTACACTAAAAAAACTTGCCCAAATCTAAGATATAATACCACTTGTAAGGAAATTACTTAGATGATTCACAAAAACATAATTATAAATGGTAGAATTAAGAGTAAAATAAGTAGACCCAAAACAAGAATGGGTGATATATTAGAATACTTGAATATTATGACTGAGCTACTTTAAGGTGAAAACCTTTGCAACAGTGCAATAAGAATATAATCCACATTATGATGATAAAAAAATTTAACCACTGCCTCCTATATATACTCTACTTATCCATGGTTATTCTATAGGCTAACCATACTAAGAACATAGAGAAATGAAATAAGATAATATGAAGGTGTGTAAGCCACAAGCTAGACACACATATCCCTAGACACACTATAGGTTAAGGGCATAAAAATATGAGAGAGGTAAAGGGGTTTGAAGAAGGATAGGTTGATTACATTATTTTATCACTCTAGGATTAGATAGATTAACTCTTGGGATAGTGATAACATGGACTTGGTTTGAGGGAAAGTGGATATCACAACCTTTAGGGTTAGGAGGAACTTTTTTTGTTAACCATTTTAAATTTTACAAATACTAAAATGATAATAAGAAAATAGAGACATAAGAATTCTAAAATTCACACCAACATTATATGAAAATTAGAATTGAATTGAAACCTTAGGAGGATAAAATTTTAAAAGGAAACCCTAGGGAAAACTAGGGTTTGCCATGTTAAAAAATAAGTGGGTTCCCCTAGGGAAAACTAGGGTTTTCCATGTTAAAAAATATGTTGAATCAAATTTAGTATTTGTGTGAAAACCCTAAAGGACAACACTATTATGCAAAATTAGGATAATAATATAAAAATGATAAAATTCACTAGTTTGTAATTATTGTATTCTATAAACGTACAAAAAATAAAAAAAGTGTAAGGGGAAACAAAGATTTAACTAAAATATATGACTCTTGGAGGCATCAAGGTCCACAACTTACTATAGAAAGAGCTCTAATGACTGGAATAAAAAATCTTGAATTTAATCGAGGCCTAGACAATAATTTTATGAAGAGGACACTATAGGGGTGACACTCGTATCTAACCTATGGAACTTTTGTCCACTTTTAATAAGGAAATTAAGGGTTTTAGGATCTTTGTTCCTTCATTTTTAGTGCTTGTGTCTGGTGGTAGGAGATTTTGATCAGTTATGGAAACCATTATGTAATCAATTTTCTTCTAAAACCATATATCCTTGACATGTGAATACCAATTAAAATCAATGAATAAAAATAATTTGGTGGTTGAAGTTGGGTGAGACCTAAACACCCCATGTATTGATCACTACTTAAAAGCTAATACTCTGAAGAGGGATCAAAATTCACGTATTTCTCCCATGTTATGATGTTGTGTGAATAAATAGTGCAATATGATAGTTGTTGGTGTAATAATAATGTCATTAAGTTATTTAACCATGACTTATGACCTATAAAATTTATTAATACTTGAACTCTAGGGTAATAGGTTTGTATTTAATTAGAATTAGGATAAATATATTTTTCTCTCAATTTTCATGTGTGATTCTGGTGATTTTCAATGTGTAAGCTTGTTCTTATGAAAAATGGTTTGAAAAGTGTTTTAAAGTCATATCATTAAAAATAATTCAAATGGGGTTCATTAGGGACATATGATGACCTTCCTATAGCTTTGAATTTTGAAAATTAATCATTATTTGATAAGATGAGAGAGGGGAAAGGACACTAGAGTAGTATACTTCTATTCAATGGGTCATTTTACCATGTTGAGGGCTAGATAGGGCCTAAAAGGTGTGTGTATAAGATTGATAAGGATAGTGTTGAGTTCATTTGGGGGTCATATCAGTTTATAATAGTATGAAAGGTGGTAAAAATTGATCAAAAAGATCCCTAACATAGGTCTAGAGCTAAGTATGTAAAAGTGTGGTCACAAGTTCACAATTTTAGTTAAAATGTTAATTTTATGTGTCTACACTCCCACAAAATGGGTTACCATACATACCCAATTCAACATGCCATAAGGCCTGTTGTTGTTATAAAATAAAAAAATAATATTAAAATGAATCTTGATAATTAATATCTTGTAATTTGTATCAATCACATCGTCAACCCTGAAGAGGATACTGCTATGACCAACAGACCCCCACTTAATTTTTATAATTGGAGACCCAAAAAATTATTTTAAATTCATGACATAAATTCATTGAAATTAGTTAAATAGTGGTTTTGAAAGAATTTTATTATTAAGTTTGATTGAACTCTAATGGGTATATTTAAGAAGTTTTTGATTTATTAATTAATTATTCTCTAACTATTTAAACTCTTTGAGTGTATGTTATAGGAAATACAAGTGTTTGATCTATTTCACTTATCAACATATGGAACCTAGGTTTTCAAAATATACACCCAAACCCTTCTTCATTACTATTTAACTAACACCATATGTTTTCCACTTTCATTTCCCATTCAATTTATTCTCAACTTGACTTATGTTTTGATACTTAAAGTGTTCATTTGAATTTTATAGAATTTAGGACCCCATGATAGTCAGATGACACCCCTTGTCATATCCAGATTTCCCCATGGTTTCACATAGTGAAAAATGAGTTTAGATAGTTTAGGATATAGTACTAATATTAGTCTTCCATCTATAATTTTCGCATGATCATGTAGATCATTAATACATAGAATTCTTTGATAGAGTTTGGGAATCTAATCTAATCTTTAAATGATGTGGGGATAAAACTTGTCAATCCTAAGATGCATATAATTAAAGGTAGATACAAGTGGCATATACTTTGAAAAATACTTGACACTCAAGATGACATCCACTTGATGGAATGGTGTACAATACCACATAACATATATTTAATATACAAGATCCAAATGCCCACATTAATAGACTTCAAGACCTCTAGGATAGAAACACATGGATGGAAGAAATATCATTAAAGAATGAAGGTGTTATTAAAAGTTTTTCAATAAAATAATATTAGGAAACTAAGTTAACAAGGCCTTTAAGAGTTACTTTCCTAATCAATAAAAATGATTGATGCAATGATAATTACCATCTATATTTAAGTTTATAATTAAAAATTTTAGGATATATATGTGTGAAGAATTATTCAATACATGCCACTATTTTTAAATCATAGAGAGAAGTTATAATCACATTATAAATTTAATTAATCCAATTCATTATATTTTAATGAGTTAAATTATTATTTATGGTTGTATCACCTTTTTCTTTGGTACCTAATAAGTAATTTAGAGACATTTATTATGTGATTGGGATTATATGATACATAAATTATAATTAAATATATAAAATAATGGAGCATGCCAAAAAACTCATAAACATGAATGATATGCCCCAATATGAGATAGACTATGCACATTATATAATTTCTATATATAAACTAAGATTTCACAAGGCCATGGTAAAACTTGGGGTATTCCCATATGGTAACTTTTTATATAATTTTCTTATAACTTCAAAATATTAGAATGACTTAATTCAGTCCCCCCAAGGATTTTTTAAGATATCTTTGAGGCCTCATCTTTGATAAATATTATCATCTAGTAGACCCCATTGTTGCATATAATCAAGTGATTTCCTAGTAATGGTTAGATACTCTTGATCTCAGATAAGTCCTTAAGGATTGGGTTTATGATATAGATAATTGAGTTGATATATGTTATGGGGATTTATACCATATAATATTAATCATGTGAAGTGTTTTAATAGGCACGTAATTCATGAAAAAAATTATATGTAGTTATTTTAACCTTTTAGAACATAGCTGAATATAAATCACATGTTTGTTAAAGAGATAAGTAGACTAAATTAGGGTAATAATATGAAATAAATATAGCCACTAATTTGTTATATAATTGACTAATTTTGACCTTTTTAAAAATAGTAATAAATAATGCAAATAAGAACTTAACTGGAAAACAACTGAGATGGATGATATGGAAGCTATAAGCTAAGGTAGAAGTTGTTCTTAGTGTCATAAATAGGATACTATTGTTTGAACCCCTATTAGATAATAACACCCTATTTGGATAGTATTACCATTATTGGAAATGTAGTGTTAGTGTCCCTATATTGGCGATAATTCCCTCTATGTAAGACTATACTAAGCTTATGGGTTACACCTATGTCTAGATCTTTGATGTATGTAACTTCATGCATAATGTCTAAAACCTTGTATATACTTATAATGACTAATTTTATGATCAAACCTTAATCCTCCTTGTAGCTATGGTATCTAATTGATAAAATATGAAAAGTGTGTTTGATAGTGGGATAGGTTGGACATCCTCAACACTTTGCTACGATGAGAGTTTCCTACATATCAACACTTTGAGGAGGGATCAAGATTGATGTAGTTATCCACACATAAGTTCTAGTACAAGTGCAAGTGAAACTATTATGATAGTAGAATTGAGTGATTTGAATGCACTTGAGACTAGAAGTTTGGGTAATCTAAGCTTAGGAATGTTGTAGATGGTAGTATGAAAAAGTAGGGAAGAATAGGGATTTATAACCTTAATTGTGCATGACTTGTTCTAAGCTTTAATGTGTATTTTGAATCTAATTTATATCTAGTGGTTTTAGGGTTAAAATTCATGTATATATACCATTTTAATGCATTTTTAGGTGTTAAAAGGGGTCTAGGCCAACCCTATGACGTTTTAAAGTTGAAAATTTATCCATTTGTAAAAAAAGAGGGGAATGACATTAGTGACATTAGTGGGACACTAGAGCCATGTGGCGTTACTTTATTTTTTATGATGCTATTGTCCAAGTGGAAAAATAATAGGCAAAAAGGGTCAAGATCAATTAAATAGGGTATGGGAATGTTTTAGGGATGACTAGGGGTGCATATAGCCCATATGAAGGCTGAACAAGTGTGATAATAAGCTCTAGGATAGGTCTAGGGATAAGTTAGGTATACATAGTCTCAATTACAACTTTTAGCACTCAAATACCACTTTTAGGTGATTAAAGTAGCATATGACATTGTGCATGTAAAAAAATATGGGTTTCCTTAGCTACAATGATCATTGATGATGAGGAAGTACTTGATTTATGGGGAAATTATCTATTACAATGTAAAATAACAAGAAATGAGATTGAAGAATTGAGGTATTTTTTATATGATTTCATATTTAGTAGATGCATTATTTATAAATATTCATTTATTGTATTCAAAATTTCCTCAATGGACAATGTCCTACTCTATAGTGAATTTTTATTATGATAGGTTGTATGAGAATTATTATAGGGATCATGTCAAATAAATTTGTGATAGATTATACCTTATGTTGTACATATTTATTAATGGCCAAAATATTCCTAGGTTGTTATAGGTTGTGATAAGTTACATTCTACATATTGGTGCATATTAATACTATGAATATTTCACATTCATAAATATTGAGGGAATTATGGTTTCCCCATTCAAATTACCTTATCATGTACCTAAGAGGTTAACAAAAAAATAAATTTCAATTTCAATTTGTTGAATGAATGGACTAATATTGTATTAAATTATAGGAAAATACCTATATCTATTTACCTCTTTAGATCAATAAAAATGATTTTAGGACTTTTACTTCAATCCAAGCTCTAAAAGCACATATATCATCATTCAACCTGCATCACCATAAAGCTAAGAAATGGGATCCTTGAGGAAATGGTATCCTTGGGGAAATGTGAGAAAACATGTGACAATTTTGGTCTTACATCATTCATCAATTCTCAAAATCATGTTGAGAAATCCATATTCAGGATACTAGCCCATACATAATAATCTCTCATAAATTAATCCTAAATCACCTTGTGACATAACAACTATCATTTTGGCCTATGGACCCATTAACTGGGGCACTTGATCAATGATCAAAAGAGATAAAATTCAAATCAAAATGAATCATCTAGTTAAACAAGATTAAATGCTTAGTTTAATTATCCATTTGAAATTAATGAATATCTAAAAATGGAATTTAGTCTAGCTTTTGTATCTTTTAATATGTGATCAAGGATTGCAATAGAAGGGAGGTTAGTCTTGTGTAAGTCAAGGAAATAAAATTCAAATAAACACACTAAAATACTAACACCTCTAACATAGACACTATGGAGAGCTTAGGTAACAATAATGCATATTAAAACACAACTAAAACATAAAATAACACCTTGTTTTACCTTCCTTGGAACTCCCAAAGGGCTTGTTGAATGGCTTGATTAGCTTGTGCATAAATGGAGATTTGTTGGCTTCACCTTTAATTATAACCTTAGCTTTGATTTCTTGGATTAATATTTTGGCATGGTAACATTACTTGCATGAGGCTTATGGAGTAAATCCTACATAATAACTCTATAATATCCAAGCTTGTTGAAGATATTTATGCATAATAAATCTACACTAAAATATCTTGTTGAATATAATTGTGCATAATAAATTTTCACTAATATAACTTAGAATTACATAATAATGGCTTTATATTTATAGTCTCAAGAATTAACTCTCAGTCAAGGTGAGTTAAGGTTGAGTTTAAACATAGATTAGGTTCAAACTAACCCTAGGTGTGTTAAGGCTAACTCTAATTACATTAAAATTTGTCATGTAATTATGATTTTCAATTAATAGGCATGGATCTTAGATTAGATATTTTAGAAGAGCTTGACAACTCATAAAGGCAATGATGAAAAGGCTTGATATTTTAATTTTAATTTTTAGATATTCATTAATTTCAAATGGATAATTTTTAATAAGATGATTAATTTTTATTATCATTTTATCTCTTTTGATAATTGAGCATGTGCCCCACTTAATGGGTCTACAACTCAAACTAATAGTTATTATATCATTAGGTGATTTAGGGTGAATAACTGAAATTTTATTATTATGTATGGTCTAGTATCCCAAATAGGGATGCTTTAACATGATTATGAGATTTTATGAATGATGTGAGGCTAAAATTAGTATGTTTAATAATTTATAAGCTTAATTTTTAATGTTTGGTAAAAGTCAATTTGAAGTCTGGTTGAAATCTAGTTATGGCCAGAATTAGGTGTTTATAATTTACCCCTATTTGGGAAGGCATTGCAAGCTATACACATAGTAAAATATTATCAAAGAATTAAAAATGTAATTGAGAAGGAAATAAGATAATTATTTAATAATAAATAATCTTTGAATAAAATTTGGGAATCCTTTAATGATGCCCCCTTGAGGGAGTGGTCGACACATATTATTGATGGATGGTCGCTCAAAAATAATCAATAAGAATAATTAAATTAACCTATGGGTGAGGTTAATCCAATTTATATAATGCTTTCATGCTTTGATTTAAAAATTAATTATTTATCCAAAGGTATTTATAATCATTAAAAAAGGTTGAGACAATGATTTTCCCAAATGCGAGTATAATCATTAGCACAAGCATGTGCCCTAATAGGGAAAATAAGTTGAAATAATGATTTACCAGCATGTGGTTATAATAATTAAGATGACCTAGATTGAATAAATTTTTTTGATTGTGCCCCATTAGGGTAGATTGACAAACATAACTCAAGGATATAACCTATCAAATAGATTAAAGATGAGTTGGCATAAATGTATATGTGATGGTCTAATGACTAAAGAAGCCACAATCAACTAGGCACATGAGGATGTGTAAAGTTATTAAAGATATGATTGGAATAATAAAGGTGGCCAAGCTGACCTAAGATATGTCATTTGTCAAAGCACTTCCTACATAATTTAAATATATCTTAGGCTAAAGCAGTTCACCCAAAAGTGGGAGAAAATGGAATGAGGAATAAAATCATTTGAATTGATCAATGTGAATGATTCTATTGTACCTATTAATGCATAAATTATAATCTTTATTAACATTGATATAAATAAAATGGTCAATGATTTGATTTGATCAAGGAGGGTGGGAATTTGCTAATGTTATCAAGGAAAATAATATACAACACCATTACGTGTAAGATTTATTGAGCTAATGTTTGTTGTAGCATGTGATGATATACACCATGATATAAGATATCATGATAACTTATCTATAATATGAATAATTACTAACTCTTGATCTAATAAATAATTGAAAATAATGCACCAATGATAAAAATCATGATGACAATGTTGACGTATGAATATGGATAGACTCAAGAATTATGAACAAAAAATCACCCAATGAATACGTATATATTGAGTTGAGGCACAATAATTCAAGAAAACAAATAAATAATTAAATAAACACATAACAATCTTGAAATTAAAATCAATATAAAAAGTCCTATCATCAACCAAGTCAATATCTACATGTGAAGGCTTAATGGAATGAGAAACAGGTGGTGCCCCCAAGCAAGGATACATGCAAAGGGAAGGTCACACCCCTAATGGTAGTAGAATGAAATGGAACTAATAATGTATTTTCCCTAGTAGGGTAGATTAAGGATGATTGAATAGGTTTAGACAAGATAAACGTTATTAGATTTTGAGGCTTTATATCTCTCATGGAGATGGGAAGCTGATTTTTTAATGTTTAATATTTTGAAATGTTTTGATTGCTTTTAGAATTTTTGGGGTATATTAACTCATTAGATATTGACAAGATACCAATTTAAAAATGGAGAGAGAGAGAGAGTTGGCTTATGTTTCTCATAAAATGATGAGAGTGTTGGAAATGAGGTGGTAGGGATGACCTTAATGTGAATCGATCCCTACCTACATATCACCATTAGGACTGCAAGTCACTTTAGTTCTACCAACACAAAAGGTAGTGAGATCCAACCAAGTAATAACAAATTCATTAACTTATGAAAATGGTTAGGCAAATGATAATAGTAAGGGTGAGGTGATGTGATAATTCATGGTAAAGGTATTATTCCTAATTTTCCCATAGGTGGTTATAATTAGTAATATAAGGTGAAATATTGATTTACCCAAAGGTAGTTATAATCAGTAACACTAGTCAACCATAAATGAAATATTTAACTGATAGATCCACTATCATACTACTTTCATAAACTACCATTTAAATATGGAATGCTGAAACTACTAAAACTAGATCAGAATCCCCTCATGGAAGGTGTTAGAAGAGACAATGGAACCAAGGTCAAAAGGGTTAGGTAGGGCATGTGAAAACAAGGTTTGGTCAATACTAAAGGTATGGTAGAATAGTATAGCGTATGTAATTTTCCAAGGATGGTGATGTTATGACAATAGGGTTTCTAATGAGTGATAAGGTAAGGCAAATGGTAGGGTATGAAACAAAGGCAATATGAATAATAAATGAAAATGATAAGGTAAATGGAATAATAAAATTATAAGGTAAGTGTTTCTATTATTCCTTTTAACTAAAATAATCAATCATGTAAATTTATAGCCCACACCTCTTCTAAATATATTCTATATCAAGAACCTACTATATATTAAACTCCAATAATGTTATGGTGATCTTCATTGGTCATTAATTTTATTTCCTCCAAATGTTGAGATAAGATGTCTTTGTATCCTTTTTAAAGGAAAGTGTGGCTAGGGATGGTAAATAGTGATACATATGGGATGATAGGTTTGATTTGTAAATGTAAATTTGGATGATAATGAAATTCGTAATGGTTGGGTAACAAATGAAGATTGGGATTTTCAAGCACATATAATGTTGTTTATTTTGGATTTGACATAATTTTTGTTATTCTGAGGTTGAAGACTTATGAATATCCTCTTAATAGGACAATCATATTTTCATGTTTTTTGGGCCTATATTATTATTATGTAGATGGTAATATATATTGATGTTATCATTAAAAATGTCTTCATCAAGCAGTGAAGAACTATTGTGATCAACTATTGGTGCCTCAATGAGGTTTTCACCATTGAAGTTATCTTGATTGTCCCACAACACCTCTAATATGGTTTCACTAAGGAACATTTAATTTTGAATTTTTTTGTCTTCTAGCACCTCAAACAAATTTTCAATACAAGATGATAAGTTTGGACTTTGATTTCCCCTTATGGCATGTGAAAAGGTTTCACTAAGAGAGAATTCCTCTTCTTCATGAATTTGATCTTGGTCCCATTGATATTATTAAATTGGTATGTCACCATGGATTCATTTCAATAAGGTATGATTCTATCAGTCCTAATTGACACTTGTGGGATGTGGAATGCTAATATAATGGGTTGGTTGGTGTTAATGGCATGTGGAATGAATGGTAATGGAATGTGAAGAGGCTGTATAAACTTCATAGAATATACTAGGATAACTTGTGTCAAATTTGAAGTAAGCATACTCAAAAACCATGAAGGATCACAAATATATTCAAATTAATCTATAAGGCATGTGTAACCAATGTTGTGCAAACCATAAACATATTTTGATTCTAAAGTTGAGTTTGATTCAAGGGACTCTAAATTTTATGTTGAGACTGATGTTGATTCTAATTTTGATGCTAAATCTAATGTCAGTTCCAAAATAGAACTTTATTCTAATTCTAATTATTTATCTAGTGTGGATGATGCTACAATGATGTTTTATTGCATTTTTGGTATTAGAGAAGTAATGGCCTGTGATGGCATAATGAGCTCCATAGAGATCAGTTTCTCAAAGTGAGATTCCTCAATGAGGGGTAAATTTTCAAGAGACAACTCCATAGATACTAGCTTGTCAAAAGGAATATCTTTTAAAATATGATAATGGTTGAGATAATGATTTTCACAAAGGTGATTATAATCATTAAAAAGTGACTTAATAAAGACTAGCTTATCAGAGTGAGACTCCTCGACAATAGGGATAGTATCAAAAGGTTATTCATCATAGGTCAACTCATCACAAATAGGTGTTTAAAAAAAACATTATGGATTAGTTGGTTCTTTTTACCTTGGTTTATAAGTATTTATAAAATACTAGTTTTAAACATATCTTGGTCTTTGAATGATTGGCTTTATTGGAGAGGTAATGATTGGATCTCTTATGGCTTAAAGGCTGGCTTGGGTTTTCAAAAGTTGGGTAAAGTATGAAATTAATGAAGAATGGTTGATGATTGGATAATTATCTCTTTGTAAATAGTCTCATCTAAGATGGGTCTAACAAAGACTAGTTTCCAATTTAGGATGGTAACTGTAACCCATCTAGTCATAATTGCACAACTTTACTTAGATAACAAGATGCCATATATGGAAGGGCATGGAATGGTAATGGTATGGCATTTCAAATTTTGGTTTCTATTGAGATCTAAAGATTAAGGTCATATAATGGTAATGGTAGGGAATTATGAAGCTTGGTTGCTATCACGATCTAAAGGATAAGGTCTTATAATGGTAATGGTAGGGCATTATGAAGCTTGGTTGCCATCAGGAGCCAAAATACAAGGTTATATAATGTTAATGGTAGATAATTTCTAAGTTTGGTTACTCAAACAAGCCAAAGGATGAGTGATTTTAATGGCAATGGTAGGGCATTACAAATATTGGTTTCTCATACAAGCCAAAGGATGAGGCCCTAGAATGGTAATGGTAAGGAATTATGGAGTTTTATTAATTGTACAAGCCAAAGGATGAGGTCCTAGTATGGTTATCCTTAGACACTATGGATCTTTATTGATCACGTAATTCAAAGGAGGGTTAATGGTATAGGTAGGGGATTGGGTAACATTAATGATGAAAAGGTAAACTTGGTACATTGATAGGCCCAACAAAGGTATCACTACATATTGTGATTGAATATACTTGTTTTGTTCTCTAGATTGAAAATTTTAAGGAGTATAAGGATACATCTTAGAAACCACTTTTTTAACATAGGGGTCTTGAACAAAGTCATCATATGTGACCATGTTATCATAATCTAAATTTTACATGGCTTTACTATGAGTTTAATGAGACATATCCATGTCAATGATTATTTTTTTAAAAAATTCCTAGAGTTATATAAACTCCAAAAAATAAGTTCTAAAGGATAAATAGTCCAAACATGGTATAACATGGTCTAAGGAAGAGAGTTATATCTCCAAAAATGTCTATGCTACAACTTGGTATAAACAATCTAGCATCAAATGTCTAAGATTGAATTTCTTACACAAAAAGGTCAAGTGGATGAAATAAAACTAAAATGCCAAACCTAGGTATAAATTATTTCAAACATGTCTAAACTAGGTCTAAAGAAACAAAGGTTACTAGGTTTTTTGGAAAACAAGTCACAAAATCTAGGCTCAAAATAGGCATTACTAGGTCTTTTAGAAAAGCCACAAAATCTAGAGTTTAAACAAAATGAGGTTTAAAAGGCAAGAAAGTTAATCTAACAAATTTAAAAGAATTTAACATAAACTAGGCATTTAAAATTAAATATAAACTTGATCATTTGTCAAAAGGCATGTAACCTTAGGCATATGGAAGATAGATCACTTCCCTAAATTTTAGGCACAAAAATAGTTTTCAAATTTAATAATAATTAACCCAAGTTACACAACCCAAAACTGAAATGCAAATGCTCTAATCCTAAATTACATAAATCCTATATATAAACCAATCAATGTTTGGATTCCAAAATTGAAATGCAAATGCTCTAATCCTAAATTACATAAATCCTATATATAAACCAATCAATGTTTGGATTCCAAAATTGAAATGCAAATGCTCTAATCCTAAATTACATAAATCCTATATATAAACCAATAAATGTTTGGATTTGAACTTTTCAAGGCTAAATTTGAACTCAACTTGGAAAACTAGGCTTGTTTAAAATAGACAACAAGATAAAGAAGAAAGAATGACATGATGGTACTAGGCATAGATAAAAAAGGCACACGTGAATTTGGTTTCAAAATTGGAATTTGAACACAAGGAAACAAGTCTTTGAAATAGTTTGAATAATGTAACAACACTATCAAACTCTAAATATATGGAAAAGATGGTTTGTTTCAAGAGTTAAAGGTGCAAATATTTGAAATGAATTTGGGTAGCATAACTATGCCCTTTTAAATTAAGTGATACACACAAAGGATTGAATAAACTACTAAGGAAAATGGTGTGATATAAAATGGATAGCATAGGTCCTCTTCAAGCAAAGGATTGATTTATAAACAAGACTCATTTTGACATGGTATGATAAAAAAAATAGTTAGACTTAAGACCATGTAATTAGAAAAGGATAAAATGACAAAAAAACCCAAGTGTAACATCCTAAATCCTAAAAATTAAAAGGTTGCATCGTACTATTAAATTCCATCTATTTACTTATTCTTGAGAGTATTTTTAAATTATTAATCCAAAAATTAAAATCACTTGAGAAGTAGGGTTTTTAGGCCCCCTCTTCTCTTTAGAGTTTATACTATGACATGGAACTTCAGGATACTATCCTTGCATCAACAATATGTCTATGACAAGTGAGGTTGTCTAAACAATCAATGTTTTTACAATTATAGATTTTCCCAAGTGTGGTTAATACTAGATATACAATCATGTCATTTGGATTTGCATCAACCAACTTGTTTTGAAAATGTCTAGTCCTTTTCACAACTTCTACATCCATCAATTGCTTAGTATAGTGTAATATCTAAGTTACCCCTACTTTCTAAGGCCAATTACCACTAATGGAGATTATTTTAACTTCTCAAAACAAGTGTCCTAGTGGGTAAATGTAAATTTGTATACCCCACGATGGAGTGGGGTTGAAATGACATTGGGAGATGAATTCATAGGTCAACACTTCCCTAGAGAAGTCAGGGGGAGGTGATGAACTCCCACCCATAAGCCAAAATATATGAAAGTAAAGACAAGTGGAAGGACTTTATGGTCACCCAAATCATATATATTTTTGGGAGGTTCTTAATGAATTTCCTTCCATGATTTGGACCAAAGTGACAAATGCAAATAATGAGCACATTTGGTCACCCAAGTTCCCTAAAGGGGATGGGGGAGAGCATATACACATCACTCATCTTCATAAACAAACACATTCAACAATCAAGCATGAAAATGAAACTCTTATGCATATTTAACTAATGTGAGAGTTCATTTTAATCACCAAAACTAAGTATTTAATGATGTTTGATCCCCTTGGCCTTTGTTGTTGAAAATTGAAAAAACCTAAAAAATAACTAAAAGATGAAAATAAATTTGTTATAAGCACCAAATAAAATATGTGTAATATTTAAACATGCATAAACATTATTATTTCCACATCAAGACCTACAATTTGCTAGAGGGTTTGCCTACTTAGAAGCCCAAAATTAAGTGAGAAAATAATATTTAGAATTTAGATCTTGGAATTTCTCTTTTCTATCTCAAAGACAAATCATCATCAATCCACATAGGGATCAACATTGATTATAGAGATTGACATTGATTAAACAAATCATCAATATTTCATTGTAGAACACATAAAAAATAGAGTATGTTTGAATAGAAACATGGTTGATAATACAATCTTTAAAATAAAATATCTCACTAGATCCTGCAAGAAATGAGTTAGATAAATAATATATAGGTCCTCAAACATAAAATAAAGATAATAAAACTCAACTAAAACCCTCATTAGCTATGTTCCTACCATGCTCTATTTTTCACATGGGGACCATGGTCGATTCTCTAAATCAAAATTGATCTATAAAATTGGTGTTGATCCATGCAACCTAAAACTAAAAATTAATGTCGATCCTTGTAACCTGTGACTTGTTTAAAAATATAAAGATGTAAAAAACAAAGGTAAAACTTGAAACTTGAATATTTTTATACATCCACCATAAACACTAAAAGTAGTATATCAATCTCCTTGGTTGTATGGGATGATTGGTCCCACCAAGCATGCCAACATGTAATCAAGGATTATAATAGAGGGGAGGTTAGTCTTGTGTTAATCTAAGAAATAAATATCAAATAAACACATTAAAATCCTAACACCTCTATCCTAGACACTAGGGAGATATTCACTAACAAACATGCATATAAAAATACAAGTAAAACATAAAAAAAACACCTTATTTTACCTTCCTTAGAGCTACCAAATGGTTTGTTGAATGGCTTGTTCAATTTATGCATAAATAAATATTCATCAATGGAGCTTTGTTGGCTTGCCTTTCCTTGTAATCTTTTATTTGATTACTTGGATTGATATTTGGGCATGGTAACATTACTTACATGAGGTTTGTGGAGTAAATATTGCATAATAACTTTAAACCAAAATATATTGCTAAAGATATTTTTACATAATAACTTTGCATCAAAATAACTTATAATTCAATAGGCATGGCCTTGTATTTATAGCTTCAAGAATTAACTCTCAAACAAGGTGAGTTAAGATTAATTTTAAACATCAAATGGGTTCAAACTAACCATAGGCGAGTTGAGACTAACTCTAGTTGAGTTAAAATTTGTCATGTAATTATCTTTTTCAATTACTAATCATGGATCTCAAATTAGATATTTTTGATTATTTTAGAAGATCTTGACAAGTCATAAAGGCAATGATGAAAAGGATTAATATTTTAATTTTTTGAATTTTAATTTTGAGATATTTATTAATTTCAAATGGATAATTCAAATAATAATTTAATCTTGTTTACTTATATGATTCATTTTGATTATTATTTTAGATCTTTTGATAATTAATCAAGTGCCCCACTTAATGGGTCCATAGGTCAAATTGAAAGTTTTTGTCTCAAGGTGATTTAGGATGAATTCATGAGAGGTTATTATTACGTACAAGATAGTATCCTAAATAGGGTCTTAACATGATTCTAAGCATTGATGAATGATGTGCAGCCAAAATTGAGACATTCAATGATTCCTAGGCTTATTTTGCAATGTTTGGTAAAAATCAATCTAAAGTCTAGTTGGAAGCCAGTTGTGGCCAGAATTGGGTGTCTACAACACTTAATATCCAAAGTAAACCAATTGATATCCCACCAAATTCAATTAATTTATATTGTGTATAATTTAATAGATGTAACTTATTATATATGATATTTGGTTGATGCTCCAATGAATTTAACTCCATTAATTACTATATTTGAATCAATTCTGTTTGTACCCAATTATCACAAATTTTGAAAATGACCAAAACCTAGTGGAATATCAATTTTTAAATAAATGATTATTTTTTTCCCCAAAAATGTCAAACTATTAAAAAAATAAAAAAAATTAATTAATTACTCAAAAAATGATTAATAAAAAATTTATGGCTTGTCTATTTTTTATCCTAAACTATTTAAAAACATGTTTAAAGCCTCTACAAAAAATGTTGATAGCATTCCCTATAATTTGCAAAAAACATTTCACTTTTTATGAGTTGTGTAAACACACTTTCTTTTTTCACAAGTTGTGAAATTTTTTAAAAAAAAATCGATCTATGTGCAATTTGAAAAATATTTATTAGCTTTGGTGTAATTTGTAATTTCATTTTGGGTTTCTATGGAATTTGTAAAATCTTTTTTGGTTCTCATGAAAATAGCAAAAATGTTTTTGGTTCCCGTACAAATTACAAAAATGTTTTTGGTTTTCATGTAAATTGAAAAAACATTTTCTATTTCTATGCAATTTGTAAAAATGTTTTAAAAATTCATGTAATTTTTAAAATTGTTTTAATTTTTCATTTTCCATGCAACTCAAAGTCATGGTTCCTTTAATTATACAAATGCAAATTACATTTTTACAAGTTCTATTCATGCAAACTTCTAAATTGCATTCTTCCTATGCAAATTTGTCATTGAAAATTGAAACTTCTTTTCAAGCCTACATGCAAAATCATAAATGCTTTTTGTCACTAATGCAAATATAATTGCTTCTTTAGGTAGTTTTAAAAAAAGAAGTTTTTCTTTATTCCATGTTTATATTTTTAATTTACATTTTAAATTTGAAAAATTTTAAATGTTTTAAAAGTTGATTTTCCATCCATGTTTTAGCCAACGACTATAAAATTTTTCAAATTCACTAAAGGGATGCAAATTGAATAAAAATAAAATATTTTGTTGTGTGAATTCATAGAGAATTTTGAAAATATTTTCCAAGACACATCTAGGTGTTGTATCAAGTTGTCTCTTGAAGGGCCCAAAGAAGAAAAAGTAGATGGTACATTTTGATGAATGTTTTTATGGTTTCCTCTACCACAAAAACATCATTATGGTTGTGTAAACTCCAAAGGGAAGTAGAATTAGAATTTTACTTTTTCTCCTTAGTTATACAAGCTATGCAATTTTCACAAGTTAGTTTTCAATTGTTTTTTCTTTTATCCTAGCCATACAACGTGTAGTGTCAGTTTATTCTAGCAATTATTTATTTATTTTTCCTACATTTAAGGGGGTGCATATCGGTTGTACAACCTCCCAAAAGGTCAGTCTTTGTTAAAAAAAATATTTTTTCTCACTACCATCCAAGTCATGTTACCTATTTGTGAATAGTTTGGGTAAAACCTTTTTCAATTTTTTTGATTTTTATCCTCTACAAGCAAATCATACAACCTATTTTTATGTAGTTTTGGTCATTTAAAAAAAAAATATATTCTACCTTCCAAAACCAAGTCGTATGGTCTCAATAAATGTTTGATTTGGCTAAATTTTTAATCTTTCTCCTTCAAAATGAAGTTATATGGCTGCATGTGTGTGTCATTTATTGTAAAATTTTTCAAAAAAATTAATTCTCCCTTCCAACACCTAATCATATGACTATTGTACAATAGGCCGCACACCTAAGTTGATAGTATAATTAAAAAAAAGGAGGAAGAAATGTTTGAGTGGAAAAGAAATATTTTTCTAAATGGAGAAAATAAATGAAAATTTTTTATTGGAGGAAATAAAAAAATAATAAAAGTGGATGGAAAAAGTTAAAAAGAAAAGGGAAAATTGAATGTGTAGATTTTGGCATGATAATTGTTGTTTTGTAAATTTTGTAAATCTTCAATTTTCATGTTTCTAAATTGGTAAATTTTTAGCTTTGAGGAGAATGTTGAAAAGTTTGGTAGGGTTTTCTAGTAAATTTTTGTTTTTCTAGAACTGGTAAATACTAGGAATAAAATTGGCAAGTGGTGAATTTTAATCTTTTTGGTTCATTGCACGGTCACAAATTTCGTCAACACTAAGTGATGAATTTAAAAAAAATATGTTTGTAGGATTTTTAAAATTTTAAAAAAATTATAGGGAATAGGGGAATAGTTTGAAAATTGAAAAAGAAATTATTTTTATAATTTCTTCCATCCATTTTAGTTAGCCAAAAAAGTTTGTAATAAGATACATAGATGTATTTTCTACAGGTGCATTTGCAAGAAAAAAAATTGGTTCAAAGGGAAAATTGAAATTCATACAAGAAGGAATAAAAATATGTTGGAACAATTTACACAATCATCTTGTGAGTACAACCTCAATTTGCATTTATGTCATTTCTCACAAATAAGGTGCTTTTCCATAAATTTTCAAATTTGTCAATTTTATTGTCAAATTGATGTCTTGATCTCATAATCTATAAAGAAAAGGATATTATGAGTAAAGGTAAAGAAATAATGAAGTACCAATTTCAATATGTAACAATTTATTTTCCATTGGAGTCCAATGTTCATAATATCATTGACACTGATCTCAGCCACATCAACTTGGATAAGTTTTAGGAAAGAGTGAATGTAGTACATAAGATAGATTTTGGCCAAAGTATTTATGACAATGGTTTGGCACAAGAGTAGTGTTCCCAATGTTATTAGAGTCTCTTTAGTTATTTTTTATTGTGGAAAATAATTATAACTCAGAGACACGGGAGATAAGAGATCCCCAGGGGGAGTTAGTTATGAGTTTTGCTCCTGAGTAAATTGATAGAATTTTTTACCTTTTAGATCATGAAGCCTTTATGTATCTAACCCTTTATTCCTCCCAAATATTTTGGGATGATAATTTTATAGCATGTTCCAAACAAGTCAATAAATCTTGATCGACTAAGCTAAAGCATTCCTCCACTCAGTTTCAAAAAAATATTGTAAGAATAGTTTTCAAAGATGAGAAATGTGACATGATCACATTTTTGCATATGATAGTGGAAAATCAAAGGGAAAATAATTTTCAAACATGGATGTGTAGATTCATCTATATCATCCTTAGAAACAATCCATATATCAATTAGGGGAAATTAATCAATGATGGCATTCACAAGTAAATCATGAAGGTAAAAGACACATCAAAATTATAAATGACTTCATACCTTGTTTACATTTTAGTAAGTTGAAGGTATTTTGATGGATTGTATATAGTAGGTGATTTTGGGAAAGAAATTGTGTATTACTTATATCCATAACTATAATTGAAGGAAAATTCTTGTCACTTCAAGAGAGTTAATAATTGCTTTATTCATTTTGTCATCTAGTTACTTGAAAAAGAACTTTTTAACAAAAGAATATCAATTATGGCCACTACAAAAATATCAAGGTGGGGAGTTTGGTTTATATAATTATCAACATTCACTTATTTGAGAATTAGTGGTTGTGAAGTATTTATTAGGAAATGATTAGTCCTCATGTTAATTTGTTTGAATAATTACGAAAGTAATGATTCATTATTAGATATTTTGGGGTAAAATATATTTGGTTATCATAATATTGTTACAGTAATATTATGAATATAGATTGTTTTTTAGATTATGTGTTCATAGGGATATGGTTGAGATATTGATGGATACATGATCTCTATGATTATAGGAATGTATCTTTTATAAAGATGTAATGTATCAAATGAATATGTAATAAAAAAATATTTTATAGTGTGAGAAATATATTATTATTTCTATATTAGCTTCCAAATTTTTATGTTTAGTTTATGAAGATCTGAATAAGACTCATTATCTTGTATCAGAGTAGATTATTGATCTTAATATGGAGAGATAATTTGTATGAAAAGACAAATAGAATTCCGTATTGTCCTATAGATGGAATTCATAAAAATATGTGAGCATTTAGTTTAGTTGTGAAAAACCATTAGATATTATCATAATATAGTTTGAGAGGGTTATGTTCAGTTATCTCCATCACTCTCAAGTTACATACTTGAATGACTTAGATATGATGAAACTGATCTACACTAGATCAACTCAAAGGCACTTCTTTTATTTACATCTCTAACATCTCTTTCAAGATCATAAGTAATTATTGAGCATGTCATATGCCATGATTTGTAATTGTAAAAATTTAATGGCATTACCATAGTGCCATATATAATAGAATAGCCCATTACCATTTATCCTAAATTTTTCTATAGTTCATATCAATTGAGAATTTATGGATCATATAATTTTATGCATTGTTATTGTTCATTATAGATTATGAACTTAACTTCACTATAATTTCTTTCATCCATCATTTGAATTGAAATATGTGTGCATTACATTGGTGAGATAGACTAGGCAAACCTTTGTTCTCCCACTCATGACTCATCTTCTTGAGTACAGTTTTTATCTTAGCCTACCAACATTGCATTTAATAGATAATACATTGTATTGGAATTGGAATGGTTTCTTCACATTTTAATACACCCAAGTTAACTTTAAATATCCCTTATTTCTAGTTGGAGCATCACTATAATTTCAACCACTTGGATCATTTAACTCGTTATCTAACAAATTCCTTTGTGTCAATGAGACAAATTTGTAGTTGTTCACTTCATTCGTATAGATTGCCATAGATAGAAAATCTTGTTGGATATTGACATGACTATCTACAACATCAAATCCAAATTTGAACACTATGTGCACCTATTTTGGTAAAGTGTTTCACCTTCCACACTCTAAAAATAACCTCAACATCAGGATCAACCTATTAGAAGCTCTCTTGAAGTCAAAATTGATAAATATCATTTCATATATGTCTTATTTTTTTATTATTAGTTTGGTTTTATTTTTATGTTTTACTCATTTGATTTAACTCAAGGCATTAAATCCATTGGAAAAAGTCAAAAGAAATTTCAAAGAATAATTATGAGAAATTTGTTTTCAAATTTTAGGTCTAGTTCTCAATTTATTGGCCTTTAGTTTATGTTTAATAAACATATGGTAGTATAAATCATGGATCATAATGGTATTTTATCAATTCATAGTCAAAATAATTATTATAAGTGTCATTGAGTCCATATTATGGTATATATTTTATAATTCAAGGTGTCAAAGTATTTTTAGTGAATTATTAATTGTGTGTCATCATAGTGTCAAAGTAAAAATCAATTGTTTATATAAGGATGCATTAATGCTTATACACAATGTAAAAACTATGGGGACATTTTTCCTTGAAAAATTAATGCTCCTAAGCTTCATCAATATATTAGTTGAGTAAGCATCTTCACCTATTGGAGGTTGGAGGACAATGGAGGATGGTGATTTTCTATGCCACTAATGAAGGGGCACTTTTTCTATAGTGGTGCATATATATATATATATATATATATATATATATGTATTTCATAACTTATTTGTATGTATGATAAATAAGAGGTGTATTTCCTATTTATCCTAGTTGGATTAGATAAAAGTGTCATGGAATGTGGTAAAAATTGTATAGGAGAATAGCTAACTAAAGATATCCTCTAACTACCATAATTATTTATGATGATGATCGGCTAGTAAAATGTTCATTATGTTTACATGAAGTAAATGGGGGATGTGTTCTTTGTATAGTATTGGTCATGTGTAAAAATATGTAGATAGTAGTATGCAAACCTAAAAGTATGCATTGACATATGATTTTGTTTGATCCAATTCTTAGATATGAAAGAGTGAAAGTTGAATAGATGGTTTCTATTGGTAAGTTCTCATACTATATAGGTTTATGTGAGTCCCTTAGTGAATGGTTGTTAGAATATATACATGTTCAAAGTTCCCACACTAATTTTATTGATGTGTTCTCAATAGTGAATGTTTATGAGAGGTTGATGTGTACCTTTTATACTTCTATTAAGTACTTTGAAACACAAATTACCATGTAATTCCTAAGGGAGAATGTTAGGAAATGATTAGTCCTCACATTAGTTTGTGTGAATAATTATGAAAGTAATAATTCACTTTTAGATATATTTGGGTAGAATAGAATGTATTTGGTTGTCATAATTATTAAAAAAAATATTATGAATATAGATTACTTGTTAGATTGTTTATTCATAGGGATATGATTAAGATAGTGATGGAGATATTATCTCCATGATTACAAGAGTGAATTTCTTATAAATATGTAATAGAAAATATTTTATAGTGTGAGAAATATACTATTATTTTTATTATTAGCTTCATTATTTTTGTGTTTAGTTTATGAAGATCTGAACCACACTCATTAGTATCTCCTTACATGCTCTCAAAATATGTCAGTGATAAATATGAGTTGATGGAATTGGTGACACAACTTGTTGAAATGCATAAGTTCCTAACAAATTGATATAAAATAGGGATCAATTTTCTAATATATATTAGTAGGTATACTTGCCCTTCATTAGTGAAGGCTAAGATAATTAAGAAATACATGTCTCATTATAACCTCAAGACATTTGAAATCAGGTTTTAATTTGAAAATAAGGGCCTAATTGAACACAATCTTGGATCTCCATTTCAGCATGTTCCACACTTTAAAGATTATTAGATGGATTTTGATGATGAGAAAGTAGTGAGAATCAGAGACTATTCATAGTTTAACATGAGATAAATAGTCAAATTTTGCATAATGAAAGTGTCAAAATAGTTGGTAGATGATTAGGTCACATTGGACCCCATCTTTGAAAGATAGTGCATCATAACAAAGCCATTACCCATGATACATTGGTAAAAAATGGAATCTACTTCTCTCAAAAGTAGGACAAGTGTTTTACTTGATAGAACTATCAAATGGTTGAAAGGAAAGGGAGTTAATGTTACTAATGTTGATTTTCTTACACATCCTAGGGAAGACAAATTTAGAATCTTATATAAACAACAAGATGAGCTCAAGAAGATAGATGAGGTAGGCCCTAGTGGAGAACCTTTCATGATAGAAGAAGTGTGTGAACCTAAAGCTACTCAACAAGATGTTCAACCATGAAAGACTATAAATCTTAAAATAAAATGTTCTAGTGAAAATATTTCTTCTCCTTAAATTTTAGTTTCTCAAGAGGTTCAAGTTGATATATTTCCATTATCTCAAGAACTGGTAGAAAACACAACTCAATAATTCTTATCTTTAGATGATATAATATTTCTTATGTCCTCTATTTTCTCATTACAAGATCTTACTCCTATATCTTCATCTTCTCCCTCAAATCCTGATTTTCCCATTGTTCTTTCTCCAATAATTTCTATTAAAATAATAAATACACATGAGAAAATTGAAACATCTTTTCAATGTGTCCCAATTGAGAAAACACCTTTTTCAACTGTATCCAAGAGTTTTCCACTTATTTCAATTTCTATCTCATTACCTTCATCAAGCATGAAAACTTCAGATTGGTTGTCTATAGTAATGAAAATAATGATAAAAATTTGTTGAACCTGAAGAGATTGATTTTGAAACCTTGACAACTTATTTCTAAAAAAGTCCAAAAAAATAAGGATAGTTTTGAGAATGGTGATAAATGAAAAGGGAGAAAATATGTAAAAGTGGTCAATCCTATAGGTTAAAATGTATAAATCAAAAATCAAGGTTGAATACTAAGTCCATGTGTCCATAGTTCATTTGGTAAAATCAGCCATAGAAGGGATGAAAGGATGTGTTTAGTTATAAATTGGCACCATCTTTGAAAAAATAGACAAAGACAAGGTGATAAAAGATGAACTAAAAGAGGAGGAAAAATTGAGATCAATAATACTTAGATTGATTGAGCCAATTTAACCAACTATCGCTTCATTGATTCTTCATGTCGATACACTATACAAAGTGAGAGAAGTGGGCCAAATGGATAATGCAATGAAATATTGGATTAAAAATTTTAAAAATCAAGGGGCCTCAACAATTCTAACCATAGAGATAATGTTCTCTAAAATTCACTCAAAATATGAATAACTAGAAATAAAGGAAAATGGATATGCTCAAGAGAAATAAAACTAGGAGGAACTCATGCTTAGGTTGGTTGAATTCTAAAAATTTCCTCATGTTGATCTTGTTGAAAAAGTGGTAATCAAAAAAGATGAAATTATATATCAAATTGAATTTATTTGTGCCACCAAATTTAGAATCCATTCCATTCAAGAATGTGTTCATAAATTTAGTAATGCAAGGTCATTAAGAAGTGACACAATGATGTAAATCAACACTGAAGTCAATAAGTTGGATTGTCATTATTTCAATGACAAGGATCAAGAGGGAAATGTGATTTCAATTGAGAATATAATTGGAGAATTCAAAAAATGAATTCAAAAAATTACCACTACATTTCCATTTGGTATGATAAACTTCATTAGTTGTCCAAGTTCCAAGTGAGTGGGGATAATTTGGATATGAAAATAAATAGTCTCTAAGGAAAACATCAAGAAATGAAAGATTTAGATTACTAAGCAGACATTGCCTATAGGTACACAAATGGACCAAATGAATACTTGATTAGGTTAATTTTCTAGGGATTTGATGAATTCTTAAAAGGGAAAAAATTGTCAATACAATAATAAGAAGAATGAATAATTTCTTTTAGTGTTCCTACATTCTCTTCTCTTCTTTATTTGTACTTAACTTGTGTTATTGCACTCTTTTTCCCCTAGTAAATGTGCATTGTATTTTTACAAATTATCTTTGCAATTTTTTTGAATTGCTTTTTTAAGTTGTGCAATTTGATTATGTTCATTTTAAAATAGTGTGAAAAACCCAATTGTATTCTAAAGTGGTGCTAATTAATTAAAAAAAATTTGTGCCATTTCAAAATTGTAATTTCTCATTGGTATTTTATCACTTCTGTAAAAAGGCAAAATAGCTAGTTTTGCACCATAACCACCCATTTTAGCCTATAAATACAAGTTATGGCTTCATAATAAGGGTTCAAAAAAGATATAATTTTTGGCAAAGCATTATAAAAGGATATCAATCTTTCTACTCTTAATCAATACAATAAAGTTGTTTCTAAACTTTGCATTACTTATATCTTTTGAATTATGTCTTTTGATTAATTCATTGTATCTGATTTTCATTGCCATTATTATAAATTACAAACTATTGAGAATAGGATATTATATTACAAAGTTTATATATGGAGGTGTACTTTACATTTCTAACACATATTAAAATTTTGATGGGAATAGAGGCAATTTCTTAGTTATTTCTATTAGAAAATATAAAAGGTTATTAGTTTGTGTTATGAGAGTCAAATAGTCTTTTGGTGTATGTTTCATATCTTTAATGATATGATTGTATTTTTGACCCATTGAATGAGAGAGATTTTCATCTTTCAAAAAGTCAAAATTTTCTCTCAACACTTTCATCAAGTCTTGAGTTTCTAACTTGACAAGGTTGTTGCTCAAACAACTTATCCCCTCTCTCTCCTTTTATAAATATTCATTTCTTAAATCTCTTTTTCATATTTTCAGGTTAAAATTACTACCCATGATTTATATTCCTTTATTTGTAAATGTTTCATGTTTTCCTATTTCAAATTTTTATAAAGGTAAGTCCACCTACTAATAAGAGAGGGACTTTGTTCCCCGCACTATTGATGTAAAGTCAATGATTTATCCTCCTAAAAAAATTTCATGCTAACATGCCACAAATTTTCAATTTCAACCAATGACCAATATATTCATTCACTATGTTACCTAATCTCCATAGTGTCATTTATCTATCCATTCACATAATTAGGCAAAAAATCCATTCATATTTGATACCCTATACGATGATTCACATGGAAATGATTTTATTATATTATTTTATATATTATTTCCTAGTTCTTAGGAGTATTTATTAATTTGATTTCATCTTATAGTGGATAACTCAAGAGTCTTGTAGGTAGTTAAAAAGACATATTGAATATGAAGTGATAAGTTATTTCTTCGATTATATATTTATAATTGGTTTCTCATTCAAATTAAATCATGAAATATATTTTCATGTGCATTCCATCAATATTATTTCTAGCCTATTATTGGTATTAGAGCATCAAAATTTTATTTTTTGTCTTTCCTTCTCTTTTAGTCTAGTCATATGTCCCTACAAAATCATTTTTCTCTTTCAAATAATCTTTATATGACAAGGGTAGTGAATCAATATAGAAGAGACATTATTGTTATTGTAAATTTTATGTAAGGAACTCAAAATTGAATTTAATTTATGATCAATTTTTATCTTTTATTTACTATAAATATCAAATTTTATTACCATCTTCACTATTGCATGATCTTCTTGGAAGGCATTCAAACATGTATAGATGATGTGTTAATATTTGACTAGTCTTGGTTGAAAAATTGATTTGATTCATTGTTGAATTCAAGTTGAGGTGAGGAGTTTCTATATTGCACTCCTAACTACATTGTATCATCCAATTTTCACTTTATTTTCTAAGAGTTGAAAAAAATTAATATTATTTTTCAATCAGACAAAGAAACTATATAATCCTCTACCACATAGAAATACTCATTTTTCATTGAGATGTGGTGTTATACATTTTCTTGTTAAGGCCATAGATCTTCATTTTACAATATTGGAATATTTTTATTTTCCACTTAAGATTAAAAGGATAAAGATATATAATTTTTTAATATTTTTCATTAAAACAAAATCTATTTTCTTATAAGTGATCATTTTCAAATTTTGAAAGGAATTTAAATTTGAAAATTTGAAAGCATTTAAATTTGAAGTAATTTTTTCATTGAAATTGCCTTGAGAAATTTACTCTAATCAAATTTATAAAACAACAACCAAATTTTTAAAATTTTAGGAAAAATAAGAAGAGCTACTCTTTTACCCATTCACTTATATCAAAAAACATAAATTTAGAAATCAATAAAAATTGAGTATATTTGTGTATGAGGTTTTCTTGTTAAGTTGGTGTTAATGATAGGATGCATCATTTTCACATGTCACTTAGGTACCATGTACCACTCTATTCTCATGTACTTAAAACTTCTTTCATGTACTACCGAGTATATAGAAAGGGATAGCTTCTTCCATGTACTGACATGTTTATAATAAAGGTGAATATATAGAGAGGTTTGGTATATTGGTCTAGTGGTATATCAAAAATATGACTATTTTGGAGTGATAAAGAACCAATTTGGGGTTAACAAAAACTCAAAACCATGAATTCAAGAAAATATATCATTGGGGAAACATTGACTGAAAAAGATAGTTGATTAGAATGGTCTCAAAAAGTTGAGAATGCACTCATTTTTAATGATCAATGGTTTAATATTTATGATGGGGAGAAATAACCAGTTGAGATAATAAGGAATGAAAAGGATAATCACACATGGAACTATAAAAACTAGAAAGCATTGACCTTGATGAGGACTTCCATTGATGGAGATGTGTTTCATCATATTCATGGGTGAAATACTCCATGGGAATCATTTAAAAAATTTAAGGAGCTATATGATTCCCACACAGAGTAGGAATTCATTCAATTTTAGTTAAATTTGTTTAACCTTGAGTTGAAAGATGGTGATGTGATGAGATTGGATTCATCGATACATGCCATCAATCTTGACATAGAAGCAATGGGTGTCAAAATATACATCTATATGACTACTTTCATAAAATATCTTATTCCTAACTATTTAAACTATTTGGAGTCTCTAAAAATAAAAAATTAGTTAAAGAATCTCACATTTGATCAATTAGTTTAAAAGATGGTAGAAAGAGAAAAGGCTTTTGGAAAAAAACTAAGTCCAAAATAGGATAAAGTGTGTGCTATGTCAAATAAAATTCTTCCAAAACATATAACAAGGCCACATCTTCCAAAAATTAAGGCAATAATAAGTATAAGAATAAGTACAAGGTAAAAGGAAACAAAAATGAAAATCAAGGTGGTCAAAAATAGAATGATAAAAAAAACCTCTAATGTGAATAGTGTGATAGAAAAGGAAGTCCTAAGCCTCATTAATGCAAAAATACATGGGATAAAATTAAAACATACTATAATAAAGAGGAAAATAAAATAAAATAAAAGAGTCAAACTCTACCCAATTGACCAATGAGTGTGTATTTTCTAGTATAAATATGGTGAATCAAATAGTGTCTCAAGAAGTTGTTCATGGTTTGATTCTTAAGTTCTTGATATTGGTGCTATTCTACATATGAATTTATGAAAATAATTCTTTGAGGAGTTTAATGAAGAAATTTATGGTGCATTATACCTCACAGATTCATCAAGTCTACAACCATAAGGAAGAGGTATAATATGACTCAAGTGTCCAAGGATTACACATTCCAAACTCTAAAATGTTCTCTACCTTCCTCAATTGAAACAAAACTTGTTGTACTTACTTATCATAAGGAAACAAGGCCATTCCATTTTTATGGATAATGGTGATGTCACTATAAAGATAAAAATTGACAATGCAGTCATCTTGAATGGATATGAACAAGGAAAACTATTCAAACTCAGGGATGAGCTATCAAATTCCAAGAATTATTCTTATTTTTTGGAAGATATCATGACTCCAAACATGTTGTGGCATGCTATATTTTTTCACACTCACTATAAAAACATTCATTTATTGTAAAATAATGATGTTGTTGGCATGCCTATGCTGAATGTAAAACCATATGAAAAGTATGAATCCTGCATATTGGCTAAAAAATGCAAGAGAACCATTCCCATAGTCATATTGGAAAGCTAATAGAAATTTATAACTAGTTCACTCAAACTTGTGTTCTTTTCCAATCCTCTCCACTGGTGGTCATAATTACTTCATGTTGTTCATTGATCACTATAGTAGGATGACTTGGATATACTTTTTGAAGAAAAAATTAGAATCCATCAAGACTTTCTAAAAGTTATGAACCATGATTGAAAAATAATCTTAAACCTATATTGATATGTTGAGGATAGATAATGGTGGTGAATATACTTTAAATAATTTTAAATCCTATCTTGAAAAAAATGGGATCAAACACCATCTAATAGTTACTTACACTCTAAAACAAAATGGATTTGTATAAAGTATGAACATAACTATGATGAATATGGTTCATGTTTTGTTGTACTACAACGGAGTAAATCTACACTTTTAGACCAAAGTAAATAAAACAATAGTATACCTCCACAATAAATCACCATCAACATCTCTTGATTCCAAACCTCCATATGAGATGTGGTGTGATCATCTTCCTTTAGTGTGACATCTTTGACTTTTTGGATCCACTTGTTATGTATTGATTCCAAAGGAGAAAAGAAATAAGTTGGACTACATGAGTAAAAAATGCATCCACTTGGGATATTATGAATCCTCCAAAGCATATAGGTTATATAATGAGAATGAGAAGAAGTTTATTATTTTAAGATAAGTTATATTTTATGAGACTATTAAGGATATAGAGTAAAATAATTGGTAGATAAGTCAACCTAAAAAGTATGTAAAGTTTGGTGTCTATAGAGAGAATTATTTGGATGTTCCAAATAATGATTTGGGGACACATAGTTGGGAATATATTTATTTTCTAATCTCATATACATGATATTGAAACTCCTCCTAAAGGAGAGAGTAAAACATCATCAAATAATGAATAGGATCCACAAAAACATAGGACAAGAAGTGATGTAACTTTAGAGTATGAACTTAAAACATCTAAAACATAGAAACATATGCCTAAGTGGGTTACTCAAACATTGAAATATTTGAAACTCGATGAATTTGGGAAAATAGGTGTAAGAAGTGCACATGTAGCTAAATCACACTTAGACAAGTCCCTTTAATAAATTAAATATAGCATTTGAAAACTCACCTTGAATTATTATCTATAATATGAACTCGATGTTGTGTTTGATTCATAACCAACATTTTTCAAACAAGCTGAGAAGATTGAATCTTCAAGAAAAGTAATGAAAGATGGGTATCATACATTATTAAGAAATAGGACTCATAAATTGGTTAATCCTCCATATGGTAAAAACCTATTAGTTTTAAGTGGTTATATCATAATAAACATAAGGATAATGACTTACTTGACAAACACAAATCAAGTCTTGTTGCAAAGTGATATGCTCAAAAAGAAGGAATTAAATACAATGAAATCTTTGACCTATATTAAAAGGGACTACCATTCAAACTATGTTTGATGTATTATCTCAAAATGGATGTAAATTTACCCAAATGGTCATTATAATTGTATTCCTAAATGGTGACCTCAAGGAAACTATGTATTTGACACAACTTGAAGGTTTTGTAGTAAATGAACAAAATCTCAAGGTGTGAAAAATGGAAAAATCACTCTGTGGTTTGAAATAATCCCCTCAAGCATGGTATGAAAAAATAGATAATCACCTCATGAATATGAACTTAAATTTTTTTGATTTTGAATATTCAACTCTTTTCATCAAAATACTTGACAAAATAGTTGTATTTGTGGTGGTGTATGTTGATTATTTGTTCATCATAGGTAAAAATGAATGACACCCTATAAATTTCAAATCAAAGTTGATGAAAAGATTTGAAACGATTTATTTATGTTATCTTTATTATTATTTGGGTATTTAAGTAATTAAAAACTATATTATTTCATCATCACTTAGTAGAAGTGCATTGGTGACATTCTGAGCAAGTTTGGAATAGAAGATTGTAAGCCTCTCAACACGCCCATGGAACAAAATCTCAAATTGACATCTAAAGATTCAACAAAACTAGTTGATGCCACTTAATATAAATAAATCATTATAATAATGATTTATGTGACCAAAAATCAACTATATATATCATTTATAGGTGGTCTCTTCTCAATATTCATGCAACAACCTAGACAATCATTGAGTAGTACAAAAAAGGGTCCATGGATATCTCAAAGGAACATAGAATTTTGGGCTCTAATACTCTAAGGTAGGAAAATTCAAACTAGTTGGGTATTTAGATTTTGACTATGTTGTTTATCATGAAGATGAAAATTCCACCTCAATTTTTTTGATGAATTTAGGAATGATAATTGTTAGTTTTAAATACAAGAATTAATCATTACCAATAATTTATTCAATAGAATCAGAATATATGGCTGCTTTAGAGGTAACTAGAGAGATATTATGGATCAAAAGTGTTCTTTTAGATTTGCAAGACAATAAATTTCATCAACACCTCTCATGGTAGACAACATGTATACAATCAAGATGGTAAATAATCCAGTCTTTCATGAACAAACCAAGCATATTAATACCAAATTTCATTTGATTCAACACTATGTGAAAGATGGAAATGTCAAGTTGTAACATTAACCTACAATAGAGAAACTAACATACATCATGACAAAAGTACTTGGATAAGAAACATTTAAAAATTTTAGAGAATTTTTTGGGCTCACAACAACCCCTATTGATTAAGGGGGGATGTAATATTATTATATATATTATTTCCTAATTCCTAGGAATAGTTGTTGATTTGTTTTAATCTTATAATGGTTATCTCAAGAGTGTCATAGGTAGTTGAAAAGACATATTAAATATGAATTGATAATCCATTTCTTAGTTTATGTATTTTTAATTGGTTGCTCATTAAAATTGAATCATAAAATAGAATTTCATGTGCATTAATTCAATATTATTTCTGGCCTATCATGTTCCCATAAGCATCTTTTTTTCACTTACACCCATTTTCATTCTCATTTTTACATCATCAACCTAATCCATTCCCACTCCATTCATTTCAAAAAAGATTCTAGTACAATGCATTTTCATGGCCACTACACAACATGGGAAAATTGTTTAAGGTGATTGAAATTTATATGATATATAATTGAGATCTTGAGGTTAAGGTGATATTTTAATAATCCATAGGTAAATTTAAAAGGGTAACCACATGGAATTTCACTCATAATGGGAAGATTGTATTATTAAACACTAAATAATTATTATTATCTTTGATAAAGAAAATAAATATGATAATCTCTAGTTTTTTCGATGAAATTTTAAAAGATCCTAATTTAGTGGTAAGAGACAATTACCACATGACTATTCAAGTTATTATAGGAATTGTATAAAAATTAAATATTATTGAAAAAAGACAAAATTACTTTCTCAAGTGATATGTTAGGTAGAATTGAGGCTATTTTGAATTAATTAATGGATTCATTAGCTAACTTTTTAATTCAAAATGAGAAGTGATGTGCCAAAACAAAGGGTGCAATAATATTTTGTTATAATTATACATATTCAAAAAAAATTAAGGAACACGTTTTTGATGCTCAAAGTGAATATTGTCCCTAAGCTTAGGGTTATGGAATTATATGAAGTAAGGCTATGCAAATTATTTTATATTCACATGAAAACATCCCTAGATGATTGGGTAAGATATATGGATGTTATGTTAGTGCCTATTACTTAGTGCAAGATAAAGATATTGGCCTATTTTGGGAAAGCCAATATAATGGTATTATCCACTCAGGACAATAAATTCATCACAGTTGTAAAGTTTAAGTAATATATGAATAAGTTCAAGGTAGTATTTAGACATAATATATCCAAGGATTATAGAGAGGGATATAATAAAATTTCAAACCTTGTAACATAGGATAAAGATATAATTGAAAATGTTAATGTAGTTAGGGATAATTTAAAAAAATCCTCTAAACAATCATGTAGTACTTGTATCTCAAAGAGATTATATTTCATAGACTTGTCATTGAAATGGTGTAATTTATCATGACTCATAGTTTATTTCCCATGGTCTCAATGCGAAATAAGCCTAGAATTGATTAGTGAGTTATAAATCATGATGACTTAGAATGAGTGAAAACTAATCTCAAATAATATCTAAGGCATCTTTTATGTTAGCATAGTGCTTTAGTTAATAGTGGGTTTTAATTATATTATGAAGAATTTTATTGATTCTGATGTACCTTTATTTTTTTAAGGGGATGATTTACCATATTCTATATATACTCTTTATTTTTAAAAAAAATTAATAAAAAATATATTAATTGAGAAATTAAAAACTTCAAAAATATCTTGGGATGTTTGTGAGTATGTATTGTTTCTTCTTTATCAATTTTCAATATATTAATTATAGATATTTTAAGCTTATTTTGATCATGGTATTAATTTTTATTACTCATGAAAATTAGGTAATTTTTAGTTATTAGTTAATTTGGCTGATTTTCACACCTAATTTTTTTTAATATGGTTATTATTAAGTAATGTGATATTATTTAAGAATTCCTTATACTAGTCTATCTTACATAAGTAGTATTATTGATATGGTATTTGAAAATAATCCTTAACTATACTCTCTACCATACTTTTTGTAGTTTGATTGCATGCTAAAATAGGTAGACATGTGAAATTATAAATAAATTCAAAAATTGATCATAATAAGTTAAATATATCTTAGTGAAATCTAGACAAGATCCTTATCTCCTTTTTCACATTTATTTTATCAGAATTAAAATATGTTTAGATGTATCATTTTGAGTGTGTGTCTATATTATATATATATGAATGAATGATTCTAATATTTATATCATTTGAGGTGGAGTGGAATTAATTTTAAGAAATATGTTTCTTGTTATGGTAACATTCACATGGTTTTAAATAACTATTCTAACCATACTATGTAGGAGAGTCCAATATTTTAATTGGTTCCCCAAATTACCTTTTGTAATATCAAAATTAGATGTACTTAATCCCATCATCATTGGTATTCCTCAAATAATCATCAACATGAGAGATGGTGCTAGATGGAGGGATCAAACCTTTAAACATAATATGAAATAATTTATGGTTTATCTTATGGTTAATATTTGCACACACCACTCCTTTGTGCTTACCATATCCTACTATGTGCATAAAACACACATCAATGGATAATTAGCACTAGAAGAAAGGCCTAAACCTATGATAAACCTTGAGATCATGACATAATAAGCTTGTTTAAAATCCTAAGAAAATATGGACTTCCCCTCATATCACATTAGGTTTAAATCTAAGTTAATTTTCCTAGTATTGAAACCTCAAAAATAACATCAGATAAACAAAAGACCCATAATATATAGGACTCAACCTATTTCACTGACAAATTTAATCTAAATATATCTAGATATATGACCTAGCTAAAATTGTTAGCCATAAATATCATTAGAGATGTCCATGATTTAGTTATAAATCTTGAAAGATACCTTCCTCCATTTATACCTCATGAGGATGCACCATTGAATAACATGTAACATAATTTAAGTATGCATTGAGACTTATAAAATTTAACATGATGAATTATCATGTACACTTTTCCCATTTATCATACATGATGATGATTTTTAATATTTTTTAAATCTCCCTTAGAAATTGATTACTATTTAGGTTCAATTTAATGATACCTTTTTATTCAAATATGGACAAGTTACTAACCCTAGTGTGTTATACCATCAATTTGATAGAATGCTAAGAGAATGAAACTATTTTATTAGATATTTTAACATAATATTTTGAAAAATGTATAGTCATGTTATAATGTTGTATAGGCATTATGTTCCACTAATGCTTGAATTGTAAAAAAACCTTTTCTAGATCCTTTGATAGAAATATTCATCTAAAAGTATCTAATTATCATATATTTTCCTTTAAAATGTTCAAAATATATTAAAGTATACTAATATTTAAATCTATAGGATCTATTTTTATATCCATTCCAAATGTCAACCCAAACCTTCCAACAATGAATCCTAATTATAATGTTAGTCATAATATTTCAATGTTGAATCATGCCTCAATCATAAAATAGTTACCATTAATACATGTAGTTCCAAATAAACATATAGGTTTACTCAAAAAAATAAAGAATATAATATAATCTCTAGGTATGTTCAAATTTCACCACTTGATTCTACAAAAAACTTAAATAGATGCAATATAATGGATGGTCCAAAAAAATATAAATGGATTCATATGCCTTTAGAATAAAGTTGGAAATATTGGTGGATAAAATTCAAACCAAAATTTCACCCATAAAAGATGCAACTAGTTGTTCAACCTCCCAAACAATAATTCTAAGCCATTACAAAACAAACTACTTGAGATTAACATTTATGAGTTTGCTTTACCCAATTGGTTTAGGGTATACAACATAATTAAACATGAATAATTAGACTATATTGATTTTTTTAATGCATTTGAAATCTTCAAAAAGGATATGGAAGGGTATGAGGTGGTCCCAAACCACCAAAATATATCCAACACATGTAAACTCCCTAGTACTTTTGAATCTAATAGTACCACCATGAAGCTTGATAATTTTAATTTTCTTAGTCAAGAGGACAACAAACTAAAGGAAAACATAGGTGATTTTAAAAATCATAAAGAGTATCAAAATATTGTTTATAAATTAAGGAGTAATACATAACAACAACTATTGAAAACATCCACTCCACCAATGAACAATGCTACCCCTAGATCAAAAACAAAAATTGATCCTTCACCTCCAAAAGGTAATGACTAACATCCTACTATATAAAAATAACCATTAAATGTGGATATAATATAGTTACACACATGAAGAAAATAAAATCAAACATCATGTTTCATCAGTTAGCCCAAATTATAGAATAATGTGACTTACTCCTAAATTCATTTATTAAGAAAATAGCAAAAAATAAATATAAAATGGCACATGCAAATGTATTAACTCATAAAATCAAGATTTAATATCTTTTATTAATTATCACTATTATAATATTTTGGAAGAACTCACATAATTGTTTGATTGATTTGGGAGATTTAGTTAATTTCATGTGTTACATACTTATTTCTCTCTAAGATTAATAACCTCTTGATTCATGGATTATTATGGTTATTAATTGATTAAATACTATTTGATTAAGATTTATTACATATTATAGTTATGGGATAGTTATATTTTGATTAATGTACATGATTGATTAGTTATGGGGTTAGTTGTAATTTTATATTCTGTACATAATGATTATGTTTTTTACTTTATACAATAGTATTATATGGATATATTTATGTTTTAGGCTAACTAACTTCATTGTTGTGAGGTGGATGTAGGATAGATCCATCTCTTAGAGTGTGATGGAGGCATTGGGGGATGATAGAGAGAAATACTAGAAACCTAGGCACACACCACAATATATTAGCATGCTTTATCTTCATTGATTGATTTAAATAGTTGTAGTATGTATTTTATTTCTTATATATATCTGTGTCTAGTTTGATCTTAAATTCTATTTGATGATCATGTTGATTTGGTTGTGTTATCACATTAATGTTTGTTAATGTTATTTCTTTGTTAATTAAGTGAATCAATACATGTTTAATATGACTTACCACTATCTTGGATATATATGAGTGTATTATAAACAATTATTTATTTAGATTCATAGTTATAGTTATTATATGGATTCTAATACTTTTCTTGATCAGTTTGTCAAGTGATTATTGATGCTTAAAAGGTTATTATTATCATTTATAATAAGTTCAATAACCTATATTAAGTCATTAATAAATTATATTTTCTTTGTTAACATTTATGGATGACATTAATTGGCACAAAAATTATGATATTAATGTTATTGACTATTGATTTTTATAAAAGATAATATCTTAGGCAAGTTATATAATCCTATGTAAATTCCATGTATATAGTTTCATTATTTAATAATTACATGAGACATCATAGTGTTTGACAAATCTTTGCTAAAGTCAATGTTTATTTTGTTTGTCCTATGAAGCTAAACTCTAGTTAGAAGGTTGATACATTGGTAATGGTTATTATGTTTAATGGAATTTTTACTATATTCAATGATCTAGTTTTGTTTCCAAACTAGTTGACATACCTTTAAATTATATAATGTTTGATGCATAGATATTAATCAAAGTCAATAATCATGCATGATTTCAAAGAGATAATATAATTATTATTTTATTTCTTTAATCCTTCAAACTTTAGAGGTTATTAGGGTTTAAAATAGCCATTGAATGGTGATAACAAGGGATTAGGCCAAAACTGAGTTTCATTATGGATTATTATGAGGAAATTAAGGAGAAACTATTAATTTCATGTTGTTAATTATGATTTGGGTACCATGCAATGACATAGTCTTAAATAACACTAGGATTTGGAAGAGAGAAGTGTGAAATTATTTGCATAAATTAAACATGTAGATGGATATAATGGAGATAATAGATGCCTAGAAAATATGGCTAATAGATAGAGGAATAGGGAGGAGGTTCTAGCAATTTTTGAAGGGAAAAATTAAAGTTTGGAGAAGATAACCAGGTTGGTGTTGTAATTATTTTTTATGGATGAATTATGTAAATGTTTTTATAAGTGTTTAGTTTTTCATTTATTATGAAATTATAAGGATAAGGGCTAAATGTTGGGCCCTATATATGGCTCATCAATCCATAGAACCAAACATACAACCCAATAAACCCTATTTTAGAATGTCCAAGGATTTATAATCTTTTTTGGGATCCTAATTCATTAATTATGGGATCCACACCAACATGTTAGACATCTTTGTGTGAGGAAATCACTTGGAATGATTTATATTTTTGTATCTTAACACTAGTTAGAGGAATCGACACTCATCTTGTGCTAGCTAATAGGTAGTTAACTAGTGCCCAGATCCTTAGGGCATATTCTATGAGTGGCAACATGTGGTGACTATAGTGCAAAGTGTGCAAGGTGATGAATCTAGTAGAATGATCAATAAAGTCTCCATCTCATCACCTAACATGTACTCTCTATGATGGAAAAGAGATGATCATGTGTGTTATAAAATAAGCTCAAATTGGTGAGCGAGTAGAGGTGAATTGAGTGGAGCAAATCTCTAAAGAAATGGTTCTACATATTATGGATGCCATTAGTATTAAGAATAATTTGTATCCCATTAGGTCCCAAATTATATATGCCCAAGCTTGAATTTGAGCCTCTAGGCCTTTAATTAGCTTGAATGAGTATTTACTCTACTTCAATTACTATGGACTCTATTAAGTTTAAAAAAATTTAATCAATGAAAAAGAATGGTTATGGTATACATGATGTTATCTAGTTTATGCATATTTACATTTTTATTTAATTATGAATATAATGTTGTAATTTCATGATAGTTATGTTAATTAATGTTCATAGAAGCTTTAGGTTTACACCATTAATGACATCCCTATATTAATTAGTGATATCAACATACCTTGAAAGAATAGCCTAAGTATAGAAAGATCCTACACCAAGTTTTGATATCCTTGCTAAGAAGCCCTAGACTAAGCATTAACAATTGAACCTATGTAGCCCCTTGACCTGTCTAACACCTATATGATTCTAGACTTAGTTTGATAAAGGTTTGTGCCCTTATGACCTGAACTAGTTCCCTAAATAGGATTGCACCTATAGACCATCAAGCATAGCCTAGAAAAGGCTTACATTAACAAATCTACCAAAAGTCTTCTCTCAAATGACCAAGTCCTATATGTGATGCATTATGAGATGGCACAACTAGCCCAACATGGGCACTGATTATTTATCTACTACATTTGAGGTGAGTTCATAAGGCTTGTACCTTATGTGAATTGATGCCAAAATAGTTGAGTTATGGATGTTGAGCACTATAGGAATATACTATGTTTGCACCTAGTTGTAATAAGTCCATAACTAACCTAGACATACACTGAATTGAATTTAGACTTTTCTACAACATTTTGGTTCCATTACCATGACCCATGTTGAATTTTTTTATTTTAATGGTGAGAAAGTACAATTCTCTAAATCTCCCTTGAGAACATCAAACACTAAATAAAATAGGTGGAAGACAACTTTGTAATGAAGCATCCAACTTATAGAGGATAAAAGTCAAGAAAGTGGGTTTAGAATAACCTATATGATGATTTATATGAGGTATTTTTATACAAACCACCTGAGCATGTATATGAATGGTTTGTTGTATATGTAACCCAAAAAATATGGAGTTATGGGCAATTTTACAAGTGAACAAAGGATCACCTAGAGAGGCTTAAAACCTTGGATGCCACTTGGGCTAGAGCAGTAAATAAATGGTGGAAAGGAGAATTAAATGGTTACATGATTGAGTTTATTATTTTGACATAATCCTACCCTGAGTAAGTAGAGTATCAATTTTTAAATGAACCCAGAGGCACATTTGTGAAATATTTTAGTGCAAAAACTGAAGAAACTAATTGCATATTATGGATTTGAAACTTTAGGAATGGAAGGCTAAAGTCCTTTCATGTATGAGAAATGTAAAGGGGTAGAATGGGATGTGTATCTAAATCAAAATGGAAGGGTATGAGCATATTTACACCCTAGAGCTCAAAAGGTAAACTTATAATCAGAGATGACATAGGATGATGGAATATCTAGAGCCTAAAAGTGCTGAAATAACCCTAATGAGTAGGAAGGGCATGGAGAAGGATATCTTGAATTGAAATAATGTGAGGAGGAAAAAAATAATTAATCCATATAATAAGTTAAATATTGAATTGGTTTATAATGCACTAGGTTCCTATAGAATTTATTGATTGAAGATGTGTTAAATGTGTCTACCCCCTTTAATTGTGATGCAAGATCATGTATTAGATGTCCCACATGAAGAAATAACAGTGATAATTGACCCTATTATCAACATAGAATTTGGATGTTTTATAGATTTGGAGTATAATTTTGTGATTTAATAATTTATTCCCTATGAGGATTTGAGTGGGAATACTTATAGACCATTGTGTGCTAGCTCACTAGAATAGAATATGAGTACTAACATTCCATCTTAGCCAATGTCAGCTTCATAGATTATGAAATATGCTATAGTAAGTGGTTTAGTACCATAATTTTTTAGTACCACACCATAAACATTAATGGAATCAGCAATAATAATGGTGTTGGTCCCTAAACAGTAGCTGGAGGCATTGGAGGGCCACCACCCAAATAAAACCTAGGGGGACAACCACCATAGATACCAATTACACCCCCACAAAAATATATTATGATATAGATATGAACTTGTTAGAGTATCATGATGTGGAAAATTCCATAGAGCATGTGCAAAAGTGTGAAATACAATGGCATGATCGAGGCATAACTCAGTGAGAGTGCAAGGAAACTTAGTTTGTGACCACTTTACTAGATCATAACCATACTTGGTATAGGATGTTTAACCATAACCAAGATATGGTGGATTATGATACCCTAAAAGAATAATTTCTACAAGAATTTGACATACCAGAGTTTGAACAATAGAGCATCACTACACTCAAGGAGATTACCAATGGCTCTCAAAAAGCATGCACCTATATGATGCTAGGTTTAAAACTCTTCTTTCCAAGATTCCTTATGACATTTACCCCTCTTAACATATGTAATGGCTTATTATAGGGTTTCTAGTGACATTCAAAAGAGAAATTTTTATGAAGACTTTTATAGACCCTTATGAAGCGCTTGAAGTTTCACTTGGAACCAAGGTAGTCAAAAGTACCAATACTAGGATCAACCCATTCATGGAAGCATAGATTAAATCTGTGGCCTCCCAAATCCAAAATATTATAAATATTTTGTTGAAAGATGATCAAAGTGGATTATGGTAAACCAAATATGAAGTGGAAGGACATAATATAAATAAATACCCTCAAAGGAATGTGCACACATTGATTCTTAGTTGTGAAGTCTATAAAGACGCACATGATTTTCACAACTACCCATTATTGTAATGGACTAGCTAGGTTAACACAACCATATATTTTTAGTTTTGAGATGCCTAAACTCATGCCAAAATAAATTTTAGGTTGATTGACGAAATACATGAGAACATGGAGTTAGGTGCAAGGTAGGACACAACAACAGCTAGAGGGTAAGCTAACCAAGAAAATGAAGGATATGGATAGAATAATATGAGTTATAAGATGTAATGAGGTGTCAAAGGGTCAGGTAGAGGAAATGGTGGTGGAAGGTTCCCACACCATTCATGTTACATGTGTGGTTCCACATAACATTATTAACATGACTACCTTACACATCCAAGGTGTGGGTATTATTGAGGGACCCATAAGGTCGAGGAATTCCCCAACTTGTATAAAAAGTTGACCCAAGGTAGGCATAGTGTATATAAAGGCACATGGATGATCAATAATGATCAAAAAGTGGATAAGTAGACTTTGAAGGTGCATGACCTACACAAAAAAATCAAGGTGTACACAACTACTTTTAGTGGATTCACAACATAGCCACTAGTTGTGTCAATACCTGAGATACACCTAGAATTTGGGGAACAAAGTCATACTAAGTACATCATGTGGATTGAACCTAAAGCTATACTGTACCTAGGCCTTACATTCTAGAAATATTTATTGTAGTAGGCTATGAGTGTTATCTAGAACCTATAAGGAGAACTCCAATTGGTGTGAGACCTCAAAGCACAAGTTATCTCCACACACAAGAAGCAAAATAGCTAGGAAGATGAGATATAAGAGCTAATAGAAATATTTTAACTATTATATACATAAGGGATGCTACCCTTACTAAATAATTTTCTATTAGAGCATGTGGGGAAAAATTTAGTTGAAGTCACTATGCCACACATGGAATGGGTGTGAGAAGTTATACATAAATAGAATGCAGAATATGATTAATAACTCCGTGTGAATGACACCATTGATTTATGGTATATATGTGAGGTCCTAGTAGACACAGTCATCAAGTTTAATATATTTACCAAGAAATCATAGTTGAATATGGGTAGTCTAGCCTTGAGGCCTTCCCTTCATGTGATTTTTATGGGCAATAAGACCAAAGCACAACCAATCAAAATTCTAAAAAGTGTCATTGTAGATATCATGGGCACTAAGTTCCTAGCTAACTTCCAAGTGATCAAATTGGTAGAACAAGATAATTATCCAACACTCTTGGGAAGGCCATGGTGTTATACAAACAATGCAAATATGTGCTTTCATAGGTGCTACATAACCTTTGAAAATAGCAAGGAGAGGGTATTTATCCCCATCTCAAGTGACCAAGGACCCTCCTATGTATGAAGTGTGGATCTTGAGGATGAGATAAACCACATATACAACATCATGGTGCAAGGCCTTGAGGCTATCAACCCTAATGATCAAGGAGTGCTTTCTTTAAAAGATAGACAATTAACCTTAGACACCAATGATGTTTCCTATGATTGATGGGTCAAGGAAGATTATGATACTACTAGTCAAAGGTACTACTTGGTATGGGTAAAGTCACCAAAACCTATGAGGATTGGCTAGGTCTAGATTGATCACAATTCAAAAATATGGGTCCCTTACAACAAGAATAAGTGAAAGAGAGTGTTTCACCTAAGCAAAGGTAAACTTGTGGTTATCTCAAGATATGAGGGGATTAATCTTACAATAGAGTATGTTAGTGACCTTTAATCATGTATCCCAAAAGAATTAGCTAGAATGTGTGCACTAGTGTATAGATTGAGGAACACTGTCATGCATTGGTGGCAGTGAAAAGGCCTAGCTTGAAAACTTAGAAAGATGTGAAAGAAATCATTTTTTCTAGATTCAAGAAAATCAATGAGGACCTAAAAATTTATGCCTACTTTGATGACTCTGACCTTGTATTACATATGTGCTTGTGTGAAGAAGCATGGATTATCTGTGTTGAGAATACCCCAAAGAAGCTATGGGTGCATGATTTCTATAATACCTAAAAGATGTGGGTGCAAGAATAATATGTCATCAATGAGATGAGCCATGAGACCACCGATTGGGATGCACTTAAGGAGTGGTTTATGCATCACTTCTCCTTTTCTTCATAGAACATGGAATTGATCAAACCATTATAAGTAAGCCATAGGATAGTGTTTGAGGACACTACAATCTTAGAGGATCACCTAAAATAAATGCATGAAATAAATGGGTTGGTGCTCCCAAATTTATTTTAAGAACAATAAATCAAGAGTGACTTGAGTGAAGAGGATGATGAAATATGAAAGGTGCACAACTAGACAAACCTAATATGTAAAAGGAAGTTTGTGTACTAAGTTGAGGATAGCATTTAAGAAGAATAAGACCTTACCCCCCTTTATATAGAAACAACTAAGGGTAGTAGGGAAGTTAAGGATTCACATCATGAAAGGAATGAACCATACTTCATGTCACTCAAAACTACCAAGGTAGACATCAACTCAGAAGGGGAACTAAAGATGGCTAATCTAAGTACATATTAGTTTGATGTAGAGATGGCATGAATTTTTGATCTCTTGAAGGAGTTTTAAGACTTATTCCCTTAGAATTACCAAGATATTAAGGGAACCCACCCATCCCTTAGGAAGATGAGAATAAATTTGGTCGATGGTGTGAGACCTATCAAGAAGTTCCCTTACAAAATGAACCCCAATATTCATGCCAAGGTTAAAATAGAGATTGATGGTATTTTAGCCATAGGCATCATATAACCTCTATAAAAATATGAATGGGTGATTCCCATGGTTATTAGCATTAAGAAGGATGAGCACGTTTCTATTTGAATTGATTATAGATTGTTAACCATCACCTACATAATTGGTCCCTTCTCAACTTTGTTCATTGATGAAGTCTTGGATTGTGTCATAGGTTGAAAAATATACACTTTTACTAATGGATTATTAGGGTACCATTAAATCTAGATTAAGGAGAAGGACAAGCCTAAAATAACCTTTGTAATAGAATGGGTTATTTTTCATATAATGTGATACCCTTTGGACTAAAAAATGTGTCAATCATATTCTCCAGATTGGTGATCACGACATTTAAAGACTTCATTCACAAATTCCTCCAAGTGTACTTAGATGATTGGACTCTATATGAGCTAGTGAAGGACCATTATGACAACTTACACCTCATGTTTGAGTAGTGAAAATAATTAAAAATGTCCTTAAACCTCAAGAAGTGCATCTTTGTAACACCATTTGGCACTTTGCTCAGGCACATCATCTACAAAGATGGTTTGTTTATTGATCTCATGACTATTGAAATTATCCTATAGTTTTAGATCCTTTTAATTCAAAAATACATTCATGCCTTTCTTGGTCATTGTGGCTACTATATAAAGTTTATAAGGAGCTATGCAAAGATCATGGTATCACTAGAGGAGATCTTGTGCAAGGATGGTCCATTTTATTGGTGTGAAATACAATAATATGCTTTTGAAACTTTAAAGCTCAAATTAGCTAGCACACTAATACTTCAATTTCCAGACTAGATGAATCCATTTTAGATCCATGTCAATTAATTTGGATTAGCAATTGGTGTCATAATAGCACAACCTAGTGAAGGTAAAATGGATCATCACATCTCCTTTGCAAGTTAAAAAATGACCTAGGTTGAGAAAAAATATACTGCAACTGAGCATGAGGCACTTCCCTGGTCTACGCCTTAAAAAAATTTAGGAAATACTTGTTGGTAACCCCATTCATCTTCTTCATATATCATGAGTCATGTAATTACATTATGAATAAGCCCATTCTCCAAAGGTGCATATATATATATATGGATAATTCTATTTCAAGAATTCTAATTCATGATTGGAGTGAAGCCTAGAAAGCAAAAATTAGGCCCAAATTGTTTATCTTGCATAAACTCAGGTGATGTGGTAATGCATATTGAGGATGATATGCTAGATGCATAACTCTATAAAGTTTAGCATGTCCCCAAAGACTTGGTAGAGATTACCACTTATCTAACATCTATATCTACACCCTAGACTATGACCCCCTTTTAGATCATTATCACGGAACTAAATAAATTGAGCCATGATGAAATATTACATTGATGTATCTTAGAACATGAAAGGGAATATATCTTACAAAAGTCATATGAGGGGATATCAGGGATCCATTACACTAGAGATGTTATGGCATGCAAGGTATTGTAATTAATCTTGTGGTGTCAAAGTCTATTTTAGGATGCACAAGATTGTACTAATGCATGTGATATTTTTCTGTGCATAGACAACCCAACTAACAAAATGAGATGCATCTCATTATCATTCTTTCCTAGGTGCCATTTAAAAAATGATCCATTGATTTTATTAGGATGATCAATCTCATTGTGAGGTGCATAAGCATACGATACATTTTGGTGGACACATATTACTTTACCAAGTGGGTTGAGGCCATGCTAAATAAATATTTCATAGCCTATACCATATAAAGGCTCATCTGGGAGAACATTATTAGTCATTATGGGTGCCCACTTAGTATTACTAGAAATAGAGGCACACATTTCATCAATGAGGTCATGCAAATCCTATTGACATAATATATGGTGGTGCACCAAAGATAACCCTTTATCATCCTAAAGAAAATGGAAATATTGAGGAATTTAATAAGATATTTGGAATGTGACTCACAAATATATTTTATGTTGATCACAAAGATTGGGATGATTAGGTATCAGTAGTATTGTGGGTCTATCACACTACCTACAAGCACCTAAATAAGGCTATACCATTCCAACTAGTGTTTGGCATAGAGGCCATTTTACCTATAGAGTTCATAGTTCCCTCATTATGCATTATGTGTATTGGTCATTTGGATGACCAAGAGTCCTTGAGTGCATAACTATAAGACTTAAAATGCTTAGACAAGATGCACACCCAAGCAAGATGGAACCAACAGATAAAGAAAGCATGCAATAATTTGTGGCATGACAAGCATATTAAGTGTAAGGTACATATTGAAAGAGAATTGGTCTTTCTCTATGACTCTAAGTACTTTAAGTACCTTATGAAGTTGTAGATCATGTAGATGGGCCCTTATGTCATCCATAACATATTGAAGACTAGTGCATGTAAGCTATATGCATTGATGGGTGAAATGTTCAATGGGAATTTCAATGGAAATAAAATAAATCCTTATAGGCAATATGATGGTGCTTATACCCTTAGACACTAAATTCTCTATCATAATTTAGTTGTGTTTTGTTGACCAAAATAATGTTTGGTACAATCCAAACATTTTATTATGTTTTGTGTTATTGTGTTTTTGTTCACATTGAGTGGATATGCAAGGGATTTTTAGGTTTTCAAGAGAACTCTTCTAGAACTTCCATGCATAATTCAAGTTGAGTGAGTCGAGCATGATTTATTTTTAAGTGCCTAAGTCTAGACACCTAAATTTTTGGGTATGTGGTAGTTTCTAGATTTAGAAAATTGGGAGTACTAAATGACAAAATAAGATGCACAAGATGCTATTGTGGAAGAGATTAAAAAAGGAGACAAAAAATATGTTTGTGCACAAGAGATCAAGATAAACTAAGAGAAAGAAGTGTTGGAGGACCAACATAAGAATTTTTATGGGTTAGGGTAAGCCAAGGAAAGAGATGAAAGTGCAATAAATTGACCAAAGAATGGAAGAATGCTTGAAAGTAGAGATGGAACCAAGGAGGCTAAATCATGTGCATATGAAGCAGTGTACCTAGGTTTTCATAAGAAGGGCTAAAATCATGCCAAGGTGAATAAATCATAGGAAGAAGATCATCAAAATAGATAGCACCCACCTAATAGTTAGCAAGAAGTTACCATTTGAGTCACCTGTCACCTAAATAAATAAGACACTAAGAAAATTTAATGACTATTATTGTAGAGGCACAACGATCCATAATAAATGCAAATGTGGTAATAAATATTCATAGATTTCATAGTTTTAGTATATTTCAATAAATCCATGCACTACCATGCCATTACTCACTAACCATTAATGGGGTAGTTGAATTTAATGTATAAATAGGTAGATGGCACATTGGACTAGTTTACAAACCTTAAGTGAATTTTAACCCAAATGGAAAATAGAACTAGATACAAAGTGAGAAAATTATACCACAGAGAAGCTTGAGCACCCATAGCTGCCAAACAAGAATGATTAGATAAAAAGAGATTACATTCCATTTGAGATAGGAATAGAGGCATGTGGGGAAAAAATTGTTAAATAATAGGATAGAAGAAATCTTGAGTGACATTTAAACCAAAATTAATGATGAACAAAGCTCAAGAGCCAAATTCATAGTCTTAGACCCTGTGACTATGAAGATGCATAAAAAAATATTATAGGCTTTGGCAAGATAAAAAAACCATGATTTAACACTAGTTTATTTAGAATGGGAAAGAAATGGTTAAGTTATAGTCCATCACAGACATACAAGGATGCCAAGAAGGTATAAATGATAGAATAGATAGTTGCTATGAATAAGAAGGTGCAACTAGTTGAAGGAGTTAGCATCATTGAGATTGACACTGAGGTAATTGCCAAGATGTCATACAAAGAAATGTAGATCAACCTAAGGTCATAATGGGGGAAAATTTAGTATATTGTTTTCATGCCTAAAAATTGAAATAATAAAACCATCATACATTAATTAATGTGTAAGACCTCAACCAAGATTGGTTATTTAACATGGGCGTAAAGATGGAGGCAAGTGTGTCATTATTTGATGTCTCCATCTGAGATAGGAGTGTAACCATCAGCATGACCTAGATATATGATTTGACACATTTTGACAAGATAAAAAATTAGTTAAATTCCTCCTCTCATGCATCTATGGGGACCTATTCAAAATTTCAAGGAGGTGCATGTGGATATCGATGTGACTCATCAACATAATCACTAGGCTCCTAGGTTTAGGCATAGAAATCTACCTGTTGGTGAAGGATGATGTAGAAGTGGAGAGGGTTATGAAACTCCTTGGTTATTACATGTCATTTTTTTCATTCCTAATTCAAAGACATAAAGGACCCTAACATGAGGCTATAAGTTTGCCTTGTGAGTTCCAAACTATACCCCAATAGATGGTGGATGAACATTAACAAAACCTACTTGTGCATCACCCACCACATGGTTTAAGGGGTTAAGTTCAACATCATAAAGTTTATTACTAAGGAGATAGTGAAGAATGCAATGGATTTTCAAAATGCATGAGAGACCTTCATGTGGGGGTTGATATTGATATTGATAGTAATGAAGGAGATCAATGTGCATGATGGTGATGAAGACAATCTTTAAGTCTTCCCAGCACACAAGGACTCTTGACATTAAATTACCAAGATTTCACCTACCCAAACTCCTTCTCCCAAAAATATAAGACATAGTTACTAGGGTGGTACACTCAATATAGTAAGTAATTTTGGATTTAATGTTGCATTTCACAAGAGCTCCCCCAACATTTTTTTGGAATGGAAATCTTCACCATCATGAAATAATTATATGTAGGGCACCTAGTGATCATAGATGAAAACCTATCCAATTGGTTCAAAATCCCTTATGCATATTTTATAAAATATTTTAGGGAGGTGCTAAGGAGGAATCTAAATGCACAATAGCTAGATATCCTGGTGATGGCTATGGATCTATAAAGGAGTAGGTTGAGGTGCTATTATATGTATCCAAGATAGAAAGCCACAAAGGATGAGGAGGATGACTCTGACCACATGGACCTCCATCCCATCTAAATGGAATTTATAAATAGGTGCATCTTCATGTTTTATTATGTAATGAAGCCATAGAAGAAGGGAGTATACCTTAAAAAATATGATGATCACCCCTCAAGATCAGTAATGAAAGGAAGATAATGCCTAAAAAGTAACATAAGTCTCCCAAAAAAATTGAGGAGAGACACCTGAATAAATTCAAGAGTGCATTAGGTTGATGGTCAACCTCAATGAATAAGCAATACCTCCAACTGCAAATAATAATTACATAACCTTCATTTCAAATATTTCTTCTTCTAAAAATAAATATAAAAATAAAAAGTCTAAGGGACCCATTATGCTCCCTACAATAAATCTAATGGAAATGGAGGTAGAACATGCTTGTACACATGGAAAGGAGGAAGAGATGGAAGAAGTAGAAGAATAAGGAATAAAAACCTACATCTTATAAGAAGAAGTGGAAGAGGATCCCATCATTGAGGATGCACATAAGTCCCTCTAAGTTGGCACTAATTTCATGCTTGAAGAGGTAAATAAGCTGACTAATGCCTCGACTAGGAAACCCTCCACACATCCTTTGTAAAAAAATGAGGAAAATAGAAGGTTGTGGAAAACAATGGGCCATAAATAGGGGAAAAAATGAGATGGCATTGGCATTAGAAAAGAGGAATAAGGACTTGAAGGAAGGTTTCACGAGTTAGATAGATATTGAGAAGGCTAAGGTTGAGGAAGAGAAGGCCAAGAGAAATAATAAGATGAATAAGGTTCCCAAAAGCATGGGACCAACCATTGAGAAAAGTAAGAAGGGACATAGTGTCCCCACTATAAAAGTAAATGAAGCTACATAATAGGCATGCCCAAGTATTGAAGGGGTGCCTGAAGAAAAGTAAGGTGATGTTGGCACCTTGGAAAATAAAATAAAGAGTGCTAAAGAGCTCCAATAGAAATAAGAAGAAGGTGAAGCTGGAGCTAAGAGAATAAACCTAGAGGTTAGCACTAAGAAACCCTAAGAAGAGGAAGTGGACAAAGTGGAAAAGTTTAAGGAATAACCCCTTGTCGAATGAGAAGATGAGTCCTCAAAGGAAATTACCAAAAAAAATCATGGCATTAGTGAGGAGGAAGAAGAGAAAATAGAGATAGCCATCACCAAGGAAAAAGGTGTGGAGTTGAGAATAAAAAAAGTGTAGAAAGGGTGGATGGATGAGGATTTATATATGTTTTACTTCATTCCCCCAGAATCTACCATAATTAGGATGTGAAAATAGCTTTCATTTGAGTTTGATATCTACATGGATGAGCCTCACTTTTAAGCACTTTGAAAGGCCATATTGGGAATGAATGAACCAAAGGAGGGGCATGAATTACTCTTCATAAACCCCTACACCATGAACATAGTCTAGTCTAGGTATGCACTTATCTATATGGCCATTTAAGTTGTGCAAAATAATATCATCAATGATGGCATAGAAAAGAAATGGAAGAAACTTTTTAAGGCTACTAAAGATGAAGTGCAAGCTATGAAATTCAAACTATAGTAGCTATGTGACCACATAGAGATATCCAAACCATCCTTATTATCTGGAATCGATACATCCAACCTCAGTAAGGTTGATAAGATCTATGTGCTACTAGATAAGATGATCCCAATGATGAAACTAGAGTCGGTATAAGAAGAAGAAGAAGAAGAAGAAGAAGAAGAAGAAGAAGAAGAAGAAGAAGAAGAATAAGAAGAATAAGAAGAAGAAGAAGAAGAAGAAGAAGAAGAAGAAGAAGAAGAAGAAGAAGAAGATCCATGCACCATGCTACAAAAAGAGCTAGCTACCAAGCTAAAAGAGGTGGAGGACCTCTTTGAAAAACTTTAAGAAGGCATAAATGTATTGTATGCCATCTTAATGAACTTTTACAACCAAGTGGTAGTCATAAACACATGCTTGAAGTAGGAAAAGGGGGAGAAGGAGGAATTGATTATGTATATGTACTCTACAATTAGGGTAGAGCACATGTGGATAATGGAGAAGGTTAATGTGTTGAGCACATAGATAAAGGACCAGGAATAAAACCTAGAATAACTTTTTCATGCCTTACAAGATAAAGCCTATGATTAAGGAATAATCATAGATGAAGGAATGATGAAGGCTAAAATAAGTCTAGAGGCCTTTTGGATGGAGTTAGAGAAGATAGATGTGGTCAAAATTAGAACTACTTCCATAAATATAAAAAAACATTACTGAAGAAATCAAGCTCTCTATTTAGGAATTTCAAGACTTTGGTATCGATCTCAAGGAGAGTAAAACTGAATTTTATGCATCAAAGGATTTGGTATCCTAGTTTGAAGATAGATTAGCAATTTTGTATAGGATAATGTTGGGCCCCTAATTTTTTAAGTATGGTATCCATACTAGCATGATAGACATCTTAGTATGAGGTAATAACTTGGCATGATTTATATTTTGGTATCTTGGTGCCATTTGGAGGAATCAATTAACATCTTATGCTAACTAGTAGGTATTTAATTGGCACCTAAATCCTTAGGGAATCCTTTATGAGTGGCAACATGTGGTGACCAAAGCATGAATGGTGCAAGGTGATGGATCTGGTGGAATGATCAACAAAGGCTCCAACTTAGCACCTGACATGCATTCTCCACCTTAGCATAGAGATGCTCCTGTGTGTTATAAAACAAGATCAAACTAGTGAGTGAGGATAGGAAAATTGAATGCAACAAAGCTTTGAATATGATGGCTTCCATTAACTTTAAGAATAGTTTGGATGTCATTAGCACCCAACTTGTATATACCCAAGCTTGCCTATAAGCCTTTGTGTTCTTAATTAGCTTTAGTAAGTTTTCACTTTACTTTAGTTACTATGGAATCTATTTTATTTAATTTTATATTTAAGCAATGACAATGAATGGTTATGGTATACATGATGTTATCTATTTTATGCATCTTTAAATTGTTATTTAATTATGAATATAATGTTTTAATTTCATGATATTTATGTTAAGTAATATGTACACAAGTTTTGGGTTTAGGCTATTGATTGTGTCCCTATGTTAATTAGTGATATCATCATACCTAGCAATAGCTTAAGTATAGAAATATCTTGCACCAAGTGTTGATATCTTTGTTAAGAAGTGGTAGCCTAAGCATGAAAAATTGAACAGATGCATAAATTTGACCCATCTAGTGTATATATGATGTTATACTTAGTTTTATAAAGTCTTGTGCCCTTATGACCAAAACTAGTTCCCCAAATGGGCTTGCACCTATAGACCATTAGGCATAGCCTAGAAAAGGCTTGCATTGATGAATCTACCAAAATTCTTATCTCAAATAACCTAGTCATATATGTGATGCATTATGCCATGGAAAAACTAGCCCAATGTGAGCCTTATTTATTTCTTTGTTGCATTTTAGGTGAGTACATAAGGCTTGCACCTTATGTGAATTGATGTCAGCACATTTTAGTGATGAATGTTGAGCATTACAGGAATATATTATGTTTGTACCTAGTTGTAATAATTCTAGAACTAACTTAGACATACCTTGAAGTTCATTTAGACTTTTCTACAATAATCTTTTCCATGATATTAGAAATACCTTATAATATTCTATGTGTACTAGTTTTGAATTTAAAAAACCTAGGAAAAATTCTATAGGGTATATGTAGGTTTATAAGTTTAATTATTTTCACCTAGGACCTAAAGAACCTTACCCAATATTTTTGGTTGAACTAGATGGATTCCTTAAATAGAAATAATGGAATTAGGTTCTATACCTGATGAGGGCATGGCATAATACTTGGGGGTTTTCAATTTAGTATATGCTTCAAACAATTTTTTGAACCAATTCTTACTATGTAGAATATTTAGATTTATATAATACTATAATGGGTTAAGATATATACCTAACTAGGGCTCAGTTGTGTATATACATCTAAACTTAAAAAATTAAGTATTGAATCTTTTATTATGTTTTTTTATTTTAATGTTTGTATATAATATATACATACATGGGTATAAGTATATATGTATATGACCTGATGATCTATACATATATATACATATATATTTATATATATATATATATATCCAATGATTATAGTTTATACACATGATTTTGTGTTTTAAAAACTAATTGAAGGATTTGTGTAAATTAGAAAAATACTTAATTATTATTGGGTAAATCTTGTATCATACATTGATAATTATATTGTATTTAGTTTTATGTCTTGCTAAGACATAAATGCATAAAGGCCTAGAATTTTTTAAATGATGCATTTAATATATATTAATAAGATACAATTGGCTAAGTATATGTTTATATAATTATGTATTCAAAAAAAAATGCACTAATATATACAAGGCAATTATTAAGTCTTAGGTAGAATATTAAAGCATTGTATTAATAAATGCATGAATTACATATTGTAATAGAGGTTATATTCATTTTGATGTAAACTGAGAATTACTAAGGCTTAGTTAATTAGTTGAATATGTATATTATTAATCAATATAATAATATATGTATGACTTATCTTATGAATGAGCTTAGATTAGCTTATAATGAATGAGAGCTAAAAGACATCGAATAGATTTATAGATTGATTGATGTATGTCTTTCAAAACAATATAATTAGTAAAGCACTTTTGGATAAGTTTGAATTGATAACCATATATATATTTTTATATGAATCTTCCACTTATGTGCACATTTAGTTGAAACACTAGATTGGAAATTGTTTGGTATTATGAAGATTTGAGATGAAATAATATAGTTTGAATATATACTTTTTATATACATGATACTATAAGATCATGGACATTTCATTTCTGCTTAGAGTATATTGTATGCTTTTCATATTTTTTTATTGAATGGGGCATTATTTATAAAACTATGTATTCTAAATGTATGCATAAATATATGGTATAATCAGTTTGATTTATTGATGGTGTATTAAATCTATAATTATTGTACCATACACACACACACACACACACACACACACACACACACACACACACACACACACACACACACACACACACACACACACACACACACACACACACACACACACACATACATACATATATATATATATATATATATATATATATATATATATACACACACACACACACACACACACACACACACACACATATATATACATACATATATATATATATATATATACATATATATACATGTGTATATGTGTGTGTGTGTGTGTGTGTGTGTGTGTGTGTGTGTGTGTGTGTGTGTGTGTGTGTGTGTGTGTGTGTGTGTGTGTGTGTGTGTGTGTGTGTGTGTGTGTGTAACATGTTCAATACCATGACTATTACTTGCATATAAATGATATATGGGTGTTTTTCCTATGATTAATAGGGTTATAGTAACTTTTAAACATATGGTGGTTAAGTTTCATAATTTTCATTTTAATGATGTGTAGTTAAATAAGATTATTAAAGCACTACTAGTATATTGTTATCAAACTATGATTTAATGTTATTATATGGATTAAATAACATTTGTAGTTACATATGGTAATTATGTAACTAGATGCCTTGACATGTTTATATCCAGATGGTATATTACTTATGTGGGCTATTTATGAATTTATTTATTATTTGATAATAAATTAGATGATTATGATTTATTACATTACATTTGATGGAATAAATGTATGCATGTGATATTTTTGTACTTAGCATGTTTTATATCTAATAATAGGGAATATTCCATTTAAATCTATTGGTTTTTATATTATTATATAATTAACCAAATATTGCATTTATGACACTAACTAAGAAGTGTGATGAATTACACTAGCTTAATTAGAACCATCAATGCAAAATGAGGTGTAATACAATTGAGTGGTGTATGAAATTAACTAATCCTAGAGATCAATAACTATATGAGAACTTTTTCCAAAGTAATGTTTATAGTTAAACATTATCATTTAGTGTGTTTGTTATAGTTTACATATTTGTATGATATCATGTTATAATGGATTCCTTAATAGTATACATCATGTATTAGTTATCTTACAATACACAGGTTCTAGTTTGTCACTTTAGATTCCCACACCATAATTATCTACCCATCTATGAAGTGATGGTCATTCCATTATTGGGAGATAGTGCGGAGGATTGATGATCTATTTTTGCTATTGAAAAACACTCAAATGATGCTCTCCCTCTCTGTAATAGTACTACACTTGAGATTACTAATGGATACTTGAGTTCATTGAGACTCATGCTCCATATATATTTGTATCATTATATTATTATTATTGAGTCATTATTATTCCAAAAACTATACTATTTATTAATTTTTATATTTAAAATAATGGTTGTATTGTTGTATCAGTTGTGGATGAAATTGTATATTACTTCTATAAAATAAATGCAGTCTTTATTATTTATTCAACATTGTTCATGTTTTGACATATCATTATCATGGTGATCATTAGCTAAATGGAATAACTATAAACCTTGTGGGGTTAACTAAAAATAACACATTTAGTTAAATATCACTTAGTTATTTTATTGTGGTGAAATCTATTAAATAAATGTGTAATTAATTATTTTAAAAAAATCTATATTATGATAAAACCTAGTGGGGTTGTTACATTGTGGTATCAGAGCTAAGGCTCAAAATCTAAGACTTAATGTGTCTTCTAACACAAAACTATTCTCATGTTAAGCAATAATAATAATGATGTAAAATAAACCAAGAGTTGAGGATACTTAAAATATCAATCCACTTGTTGATCCAAATCAGCTCATCATTGAGTAAGATATGAAGTTGGATCAAATCTTCACAACCATGCAAGATACTGGGGATCAAATCATCACCTTAGAGTAGAAAGTGCATGGCAATGTAGTGGAAAATTCTTAAGAATAACATAAATAACATCCTATTACGTAGGAACATCCTCAAGAATAGAGGCATGAGTAAGTGCGACAAGATACAAGAGCTCGATTAGCTATAGAGTTGTCACAAGACATGAAAAAGGTGAATCCACCCAAGTTTGATGGAAATATATTAGGAGATGGAGCTAAAGTTTAGCTGATAGAGATGGAGAAATATTTTGAAATTTAGAATTACTCTAAAGTCACTAAAATAGTCAATGGAGCATATGATATTAATGGTGAATTAGGTAGAGGTTGGCCTAGGCCAATGATAGACATAAAACATATCTTGATCTGAAGAGAATAATAAGGTAATTTTTTATAGATGATAAAGTGTTTCTATGAGTTAAGCCTCAAAAACTCTTGACTAAGTTTGGGAAGTCAGAAAAAATTTCATAGAGATATGTGGGACCCTTCAAGGTTTTAGAAGTGGTCAATCTTGTAGCATATAGGATTTAATTTACACTATCACTAGCTCTTTACATAATGTCTTCCATGTGTCTTATCTTAAAAAGTATGTTGTTGATTCTTCACATGTGTTGGATTAAAATGCTTTGTAAGTTTTGGATCCTAGATTGGTTATGATAGAATCAATCAAAATAATTGAGACTCCAAACTTAGTTTACATAATAGAGAATTGTCATAGTGAAAAGTCTAGTGGGACCAATATTCTAAAGATAGTACCACTTAGGAGGGCTATGATGAGTTTTATAGGTTGTTTCCACATTTTTTTGCTTCATTTGTTGTTGCATATTATTATATTTTATGTTAAATAATGTTTTAAATTTAGAACTTATGTTTGAATAAGTGTCATCGAGATGATGACCAACTTTAGGGGGAAGGATGTCACATTCCATTTTTTCTCTAAGCTTAATAACCTCTTGATTCATGGATTATTTTGGTTATTTTTTTATTGAACTTTATTACATATGTTGATTATGGGATAATTATATGTTTCTTAATTTACATGATTGATTAGTTATTGGGTTAGTTGTACTTTTATATATGTACATTATGATCATTTATGTTAGTTTATATAGTAGTATTTTATGGATATATTTATGTTTTGGGATAAATACCTTCATTTTTATGAGGTGGATGTAGGAAAAATATATCCATTAGAGTGTGACAAAGGAAGGGCACCATCATAGAGGGTGGTGTAGATAGAAGCATTGGGGGATGAAGAGAGAAACATTAGAAACACACTTAAACACCATGAGAGATTAACATACTTTATGTTCATTATTTGATTTAAATAGATGTACAATGTCTTGAATTATTGATAAATATGTCTATTGTGATGTTAGTTTCTATTTGATGATCATTTTGATTTATTTTTGTTATTGCATTAATGGTTATTAATGTTATTACTTGGTTGATTAAGTGAAATAGCACATGTTTTAATATGACTTACAACTATCTTGGATATAATTGAGTGTATTATAAATAATGCTTTGTTTGGATTCATAGCTATAGGTATTAGACATATTCTAATACTTTGATTGATCAAATTTTCAAGTGATTATTGATGCTTAAAAGGTTATTATTATCATTTATAATAAGTTGAATAACATGTATTATGTCATTAATAAACTAGAAGTTCTTTGTTAACATTTATGGATGAAATTAGTTGGAATGGCAATTATGATATTGATTTTATTGACTAATGATTGTTATAAAGCCTTAGAGCTTAGGAAATTTATATAATCCTATGTAAAGTCCACATATATAATTTCATTGTTTGATGAATCATTTCTAGAGTCAATAGTTATTTTATTTGACCTATTAAGCTAACCTCTATTTAGAATTTATAATATATTGGTAATGGTTATTATGTTTAATGAACTTGTTATTATAGTCAATGACCTAGTTTTGTTTCTAAAATAGTTAACATATCTTTAAATTATATTAAGTTTAATGCATGGATATTAATCACGGTCAATCATCATCCATGATTTTAAAGGGATAATATAATTTTTATATTATTTTTTTAATCATTAGAAATTTAGAGATTATTAGGGTTTCAAGTAGTTGTTGACTAGTGATAACAAGGGATAGGCCAGGATCAAGTTTCATTATGGAGTATTATGAAGAAATGAATGAGAAACTATTGGTTTTCTATTATTGATTGTGAGTTAGGTTCCCTCTAATGACGTATTCTTAAATAACATTTGGATTTGGAAAAGAGAAGTATGGAAATAGTTTCATGAATTAAACATGAAATTGGATATAATGGAGAGAATAGAGGCCTAGATGGGATGACCAATAGACCAAGGAATAGAGAGGAGGTTTAAGCTATTTTTGAAGGGAAAGAATGAAATTTGGAGAATGTAACTAGGTTGGTGTTGTAATTATTATTATGGATGAAAAAATGGGTGAATTTTATAAATGTTTTCATAAGGATTTAATGTTTCATTTATTATGAAATTATAAAGATAAGGGATGAATTTTGGGCCCTAGGATGGCTCGACCATCTACAAAACTGAACATACAACCCATTAAACCCTATTTATGAATGGCTAGGGATTTATAATATTTGACATGATATTATAAATATCTTAGAATATTTTATGTATAATGGTTTTCAATTTTAAAAAATTAATAATTATTCTATAGGGTATATGTAGGGTTATAAGCTTAATTATTTTCATCTAAAACCTAAAGAACATTTCCCACTATTTTTGGTTGAACCAGATGCATGCCTTAAATAAAAATAATGGAATTAGGTTATGTAACCAATTAGGGAATGACATAATACTTGGGTTTTTTTACTTTGGTATTCAAATAGATTTTTGAACCAGTTCTTACTATGCAGGAGCTTCAAATTTATTGAATACAATAATGGGTTAAGATATATACCTCACTAGGGTATGGTTGTGTATATACATATAAACCTAAAAATTTTAAATATTGAATCATTTATTGTGTTTTTTTATTTTATTGACTATATATAATATATATACATATACATATATATGTATATATGTATATGATCTGATGATCTTTCCATACAAGTATGGAAATAGTTTCATGAATTAAACATGAAATTGGATATAATGGAGAGAATAGAGGCCTAGATGGGATGACCGATAGACCAAGGAATAGAGAGGAGGTTTAAGATATTTTTGAAGGGAAAGAATGAAATTTGGAGAATGTAACTAGGTTGGTGTTGTAATTATTATTATGGATGAAAAAATGGGTGAATTTTATAAATGTTTTCATAAGGATTTAATGTTTCATTTATTATGAAATTATAAAGATAAGGGGTTAAGATATATACCTCACTAGGGTATGGTTGTGTATATACATATAAACCTAAAAATTTTAAGTATTGAATCATTTATTGTGTTTTTTTATTTTATTGACTATATATAATATATATACATATACATATATATGTATATGATCTGATGATCTTTCCATATATATATATATATATATATATATATATATATATATATATATATGATGATGATGATTATGGTTTATACACATATAATTCTATGTTTTAAAAACAAATTAGAGGATTTGTGTGAATGATACAAATCCTTTTTTGGTTAAATCCTATAGCATACATTGATAATTATATTGTATTTAGTTTTATGTTTTGCTAAGCCATAAACACATTAAGGCCTAAAATCTATTAAATGATATATATATATATATATATATATATAAGATACAATTGGATGAGTATATGTTTATATGACTGTGTATTCAAATAAAATGCATTGATATATAAGGCAATTACTAAGTCGTAGGTAGAGTATTAAAACATTGTATTCATTAATGTATGAATTACATATTGTAACAGAAGATATATTCATTTTGATGTGAACTGAGAATTGCTAAGGCTGAGTTAATTAGTTGACTACATATCTTATTAGTCAATATAATAAAATTTATATGACTTATCTTATGAATGAACTCAGAATAGCTTTTATTTAATGAGAGTTAAAATACATAGAATATATTTATAGTTTGATTGATTTATGTCTTTCAAATTAATAGAATAGGTAAATCACTATTGGTTTAGTTTGAATTGATAACCATATATATTTTATTATACAAATCTTCTAGTTTTGTGCATATTTAGGTGAAGCACTAAATTGGGAATTGTTTATTATTATGAATATTTGGGGTGAAATAATATAGTTTGAATATATACTTTTTGTATATGTGATACTCTAAGATCATGGATAGTTAAGGTCTACTTAGAGTATGCCATATGTTTTTCATATTTTTGATTGAATGGGACATTATTTATAAAATTTGCATGTTATAAATGTATAAATAAATATATGGTATAGTTAGTATGATTTACTAATGGTGTATTAAATTTGGAACTTTAGTACCATAAATGGATGTATGTAACCTATTCAATACCATAAATGTTATTTGCATAACAATGACATATGGGTGTTCTTACTATACTTAATATTGTTATATAAAATTTTAAACATATGGTGTTTAAGTTTCATACTTGTCATTTTAATTATGTGTAGTTAAATACGCTTAGTAATGAATTGCTAGTATATTATTATTAAGTTGTGATTTAATGTTACTAGATGGATGAAATAACATTTATAGTTATATATGGTAATTTTGTAACTAGATGCCTTGACATGTTTATCACCCAGTTGGTATGTTACTTATGTGGGTTGTTTATGAATCTATTCATTATTTGGTAATAAATTAGATGATTATGATTCATTGCATTACATTTTATGGAGTAAACATATTCATGTGATATTTTTGTATTTAAAATATTTTATATCTACTAATAGGTAATATTCCATTTAAATCTATTGGTTTTTATTTTATTATATGGTTAATAAAATCTCACATTTATGACACTAAATAATTAGTGTGATGAATTCCACTAGCTTAATTAGTACCATCAAAGCAAGATGAGGTGTAATCTGATTGAGTGTTGTGTATGAAATTGACTAATCCTAGATATCATTAACTATATGATAACTTTGGCTAAAGCAATGTTTATATTTAAACATTGTCATTTCATGTGCTTGATATAGTTTATGTTTATATAATTTCATTTTAGAATAGAATTATTTATGGTATAAATCATGTATTAGTTATCTTACAACACATGGGTTCTATTTTGTCACTCTAGATTCCCACACCATCATTATCTACCCATCTATGAATGGAAGGCCATTCCCTTATTGGGAAATAGTGTGTGGGATTTATGGTTCATGGTTGGTGTCTAAAATCACTCAGACAATGCTCTCCCTCCCTATAATAGTAATACACTAGAGACTACACTTGAGATTACCAATGGATACTTGAGTTTGTTGAGAATCATGCTCCATGGAGCTTTGTATCATTATATTGTTATTATTGAGACATTATTATTAATGAAAATATATTATTTATTAATTTTTACATTTAAAATAATGGTTGTAATGTTGTATCAATCGTGGCTAAAATTGTATTATTACTTCTATGAAATAAATGTAGTCTTTATTGTTTATTCAACATTGTTCATCTTTTGATATATCATTATCACAGTGATCATTAGCTAAATGGATTAGCTATAAACCTTGTAGGGTTCATAAAAAATAAGACATTTAGTTAAAGATCACTTAGTTTTCATTCTGGTGAAATATGTTAAATTAATATGTGTAATTAATTTAAAAGAAAATATATTCTATTCTGGTAAAACCTAGTGGGGTTTTTACATCATGCAAGTAGGGATTTTGAAAAATTTAGGTTTGACCCCAATTGAGTCTGACAAGATTGTTGTTCACCTAGATAAGATTGAATTCAATTTATTTGGGTAGTTATTATATTATTTCATGGAGTTATCATATAAACCTAGAGTAAAAAATTCATATATATCCAAGTAGTGTATATCCTAAGGCATATGGAATGTTGTTTAGTTGAAATAAGTCCAAAACACTTAATGGATATATGAATAGAAACTTTACCATGTGTAATTACATTAGATAAGAGTGGAAAATAAAATCTGAGAAGATATAGAGCGTAAGATGACATGCATGATCATTTATTAAAAATGTTTAAATTAAAATTCGAATGTTATGTCCTTTGGCATAGGCATTTATACCCTTTTTAATAAACCTATGGGTAGTGAACAAGATAGAGTTTTTGATTCATATTGATTATGGAATATTTATTTTTATGGTGATCATTCTAAACAAGTGCTAGTATATTGATTATTCCACATGTAAAATTTTACTTGGTTGCATACCATTTACAGTTCCTTGTACTAAAAATTGTGCAGAATACATGGCTTTAATTATGGGTTTACAATTTTCTTCAAAATAAAGGGTTAATTAATTAAAATGTTTTAGGATTATAATTAGTAATTAACCAAATTATAAGTAGGTTTCAATGTAAATTTTCATACTTAAATAAATATATAGATAGATAGCTTGGGATTTGATTAAATTTTTTGATGCTTTCAACATCATTTCTATTCCTATAAATAAAAATTAGAATGAAAATTATTTCATAACATAAACCACAAATTTCCCTCATTAAATGACTCAAATCTAAAATAATTATCCATCAATCTAAGTCATTTCTTATAATTCCTAGATAATGTTGAAAATATCCAATTTTTTAATGACGATCCACACATCATTCAATTTATGAATAGTTATGATGTTTCTAACATACATGTTATAAGTGAAAATGATAGGGATGATATCATACATGATAATTGTGATAATGATGGAATCATAATTTTTAAATATAACTAGATCCCGAAAAGAATGGTATTATTATAGATAGTATTCAACCTTGATAAATCAACTAAAATATCTAAACAATAATCCGTAGTCTACTTGTTTATCCTTTTAAATCTAGGATCAATTGAAGATCCCCATAATGTTGAAATTGGTACTAATTATACTAATTCAAAAAAGAAAGGACTAATATAGTTTTTAATATAATATAAGTATGTGATTTATTAGACATATGAATACCTAAAATATTTTTACCCAAGCATTATGACACATACTATCACACTCAAAGATGTACAAAATCCTTGTAGGTAGAGATAATGACTAGTTAATCCCCTTATAGATATTTTATTCATAGATAATTTTGAAAGTTACTCTCAGATAACATTATTTTCCCAATTTTCTAGTCCACATGGGTATCTAACTTAATTATTATCTATAATAAAAAAGGATAAATCATAATTTATGTGGAATTTAAAAAGTTGAATCGAGCCTCAAATAATGATAAATATCCATTACTATATCTTGATGAGGTAGTTAAAATGGTTAGTGGTTATAAGATGATGTATTTGTTAGATGGATTCTTATGTCATAACCAAGCTCTGATCGACCAAGAGGATAAATTCAAAATAACCTTCATGATTAAATGGGGGAAATTTGCATATAATAGGATTCCTTTTGGTTTATTCAATGTAGGATCTACATTTTAGTGAGATATGCATTTTTTATTTCAACGTTTAATTAGGAAATTTATAATTATTTAAATGAATGACTTAAAAAATTTCTCTAAACATGAATTACACTATAGATGAATTACACTAGAGAGAGAGAGAGAGAGAGAGAGAGAGAGAGAGAGAGAGAGAGAGAGAGAGAGAGAGAGAGAGAGAGAGAGGAGAGAGAGAGAGAGAGAGAGAGAGAGAGAGAGAGAGAGAGAGAGAGAGAGAGAGAGAGAGAGAGAGAGAGAGAGAGAGAGAGAGATTATTTCAAAAAAATTGAAGGTATGGTATCTCCTTGAACCCAAAGAAGACCATCTTTAGTGTCAATAAAGGTAATCTTTTAGGTCGCATAATCACAAAGCAAGGTATTTATATTGACCCCCAATGTCAAATTACCATCTCTAAATTTCCATTTACTAACATTAAAGAGGAACATAAATCTTTCTTTGGAAACATAAATTTCATGTGCAAGTTCATTTCTACTTTCAATGAGATTATTATACCCATTAACACTATGCTTAAACATGATTCACATAAATAATATACACCTCCCCAAATATGCATTACAAAATATCAAAAACACCATTATTTAGGCCTTAGTTCTAGTTATTCTCTATTTTATGAGGGATTTATATTTCTATTCCTTTGCCTTGGAACATATTGTATTAGTTGTGTAAATAAAATTTCTCAATGAAGAATAATATCATATCCCTTTTAGAAGAACAAACCTGAAGGATGTAGAATTGAAATATTCTATATTAGAAAAACATGCCTATGTTGTGGAAAAGGATGTGAAAAATTTTAGACACTACATTATTTGAAATAAGGTCCATGCTATTGTAATAAATAGAATTATGAAACTTATGTTTGTATATAATAAGCTTCATGAATGTAGAGGCAAGTGGATGCCCGAATCAAAATATTATGAAATATAGATTAACCTAGATAAGTTGGTCATAGGTCAAGGCCTCACTCACATAATCATTCAATTTGACCCCAGGATCATAGTGATGCAAATAAATCAAACCCAAAACCATGTCTGATTAGTGGTATGATCATATCATTATTTATATTTTGTGTGAATTATGTCCTAAAAAAGTTAATAGAGAATAAAAAAGGGATATAAGATAAAATGCATCATATTATATATTGAAAAAAATATTCTTTTATTACAAAAACTATGAATGGATTTAATTTAGATGCATTACCCAGATAAAACTTGATGAAATCAAAAACAATTTTCACAAAAATTAGGAAGTGATCGCCTTTAATAAACAACATCATAAAATACTAAGGGATAAGTATTATTATTGGCCCAAAATGTTTAAATATGTTTATAACCAAATTATAACATAGCTTGAATGTCAGCATGAGAATAGTGGAGAGTAGAAAAAACAAATTTCAAATCCAAACACTAAATGGGAGAAAGGTAATGATAATGGGGAGAGGTCCATCACATAGGAGAATAGAATCAATTTCATTCTAGGGAGCAATGGTCAAATAGATGAAATCTTTCTAGGAGGCCCCAACAAATCTGATAAGGAGATTCCCAAAAATGTGCTAGGTAAGTTGTCTTGGAGTTAAAATTGCTTGGTTTTATGGATAAGAAGGAAATTTTGCTTTTTGAACTTCTCAAGCCTATCCAAGATGGAAAAATATCCATATCCAAGTCACACTCTCTCTCATAAGTTGAGCCTCATCCAAAATGGAATAGGCCTTGGTGGGAAATTTTATGGGAGATATACCTAATATCAACTCATTCGTAGCATGAGATAGATAAAAATTGAACCCCAAAGGTGATATGGACATTATGGCCATGATAAATGTTTTTTTCATGATCACACTCAACAACCTAGAAGATTATGTTAATATTTTAGCATAGGGACCCTATTTTATTAGAAACTCATGCCTTTTTTTAAAAAATGGCACTTGATGTTTGATCTTGGGACAAAAATATTAATCTTATATTGATATGGGTGTATCTCCCTAGCCTCCCCATTAAATACTGGGAGAGATATCTCTTTATCATCATTGTAAAGACTTTTTGTTATTTGATAGCTTTTGATTCAACCACCAATGCCAGATCTAAACTAGTTCATTCTATATTTTGTGTCAACACTTCTGTGAATTAATATATTCCTACTTTAATATCCATGCACACCCTCTTTAGCATCAGAAATCATAAAATTAAATTTGAAAAATCTGCACTCTTGTGTGATAAGTGACATAAATTGGTTCATTCCTCAAAAGTGTATTTCTTTCAAGAAACTAGAATAAAAAAGGAGATAGAGATTAATAATAAAGGATATAGTAGACACAAAGAATAGGGAATTCAACATTTTAGACAATCCAACAATAAAAGACTTTAGCAAAGCCTATAAGGAAAAGGTTTGTTCTTTGAATAAATTAGAACCAAATAAGTCAAAAATGATGCTAATTTAGGCCAATCAACAACTTTTAAACAAGGAGGAAGATGATATTATTTTTAAAATCAATAATAATGAGATAGAAAACCAATATCTTGTAATTCATAAATATCTTAATCAGTTTAAAGTCCTAGCATAGGTAGAAGATATGCAGTTTCAAGTAATTAACAAGAATTATTCAAAAAAACTAGATGATTTGATCTTCTAAACCACCTAATTGATTTTTCTCCTAAAGATTCATAAGAGGAAATTGTTAGGTTGTGGAGCTAAAAGCTTCACTGATGTAGACATGGAGGAGGTCATTGGGAGAGGTTGCAGAGTGTCACAGACACCAGCGTCGGTCAGGCCAACCGATGTCGGTAGGATTAAGCAGAAGAGCAACTGACATCGGTTAGGGATCGGCTGGCGTCGGCACCTCTAGGCAGACAGGGACCGATGTCGGTCACCTGTGTGGTTCCAAACTATGAGTGTTACAGACAGTTTGTTAACAAACTGAGTGTTTGCATGATGAGAGCCAATTTTAGACTCAAAGCTGTGAATCTAATTATTGTAATTAGATGTCTAATTATTGTTTGGATGAGATCTATATAATAGACTCATGGGTTGTATTGTAAAGTGTGCTAGAGAGTAAGAGATCAAAATATTAGCTCCTTCTGTGTGTGAAGAGAGCATGGTGTGTTCCTCCTAGTGCCACAATGCCAAGAGTGGGTGTTGGTTTTGGAGAATCAGAAGGGTTCTTCAGGTGTGTAGGATCTTGGTCAGCAGGTGTTGCATGGCTACTTTTGGAGATCTACATGGTAAGTAAGATCATTGATCTGTAGGTGTATGTGTGTGCATGATCCAGGTTTGTAGGTGTGTAGAACCAGATTGATTTGTAGGTGTGCAAGATCAGGGAGGATAGCAACACAACAGGGAGCAGGATTAGGTAGGATCTACTTGGAGTAAAGTGTGTACTCAGTCTAGATCAAGAGAGGAAGGCAAGGTAGTTCCTTCTATAAGTAAGATCATTGAGGTGCAAGTTGTTGCAGGTTCAGGGGAGATCTACTTGAAGTACGATTGTGTACTTATGGAGTGCATGGAGCACTGGTGTACTAGCAGTAGTGGATACTGAATGGTTGGAGGTGAACACCAACTCTGTGTTTGAGTTATGTGTTGGGACCGTAAGAGAGAGAGCTTTGAGGAAAGAAGTACTATTCACTTGAGGTGTGGGAAGCCTCTGAGAGGTGGTGGAGAAGAAGTGGCATCTTCTTTATTGTATTCCTTTTTGTATGAGTATTAATACAAGTTGTGTATTGTCTCTCATATTCTGTGTTGTTTTTGGTTTCTAGTTACTTTTTACTTCTAGTTAATTTCGCATCTTAAGTTGCTTGTATATGGTAATCAATTGTGTGCTTCCATGGGTTCCTAATAGTTTGTATCAGAGCTAAGGTTGCAGGGAGCAGGGTTTTGTGTTTGGTTATAGGTCACTCTCAAGGTTTTTTGATTGAGTGGGAGTATAGCAATGGAAGAAGAAAGTAAGCTACAAATGGAGAAACTGAATAGCATAAATGGTCACTTACGATCTGATGGAAATAAAGAGCAGGTAAATAAAGATTGTTGGTTGGTAGCAGATCAGCATGAAGAAGCAGATGTTGTAGGTGTTGTTGCACAGGATGCTCTAGATAAAGTTGAATCTTGTTTTACAGATTTTGTTGCCTCTTTCCATGTAGCCCCAGGTAGAGGGGTTGGTGAGCCTTGTCATAGTATTGGCAAAGGGGAAGTGTTGCTGAAATTGTAGGTGGCCAACACATGGGTGTTGAAGAAGGTCATGCAAGTCCCAATCCTTGAGATGTGGCTAATTGCTTCAGGAAAGTTGGGTGATGAGAAATGCACAAGAACTCTCACAGTGGATGCACTTGAATTAGCGGGTGGTAAGAAAGTAGGTATCCTCTATCTATTTACTTATATTACTGATTCTTCTTCTATTGCAAAGACATGGCTTTGTAGGCTTGGTCACATGAGCAAGAAGGAGATGCATATTCTTAAGCAGAAGATAGATGTATTTGATAGACTTAAGAACTGGAAAGCCTTGGTGTTCTTGGAGGAGATGACGGATAGAGTTTAGTGGATGGGGCTGGATACATTTGAGTAGGGTAGTTTAGATATGGGTTTTGATTCAAAGGAGCTCATGGGTAAAAAGTCATCACTCACAGGCATACACAGGTACTGGCATCGATCAGGAGGAATTGGCATCAAATAGATAGGTGCCAATGTCAGTCATGTGCAGATTGAAGCCAGTGATGTTGGGCAGGGTAAGACTGACGTTGGTCAGGAGGACCGATGTCGGCAATAGGTAAGACCAACGTTGTGTCAGGAAATCAGGGAACAACAAACATGCTCTGACTCCACTGGTTAGGATCTTGCTCCTCAGATAGAGCACAGTATGATTACAAAATATATAAGCAATTGAATATGCGGAAATAACCAGAAACACAAGTAACTAGAATTCACCAATAGCACAGAATGTGAGAGACAATACACTATTTTGTATTAACACTAACAGAAAAGAATACATCAAAGAGCCGCCACACTCTTTCACCTTACAGAGATTCGCCACACCTCAAGTGTACAGTAATTCTTCTCACACACACTCTCCTACACAAAAAAACAGTCCCAACAACCAACTCACACACAGAATTGGTGTTCACCTCACCAACCAGTCAGTAATAACCCTGCCGGTACATCAAGCACTCTATAGCACTTCAAGCTGATCTCTCATGAACCTGCAACCTGCAATTCAAAGACCAAGCTTACATGTAGATCACCAATGAGCTTGCAACAACCTGCAACTCATAGATCTTACAACTAGAAGGAACTCTTCCTTTCTATCTCATGCCTTATACAATACATGCCAATAGGTCTATAAATAGATCCTTAACTCAAACAATAACTAAGACTCTTAATTTGGACAATTATCCTCGCAACCCAAGACTCTGGCTGGTCTTGACATGCAAACTCATAGTTCACTTAACTAACTGTCCATGAAACGAACACTTCGGGAACACACAGGCGACCGACGTCGGTCCCTGCTGGTCTGGTTCTGCCGACGTCGGCCGACTTCCTGCCGTCACCCGGTTTCCTTCTGCACTGGATCCTGCCGATGTCGGTCATGCTGCCGACGCCGGTTCCTGTAGAACTCAGCAACCATTATTCCTCAGTTTGCAAAGGTTGAAGCTTTTAGCTCCACACCCTAACAATCTCCCACTTAGAGATAAACAGCTGCAACCTGTACCTGTACCTGTACACCGTCTAGTTTGTTTCCTTGGCTTTGTATCCCTCCTCAAGATCACTCTTGAAGACCAACCACCACAAAATCCGTGATGCAAAATCTGTCATCCAAATTACCCTGCCACATCCGTATCTACAACCATGTAGAAAAAGAACTTGACCCTGCATAGCATGTGCACCTGCTGCTGGTCCCACTGAACTGCCCTTCAGTATTACTCTCCCGGATTGACTCCAAACTTGTGACAACTCCCACTACTTGGGAAAACTCAGGTTTAGTACATACCATGCACTCAACCTCACTATGTGAATCAAGACACCTGTTCTATGAACTGTCTTACCATCGGCGTGTTAACCAGCTTCACACAATCATCCTGAAATAAAGTCAACAAGACCTCCATGTCTCTAGAACACACTCATGCCAAAGAATCTTGCTGCTCCCAGATTCTCCATGACAAAACACCTGAACTAGCTTTACCTTTAGTTCAGAAATACCTGTATATGTAACCCTGCAACAAGCACATCATACAGAAAATAGAATAGTGTAGCTAATACTATCCAACCTGGTAAAGAGAAACACAATGATCAAACCTCCATTGCCCTGCAGCTAAAACAAGATCATATACCCTGATCTTCCATCTCATGTATCCATTTCCACTCTTCTTCATCCTCAACATCCATTCGTCTCTCAGTGCTTACTTCCAGCTGGCAACACTACCCAAAACACCTATTTGGTTCTCCTCCAAGGAATCACATCCTCATCCATGCCTAGCTCCCACTGTTTCCTAGATCTACCTGTTTTGCTTCTTCAATAACTTCCTGGTCCTATGCCATAAGTGAGCAATAAGTAGTGTAAAGAAGGGAAATGACGAATTTAAGAACTTACTTACACCTTCAGTCCTCCATATGGGCGCTTGAGACTCCATGACAACTAGCTGTCCACCCAAAATTCGTCTCAGTAACCGATGCCGGTCACATCTCAGTCTACAGCCAACCGATGTCGGTTCCCTGTGACTGCCTCTCTGCCGACGTCGTTTTCCCCTGGCCGACGCCGGTCTCTGTCTGCCCTGAGTCACCGACGTCGGGCTGCACATAGCCGACGTCGGTCCCTGTCTGGACGCCGACGCCGGTTTTCCTGCCGACGTCGGTCTCTGTGTTTTTCTTGTGAGACCTGACTTTTTCCCGCGAGCTCTTTTTGGATCAAAACCTTGTCCAAATCACCTTTGCTCTGCTCAGAATTCCTCTACACCTTATGCTGAACTCTGTCCGTCACCTTCTCCTTGAAAACCAAGGCTTTCCCGTTCTTGTCACTAACATCGGATTCCTCAAGAAACCTTACTTTCTTCTTCTGCATACAGGAACCACGATCCATGCCTTCCAAATTCGAAAGCATATTCTTTGACTCAAGAACCAGCATCTCCTTCTTATCTATGTGACCAAGCCTATCAAGCCACATCTCTGAATCTACTGCTGAAGTAGATAACCCAGAAAGAGAATCAGTAAAACAAGTAGATAGATAAAGCGTACCTACTTTCTTACCTCTAGCTATAACAAGTGTACCCTTGGTAACCTTCCAAGAGTCCGCTGAGAGAGTTACTGTGCAACCCTCTTCACCCAAACTTCTAACAGAAATCATATTCCTCTTCAGAACTGGGACATGCATGACCTCCTTTAACACCCATGTGTCACCTGTCTACAATTTCAGCTTCACTTTGCCTTTGCCAACAATCTGACAAGGCTTACCATCCCCTACACAAATTTCTCCAAAGTCTCCCTGGACATACTCATGAAAAAATTCTCTATGTGGAGATGCATGAAAAGAGGCACCAGAATCTAATACCCAAGATTCTACTTTATCCAAAGAACATACCAGAGCATCCTGTGCAACGTAGCCTGCAACATCTGCTTCTTCTTCATGTTCTTCATGATGATCTTCACCCGATCTGCAATATCTTTTTAAGTGCCCTTGCTTTCCACATTTCCAGCAGGTTATTCTGCCATACCTGGACTTGGATCTCTTGCCTGTCTTAGACCTTGATCTCCCACGCTCTGTCCTCTCTCTTGGCCTTCCTCTTCCTTCAACACTCAAAGCATTTCCAGATAATTCACCTGTGCTTTTCCTACGTATCTCTTCATTCAAGATTACACTCACAACATCATCCACTTTTAAGACTTTTGAAGGAGACACAGTATTAGAAACTGCCATTACCAAACCTTCCCAACTTTCAGGTAATGAACACAAGATTAAGAGAGCTCTAAGTTCATCATCAAATACAATATTCACTGAACTTAACTGGTTTACTAAACCATGGAAATCACTAAGATGGCTATGAATAGATCCACCTTCCAACATTTGCAAATTAAATAAATGCTTCATAAGAAATACCTTGTTTGAAGCCGAGGGTTTTTCATATAAATTTGCCAAAGATTTCATCAACTCCACCGTTGTCTTACACTGTGATAAGCTGGAAATCACAGATGAATCAAGACTCAATCTAACAGATCCCAGAGCCTTCCGATCAAGAACCTCCCATTCTTCATCTTTCATGTCAAAGGGTTTGCTAGCAACCCCACCCAACGGTAAGTACAAATCTTTCTGATACAGATAGTCCTCAATCTACATCCTCCATAATTGGTAGTTCTTGCCATTGAACTTGTCCATTCGTAGTTGACTGCTTTCTGACATTGCTCAACTCCCACTCAAACAGAAACCCTGTGAGTAACCTGTAATCAAAACACACTACCCAGATCTACACCAATCTGTTAGTATCCCAACCAAAAGCTCTGATACCAATTGTTGGTATCAAGCTCAAGAACCTACAACCAAGGCTCTGATACCACTTGTCAGGAAATCAGGGAACAACAAACATGCTCTGACTCCACTGGTTAGGATCTTGCTCCTCAGATAGAGCATAGTATGATTACCAAATATATAAGCAATTGAATATGCGGAAATAACCAGAAACACAAGTAACTAGAATTCACCAATAGCACAGAATGTGAGAGACAATACACTATTTTGTATTAACACTAACAGAAAAGAATACATCAAAGAGCCGCCACACTCTTTCACCTTACAGAGATTCGCCACACCTCAAGTGTACAGTAATTCTTCTCACACACACTCTCCTACACAAAAAACGGTCCCAACAACCAACTCACACACAGAATTGGTGTTCACCTCACCAACCAGTCAGTAATAACCCTGCCGGTACATCAAGCACTCTATAGCACTTCAAGCTGATCTCTCATGAACCTGCAACCTGCAATTCAAAGACCAAGCTTACATGTAGATCACCAATGAGCTTGCAACAACCTGCAACTCATAGATCTTACAACTAGAAGGAAATCTTCCTTTCTATCTCATGCCTTATACAATACATGCCAATAGGTCTATAAATAGATCCTTAACTCAAACAATAACTAAGACTCTTAATTTGGACAATTATCCTCGCAACCCAAGACTCTGGCTGGTCTTGACATGCAAACTCATAGTTCACTTAACTAACTGTCCATGAAACGAACACTTCGGGAACACACAGGCGACCGACGTCGGTCCCTGCTGGTCTGGTTCTGCCGACGTCGGCCGACTTCCTGCCGTCGCCGGTTTCCTTCTGCACTGGATCCTGCCGATGTCGGTCATGCTGCCGACGCCGGTTCCTGTAGAACTCAGCAACCATTATTCCTCAGTTTGCAAAGGTTGAAGCTTTTAGCTCCACACCCTAACACGTTGGTCAGGAGGATCGACATTGACAATAGGGACACTGATGTTGGTAGAGTTCGTAGTCAGGACAAGTGCATGGAAACTGACGTCAGTTGGATGCAGACTGTGTGGTGATCAAGGTCAGTCACTATAATAGATTTTAGGTGGACAACAAGCTGTCAAGGAGTCTCAAATGCCCATATGGAGGACTGAAAGTGGTAATTAAGCCTCAAATTCATTGTTCCTCTTCTTTATACTCATTGTTGACTACAGAGCAAGAAGGATCTAGGAAACAGTGGGAGCATGGCATGATGAGAATGCAGAACCAAGCAGGAGATTAGGTAGGGTTGCCAGCTGGTATGAAAGCATAGAGACGAATGGATACCTTAGTTAAAGAACAGAGAGAATAGATACGTGAGACAAAAGACCAGGTCATATGGTCTTGAGGAAGCTACAGGGCAGTGGTACAGGTTTGACAGGTGGATGACAAAGTATGGCTTTAGTCAATGTTAGGGTAACTACTATGTTTGTCTTACTAGGTGGATGATGATTGCAACATTATCTTGTTGCTGTATGTGGATGGTATGCTAGCTAGTAGGTTTGTACATACAAGGTTTTGTTGAGCTAAGGGTAAGCTTAGTTTAGTGGCATGTCATGAGGAATTTGGAGTAGCAAAATTCTTTGGCATGGGAGACATGGAAGATCACAGGTCGATTTTGTCTCCAGTGGGAGCTGATGTGAATCAGGTGTTGGCAAGGTTCATTATGTAGGATGCAAAACTGGAGCACACTAAGGGATGGATAGTTTAGTGTTCAAAATCACATGAGGTCTGGTATAGACCTGAGTTTGCCCAAGTAGTGGGTGCTGTCAAAAAGTTTGTATTCAATCTGGGAAGGAAGCATTGGAGGGTAGTTTAGTGGATTCTCAGGTGTCTAAGATGGACTAATAGTAGGGATTCATGCTATGCAAGGTTAAGTACTTCAGATGTGGTAGGTTACTTGGATGACAGGAGGTGCACCATGGGATGTGTGGTGGTTGGTCTTTAGGATTGATCTTGAAGATGGATACAAGCTAGGAAATAGAATAGATAGGGTACAGGTATAGGTACAGTGTAGCTATTTATCTCCAAGTGGGAGATTGTTAGGTTGTGGAGCTAAAAGCTTCACTGATGTAGACATGGAGGAAGTCATTGGGAGAGGTTGCAGAGTGTCACAGACACTAGCGTCGGTTAGGCCAATCGACATCGATAGGATTAGGTAGAAGAGAAACCAACATCGATTAGGGATCAGCTGGCGTCAGCACCTCTAGGCAGATAGGGACTGATGTCGATCACCTGTGTGGTTCCAAACTGTGAGTGTTATGGATAGTTTGTTAACAAATCAAGTGTTTGCATGATGAGAGCCAATTTTAGACTCAAAGCTATGGATCTAATTATTGTAATTAGATGTCTAATTATTGTTTGGATGAGATCTATATAATAGACTCATGGGTTGTATTGTAAAGTGTGCTAGAGAGTAAGAGAGCAAAATATTAGCTCCTTTTATGTGTGAAGAGAGCATGGTGTGTTCCTCCTAGTGCCACAGTACCAAGAGTGGGTGCGGGTTTTGGAGAATCAGAAGGGTTCTTCAGGTGTGTAGGATCTTGGTTAGCAGGTGTTACATGGCTACTTTTGGAGATCTACATGGTAAGTAAGATCATTGATCTGCAGGTGTATGTGTGTGCATGATCCAGGTTTGTAGGTGTGTAGAACCAGATTGATTTGTAGGTGTGCAAGATCAGGGAGGATAGCAACACAACAGGGAGCAGGATTAGGTAGGATCTACTTGGAGTACGGTGTGTACTCAGTCTAGATCAAGAGAGGAAGGCAAGGTAGTTCCTTCCATAAGTAAGATCATTGAGGTGCAAGTTGTTGCAGGTTCAGGGGAGATCTACTTGAAGTATGATTGTGTACTTGTGGAGTGCATGGAGCACTGGTGTACTAGCAGTAGTGGATACTGAATGGTTGGAGGTGAACACCAACTCTGTGTTTGAGTTGTGTGTTGGGACCGTAAGAGAGAGAGATTTGAGGAAAGAAGTACTATTCACTTGAGGTGTGGGAAGCCTCTGAGAGGTGGTGGAGAAGAAGTGGCATCTTCTTTATTGTATTCTTTTTTGTATGAGTATTAATAAAAGTTGTGTATTGTCTCTCATATTTTGTGTTGTTTCTGGTTTCTAGTTACTTGTTACTTCTGGTTAATTCTGCATCTTAAGTTACTTGTATATGGTAATCAATTGTGTGCTTCCACGGGTTCCTAACAAAAATCATATAATCCCAATAGATTCCAACCATGCCTAAATATCACATCAAATCAAATTTTACATCTCTGGTCACTACCAAGAGGGGAATTAAATGCCCTATGTATAAGATGCTCCCAAAGATGGAAAATCTTCCAAAAAATAAATTTTCAAAAAAATTATAGAGATAGATATTATAGATGGACTACAAAATACCCTCCCATTTAAGGGAGGTTATTCTTAACCATTTATTTAATTATGTTTATCTTTTCATGGAATATCAGAGGAATTCATAGTTCCTCAAAGAAAAAAGATTTTATGGATTTTAGAAGGAATCATAAACCAATTATATTATTTATTCAAGAATACAAGATATAGGTAACCTTTTTTATGAATCATAAGAATGCTTATTGGAATGAAGTTGAAGCTATTTTTTCTAGTTCTTTAAGAGAAACTAGGGGTCTCGTCACATTTTGGGATACTAAATTCTTGGTGGAGGAAGCTATCCTCAAATCCCATAATCATGTGGAAGTAATTTTCATGGATGTGATAAACAACAAGTAATGGATCTTTTCTAACATCTATGTGCCAAATTCTTCATCTTCTCATAGAAAACTATGGGAAGATATTATAGTTTTTAGCAATACTTGTAAGGATTTACCTTAGATCATGTCTAGAGATTTCAACTCCCCCTTAAATCCAAGGATAAAAAAGGAGGGAATCAATAATTTTCAAATAGAATAGAGGATTTATCTTCCCTCATTTCTAATACAGGAATGATAGATGTGGAATTAAGAGGCTCAAAATTCACATGGAATAATTGGATATTGGGTGATCATCTTATTAAATGTAGGTTGGATAGAATATTTATTTATATGGATTGGTTAATGAATAATCATTTTAATTTAAGGTCCATCACTCAGGTTAGATCAGATCATAACCCCCTTAAATTGATTGTTGTGGATATTACCACAAAATAAAATAGACATCCATTTAGGATGGAACACAATGGTTCTCTCACCTAGACATTCATGACCAGATTATAAAATGGTGGTCTCCAATTATAAATGGTTTATCTATATTTAAACTATTTAAAAATGGAAAATGTGAAAATAAAAATAAAATAGTAGAATAGACATGTTTTTGGCAATGTTCTTATATAAAATAAAGCTTTAAAATCTAAAATCTCAAAGATTGAATAAGATATTGAAAGTAATGAGTATGATATTGAGACTCAAAATAAGGAAAAATGGCTCTTATGTGAATATCATACTATTACTACAAGGGAATAGACTCTTTGGAAACAACAATTCAAAAAGATTCAGCTCAAAGAAGGTGATAGAAATACTCATTTTTTCATATGTCAACTTTGAAACATAAAAAGCATAATTACATCAAGTAAATTATAGACAATGAATGAAATTTAAAAATTTGATTCAGATCATATCAATCAAGAGTGTAAATTTCTTTAAAAAATTGTTTAAAAATGATTTCAAGAAAAACATACAATTAGAACAAGAATTCTTGCATGTGATTCCTGAATTGTTGAAGCAAGAGGAAAATGAAGAACTTATAACTACCACTAATAATGAAGATATCAAATTTTTATTTTCCAAAATGAATCTAGACAAATCCCCTAGCCTAGATAGACTTTCAATTATTTTTTTACAAAAAATTTGGGACATCATAGGGGATGATGTGGTTGTAGATGTTAATGAATTCTTTACTTTAGCCTAATTGTTAAAATAATTTAATCATAATTTTAGTGTTAATCCATAAGAAATAAGGGGCAATGAATTTTTCAATTTTTTTACCTATTATATTATATATAGAATCATCACAAAGTTGATATCTATAAGGTTATAGTCAATCATAGAAAATATTATTCAATCTCAATAAGGAGGTGTTGTTCCTTGTAGACAAATTCAAGATGGTATAATTGTTGTGCATGAATATATTCACTTTACATATAAGATTAATAGTGTTTCAATGATTTTAAAATTGGATATGGCTAAGGCATATGACATATTAGATTGGAGTTTTTTAGATAGAGTCTTGACTCAATTTGGCTTTTAGGATAAATTTTAAAAAATAATCAGATCTTACATATCTAATTTATGATCTCAATACTTATGAATGGAATTTCCCAAGGTTTTTTCAAAAGTGCCAAAGGTTTGAGACAAGGGAATCCCCTATCCCCTTTCTTATTCATTATCATGGTTGAGTCTCTTAGCAAATTAATCTCAAAAGTGGTGGAATCAATAAACCATAAAGGATTCATACCAACACACCATGTTTATCCCATCCTCCATTAATACTTTATGGATGACACAATTATTCTATATAAGGCCTCTATTTTAGAAGCAAGAGTGTTATTTTTTTTAAGGTTGTGTATGGCCAAGATTCAAATCAGAAGGTTAATTTTGACAAAATATCTATTTATTTTTTTAATACCCTTATTGCTAATAAAGCTAAAATTGTGAATTTGTTAGGATGCCAAATAAAATTTTTATCGTCCTCTTATCTTGGCATGTCTCTCTTTAGTAATCATCTTTCAATTTTTGTGTGGAATCCATTAATTGATAGATTCCAAAGGAAGCTAGTAAGCTAGAAAGGTAAGCTTCTATTACATGTAAGAAAATTTTACTAATTTAAGATATTTTTACAAAGCCTTGTAGTTTATCTTCTTTATATTTTAAATCTTTCAAAGAGCATCAAAGATAATATGATTAAAATTCAATAGAATTTCCTTTGTACTGGAGCTGAAGAGAGAAATAGATTCCATCTTATTGCTTGGAACAAAGTTTGTACTCTAAAAAAGTATGAAGGACATGGTTTAATGAACTTCTAATTTTTGAAAAAGGTGCTTATCTCAAAGTTTTTATGGATTTTTTTTAATAATAGTAACACTTGGACTAAAATCTTGAGTTTCAAATATTTATAGGTCCAAGCTCCAATGTGCATTTTTAAATAAGACTAATTTATTAGGGGTTCACATTTATAGAATTTCTTGATTTTGAATAAAGATATTATATCCATAGGTTCTAAATGGTAGATTGGTAATGGTCTGAAGGTTGAATTTTGGAAAGATTCATGGGTCTTAGATCAAATTATTAGTCAAATTGATACTTGGCAACACTTTCAAGAGCATATCTAGAATAAGTATGAACACAAGGTCTATGAATACTAGTAGGTGGTTGAAGGAGTGAAATTTTGGAAAACTTTGAGCTTAGATAACATTAATTAAGAAGATACAATGATGATATCTAAATTGAATAATTTGTTGAGAAAATTCCACTTGCCTCTTAGGAATCGATATGACTAGCTTATTTAGAAGGATTTATTTAATGGCCAATACCAAGTAAAATCATGATACTTTCTATTGGAACATAATCTTGGAATAATCATTAACTGGGAGAATATATGGGACAATTTTTTGATTCCTAAAATCAAATTATTTCTATGGGTGGAAATTCAAAATAGAATTTTAACAATGGATAATTTAAGAAAAAGAGGTTGCACTTTGACTAATAGATGCATCCTATGTGAAAATGATAATGAATCTATTTTACATTTACTTTTTGGTTGCCCTTACACATAGGAAATTTAGATAATTTTTCTTCTCAAATTCAATTTTAATTGGGTATATATAGATTCTTTGTTAGAAGTATGGCAATCATGGGAGTGCCACTTTTAGAATGTTCTACTCAAAAAGCTATGGAAGCTCTCTTTTCCTCACATCATTTGGGTTATTTGGGGAGAACGTAATAATAGGATATTTAGAGAAAATAAATGTGTTAGTAAAATTCTATCCAAAAGGATATTTGACTCTATTCTATAAAACTATAATATAGAGCTTAGTGTTAAAGGTAAAATTATACTTCCATTTGAATAACTTCTAACTCTTAACTAGCAAATTGATTCTTCTAGTCTTGGTAAAAAATATCATAAAGATGAGATTATAAAAATAATTAAATCAAAACCCCCACTTTAGGTTGGTTAATGTTTAACTTTGATGTATATTCCAAACAAAACCTAGGACCAATTAGAGGAGGAGGTATATTAAGATACCATTAAATAAATTTTGTGGTAACTTATGCTATACATATAGTTATTAATTTTAGTTATTATGCTAAAGCCCTTGCTTCTATATGAGGACTAAATCTAGATCAACAACTAGGAGTTTAACTGCTCATTATAGAGGGAGATTATCTAAATATCTTAAATTATCTATCAAGGAAATATGTTATTAGTTGAACTATTAAGTAAGTGGTATAGGAAGCCATCGTTATTTTAGACTCTAGGAAAGAGGTACTCATCCAACATATATATCATGAAGGAAACATGATAGATGATTGGTTTGCCAATAAGGGTGTGGCCTATTTGGGTTGGTATAATTGGATGGACATTAAAGATATTCCCAAGGACATCATCTAGAGGATTAAGGGTGAAAGTATTTCTAATGAAAAAATCAATTAAGGATGTGGGGGACTTTCCTAAGTCTAGTCAGAGGAGATATGTGGAATACTGCTCTAGGTATTATCCATTTTTTAGTATATTTGACTTGGAAAAGACTAATTATCCCCTATTATAGAGTTATTATGATAACAATGGGGATGTTGAACATGATTAAACCTAAATTACCTAAATAATTTGATAATAATGAGGTAATTTGGGAGGCTCATTAAGTTGGGGGTTTTACAAGGTTCATGGAAAAATTTGAAGGGCATGATAGACACATTTTGACTCTCTTTGATAATGCCTAGGAAGATAGAACCCTTAACATCAATGGGGTCACTTTGGAAATCATTAAGGAGCTGATTTCTCATATTATAGGCTAGGAAATAAAGAAAACCAAAATATTCAAAACTTTTAGGGATTATAAAAGAGAGAAGGAGAAACCTTAGAGACTGTGCACTATGTATTTGACCATGAATCTCAACCAAGACCATTTGGAGAAGTTGTTTTATATCTAATAAAAAACATCACACTTGAAGGTAGGCTCAATGTTTTCATATGGTATCTATTCATTTTTATAAATTATTTTAGGCATGTTATTCATTTGGGACTCTCTTTCTAAATTTTTTCTCTTTATAGGCGTCATTTTGAAATATAAAAATGGAAATTACCCCATTTCCAAACATGAAGGGGTTATGTTAATAATTCATAAGTACTTAAAAGGCATGAATTAAATTAATATTTAAATTTATCATTCATAGATAAAAATATTGAGGATAAACCTATTGACATAGGAATATTATAAAGGTATGGATTAAGTACCCTGGCAGTGTTCATAAGAGCCCTATAGCTAAAGCTTCCAAGATCCCATATGTTAAAGTTCCAAAATGTTTTGAGGTCAAATCCACTAAGTTCAAATATAATATAAAAAATAATAAGAGGAGTGCTACAAAGGTTACCATTATGCCTATCAATGCTTCAAATAACAATGGCAAAATAGGTCATACTTTAGGTAACTCTATCTTAGTTGAAGAAGATATGTTTGGGCCAGAGGATGTTAATAAACAAAAGGACATGGTTATAACTAGTAATAATTCTTATCTTAAGATTCCTAAGTCTAGAAAAAAGGAAGACTAGAGATGACTCAAAGGATAAAGGTAAAACTTCTTATGATAAATATCATCAAGAGTTAAACAAAAAAATTAATAATTTAGTGAGTTCTTTGAAAGGTAAGAAAAATGATGACAAGATTGTAGAAAAAATGAACCTATAAAATTCCATCATGCATTGGTTCATGAGGTAATAAACATAATTTAAAATTAAGGTTAATTATTTACAATAGGAAAATGATAGAATGGTTCAAACTAATGTTTTCAAGGAAGTAAACCAACAAATATAGAGTCTCAAACTACGATTTATATGTTGGAAAATGAGAATGATAAGATTAAAAATATTATAAAATTTATAGTGAATTATAATTAAAAATGTTGAGAATATTGGAGCATACTTGGGAGATTTGTTTGACACTAATACCCCTATCAAAGGTAAATTCAAACAGGTTCAATGCAATGGTTCCCAGAAAGATTTCAACAAAGAAAAGTTGTTACAAATTGACTCAAATCTCAAAAGAATGAAAATTTGTTGAGAGGACATTTAAATAAATCTTGACATGGATTAGTCTCCTATTTCTTATTTTGTGGTGTTTTGATTGCTTCTTTGTTATTTTTGGGTTGTGTTTTGGTTGTTTTTATCCCTATTTTGTTATTGTCTCTCATGTGGACTTTGGTAGTTTGTTGGATCTATTTTTTTGTACTTATCTTAGGATTTATGGACCTTATCCAAAAAAAAAGAAACCCTTTAACCTTAATAAAAAAACATACCATGAATTCCAAAATATAAACATATGTAACTATGCCCTTATATCCAGTAGTTGAAATAGGCCATTTAACTATTGAGGGGTTGAATTCATTGGTGTCCTCACTTTCAAATCCACCAAGGGATATAAAATCATTATCATAGATATTTATTATACATAATGTGTAAAAACTAAATTTCAAATAAAAATAATAAATAGGTTATCAAGTTTTTTTAATTGAATATTATCATAAGGTTTGATACTCTTTTTTCTCTTATACGTGATAATAGACCTGCATTCCAATCATCTAAGTTTATTTAATTGGATTATGATAATAAGATCATATTTAAATTATATTTTAATTATTATCCACAATGGAATTTATTTATATAATAAAAAAATAGTAACCTCATTGGTACCATAAAAAAGTCTTTCGAAAAAAATAAGGAACTAACATTTACCATTACAAAATGTTCTTTGGTCCAATAGAACCGATATATAAAATATTTGAAACATCTCAATTTTTACTTGTGTATGGACTGAAAATAGTATTCCCCATCAATCTAAATATTCCCACTTATCTATTCATGTGAGAATATGACAATGTGCAATCAAGACTACTTGATAATCTTCAAATGGAGGATACACAAGATGAAACAATGATTTTTTTTAGTTGACATTAAGATCTAATAAATATGTGGTTTGATAAGAGATAAAATTTCAATTGTTTAATAATTTTATAATTGTATTACTTTGGGGAAAATCACCTGAAAAAGGGGCCAACATTTCAATCTAGACCTCTTTAGATTGGTCCATACCAAATTTTAGATATTTTGGGACATAATGCTTTCAGATTGAAAGAATTATTAAGCAAATATTTATCCCTATAAGTGAATGGGAAGTATTTCAGTCAATAATACTCAACTATTCTTTCTCCAACAATCTTGGGTTGACTACGAGTTTTATTTTATGAATACATTAGGATTATTATATTATTATATTAATTTAGTTTTAGTGTGTGTGTTCTTTCAATTATGAATTTTGTTCTTTAGGTTTAGAATTAGATTTAGCTATTATATTTTCATATATTATATTTATTTCATTAGTGGTATATTAATAAGTGTTTTTGAGGAAACAAGAAGCTAAAATTAAAATATTTAATACACCCCCATAAATTGTCACTAGATGATTTCATATTTTCCTGAAAGTAAAACATTGAGACACACAATCAGTTTCAAATTGGCTAAAAATTAATTAAATTCATTAGAAAGATGTGAAATATTTAGGAAGGTTGATTAAATCTTAGATATCCATTGGCATCATGATTTAAATTTTTATTAAAATAGTATATCCTTAATTCATAATTATCATGTAATTTATGAACATTTTTACAATAAATAGGGGTCATCTCTACACATTTAACATTTTAAATATTACTTTGGGACATATGGAAAATAATGAAAAAACCATTCAAGGCTATGATTTTATGTAAAAATCTTTATACCTTGGTTTTATTGGTTACCGACTCCTTAAGATCTACAAAATAAAATAAAATCCAAAGAGAAGAAAGAATATGAAATTTTCATATAAAGTCAATAATTTTATTTCAAAAGGATGATTCAAGCAATCTCCATTCATGCTATGTATGCCTCTTTGTAAATAGATCAAGGAATAGAGAGGATCCAAAGGTATGCATATTATATCTATGGATATTTGGATAGCAATAGAAGCCTTCTCTTTATTTGATCCATTAAAAGGGGAGAAAAGAGACATATGAAATTGCACTTCAAAAAATTTTGGGTCACAATAATTATTTATGAGCTATAAAAAAGAATCTAAAAGGAAAATATAAATAAACCATATAAACATGTGTGTGACACTTTGTAGATGTAAAATACAATAATTTTATATGATAACACTATAATTAAGATTCATCCTCATTTGAAAAGTAGGAATTTTTTCATGGTTTATAGATGTTGTTTGAAATAAAACAAAAGATTATGAATTATAAACACAAGGAAATATTCTCCCCATAAAGTCACCATTTTTTTTTATCAATACACTCCCACTTATTTTAAGAATCAGATATTACCTTAGATTATTTGAAATTCATGAGTTAAATTCAATGAAATGTTTTAAATAATGCTTTTGAAGGACTATTTTTTATTAATTTTGATTGAAATATAATGGGTGTATTTTATGAATGTCACACTTTATCAATTAAGTATTTTCTAATTATTTTAATTCTTTAAGTGTATGGTGAAACCGTTCACTCCATTTCGACTATCAAGGTATGGAGGCTAGGTTTTTGAAATATGAACTACAACCCTTGTTTAGAACTTTTAATTAACATCACATGTTTTCCCCTTCCATTTATCATTAATTTACTCTCAATTTGACTTATTTTTTGTTACTCACAATGTTCATTGAGATTACATAGACTCTAAGAGCCTAAGTTAGTTACATGGAATAATTTAACACATCTAGGTTTCCACATGACTAAGTACAACATATGATGAATTTAAACTCTCTGGAAACCTGAGCTAATAATTTTCCACAACCTATAATTTACCCTAACTCTACAAATCACTAACACATTAAGAAACTATGATAAACTTTGTAACTTTGATCTAGTTTTTAAATGATGCATGACACAACCTTATTAATCTCAAGAAGCATAGAATAATAGGGAACTTCAAGTGGTATATATATGGAGAAATCCTAGACACATGTCTGGCATCCAATTGAAAAATGGTGTATGTCACCCCCATCACATATTGCATATATAGGATCCAACTACCCACTCTAGGAGATTACAAGAAATATACTATAGAGACATGTGGATGGAACATATCTCATCAGATCATGAATGTCTTAATATAAGGTATTAAATAAAATCATAATGGGAAAATTTTATTAACAAGTCCATAAAGAGTAACTTTATTAATTAATATAAATGATTGACATAATGACAACCACCATTTTCATTTAACTTGTTAATTTAAAAGGTCTTTATATCTAAGTGTGAAGGTTTACTCAACATAGGCCACCATTTTTTTATTCACAAAGAGAAATTCTAAGTAAATTTTATAATGAATTAAGAAAATTTAGTATATTAATGTGAGTTAAACTATTATTCATGGTTGTGTCATCTTCTTATTTAAAAAATACTCATGAATTTAAAGATATTTTTTTCATGCCTAGGATCATAAGATACAAACATTATAATGTCATATGAATAGTAGTGGGGGAGGCCTAATAACTCACATATATGTATAATGTGCCTCAAAATTAGATAAACTATGTTGATGAGATTATATATATATATATATATATATATATATATATATATATATATATATATATATATATAATTTGGTATTTAATAAGGCTATGATGCATTATGAGGTATTCCCTTGTTCTTATTTACTATATAATTTTTTATGACTACATGATGCAATCATGGTTAGTCATCTCAATTAAGAGTTTTTTTATACAACACATCCCTCATAATACTCAATGAAATAATTTTAAGAAAATTAAATAATAACACCTTAGATATTTATTTGATTTCAACTAAAGGAAATACAACATGCACAATGGCATTATCACACCATGATATTTGAATGAGTTTCATTACCAGATTATATCCATAGATCTCAACTCTGGTAACTCAAAATATTTTAAATATAAATTCTCACATATAATATTCCTCCATATAAATAAAATAATTTATCCCTTATATATTCATGACTACCTAATTAAACTAAATGTTCCCCCCACTAATAACATTGACACACATTAGTGCATCCCAAACACTAAATGTCACAAATATTGAATGTAATAACATTTACAAAGAACAATAAAATTTTAAAACTCAATGCATCCTTAAAATAGGTCAGAAGATTTATTAAATGAATCATTATCAACTTTCATGAATTTCATAATTAGATGTTAATCAGTCAATAATAGTTCTAAATACACAAAAAAATGAACATCATAGGTCTTTAAAATATTCAAACATTTGTACCATGACTCTTATGTCTAGTTCAAGATGATAAAAAACATTACATTTTTTTATTCAAATTATTTTAAACTAGACACACAACTTGTATAATGAAGTTATAATGACCTGAACAAATCTTCACTACTCATCTTCCTCTATGGTGAAGAATCAACCCAATCAAATATCTTGCTTCAAGAAGTGTCACAAACTGACAAAAACATACATAACATGTTTTCACAATTATAGAATAACAAAAAATTATCACAACTCACATAAATCCTCTCATACTCAATTAGACATTAATTTGATATAACTATGAAACCAAATATGCATGGATCATTAATAACATAAGTTTTCTCATAGAAAACATAGAAATACACAAAATAAGGTAATCCCAAAGAATAATGCAAAAAAACACAAAGAAGAACAACACAACAAAGAAAACTTGCACAAACACTTAACAAAACATAATTATGGTAAGAAACATTATATAACATAACACTTAGAGAAAATCTTTAACTCTAATGCTATTAGTTGATGAAATATTTATCATGAACTTGGATGCTCCTAAATCATATACCCTATTTAATAAAAAAAATAAACATGAGTGCCTACTCATGTGACTTATAAGAACTTTGCGAATGGTATTCCTTATTTTTTTAATATTTTGATGTGCTAATCCATGTTACATATTCTATATCTCAACCTTTCCATTTTACCAAATATTTTGTATATTCCTTATTTCTTGTAGTCTTTTCAACTCTCATTTCAATCATTTATATTTATTTTCATTATTTCTCAAGAATCTAAAACCTCCAATGTGTTTCTTTAGAATCCAAATTTTAATTTTCACTACTTTATATATATATATATACATGTGTGTGTGTGTGTGTATATATATGTATGTATGTATGCATGTATGTATGTATATATATATATATATATATATATATATATATATATATATATATATATCTATGTGTGTGTGTATATGTGTGTGTATATATATATATGTGTGTGTGTGTGTATATATATATATATACATATATATATATATATATGTACGTATGTATATATATGTGTGTGTGTGTGTGTGTGTGTGTGTGTGTGTGTATATGTATATGTATATATATATATATATATGTATATATATATATATATGTATATGTATATATATATATGTATATGTATATATATATATGTATGTATATATATATATATGTATATATATATATGTATATATATATATATATATATACATATATATATATATATACATATATATATACATATACATATATATATATATGTATATATATATATATATATATATATATATATATATATATATATATATATATACACCTTCAAGTAACTCTATTGCATATGAATTCTTCCCACTCTTAAAAATAAAATCATGAATCAATCATTTTCCATTTTATCTTATCATGTGTCCCTTTGGGAAATATCTCCTTTCTTAAGTATGTTATGACTAAGTCTCCCACCTTATATCCAACTTATCTTTTCTTTTGATCTAAATAATCTTTGTATTGCATTATATTCCTTTACAACTATTCGTTCACTTGTTATGTACTTCTTTCATGTCTTTTGAAAAATATTTTTCTTTGGGACTTCTCTTTTCCTCATTATTCATGTCTCTTAATTTTGTTATGTACTTAAGCCATAAATAATTTGAAATGTTGTATTCCCTATATTTATATTCATATAATTGTTATAATAAAACTCATCTTTCACCAAAACATTATCCCATGTTCCTTAATTACCTTTAATTAAACATCTCAAAAGAATACTCAAACTTCTATTCACTAATTTTTTTGTTCATATATCTAAATATGGTATGTTGAACTAAAATATAGTCTTGTATTCAACTTATTCTATAATGTCTAATAAAAATGTCCAAAAAAATTCACATCTTTGTGTGATACTATATTGATCTATAACCATTGAATCTTACAACTTCTCTAAAAATTAGAAATGTCTATTTCATCACTAGTCTTTCTACATTCCACAAAATGTTCCACATTTGAAAATATATCAACTATAACAAATATTGGATCATTTATTTTATGAATTATATTCAAACATAAATCAAATACTTACTTATATCATCCCATAATTTATTGGAATAGTTAATAGTTGATACAATCCTATATTTTGACTTATCCCTTTCACTATTTCGAAAGCATTACACTATTGAATAGTTTTTCACGCATTTACATTCACTCTTGGCCAAATATAATTAAACTAATGTTTTTTTATTACCAAAATTACATTCCAATCCTCAAATATGTTTTTCCTTGAATAAATTATCTCACATTTAACCTATTGGTATACACAATTGTCTTCCTTTAAATTAGAAACATTTATGAATAAAATATTTTAAGCATGGTGTTTTATCTACACTCATTGGTTCTCTACATGAATTCCATGATTATTTACAATATTCATCTTATTAATATTATTATTTCATAACATTAAATCATATTATATACAATGAGTTAGGATTAGCCTATAACTATCCTATCTATAGATATAGACTCAAAGAAAGTAAATCAAATAGATTCCATTGATACTTAATGAAATCAAGATATGACCAATGGGTGTGATAAACCTAGAAAGAGGAGAACATAAAACACAATGTCAAGATAAATTTGTCCAAAGCCTCTAATAAATCAACATAATGCAATATCCCTAACTAAGTTTGTAATTAGAAATTAATCAAACATCACAAGTAATCAATGTAAATAAGGGGATGTATTAGAAACTTATTTAAAATGGGAAAGGAGCCATGGTAGGAAAATGGGGGCCTAGGCTACCTAAGGTGTATAAATAGAAAGTTTGAATAATACTATGGCCAAAATAAGTTAAGTGTAGAGATAATTCAAAAAAGGATACATACATTAATTAACCAAGTAATTATGCAAATTTTATCTATAAAAAAGAAAGAGATAGGTTTAAAAAATACCTTAATTAACCAAGTTATTATGAATATATATCTAGGATAAAATCACTCCTCTTATTGTATCCAAGATTCCACAAGATAAAATTTTCCCTCCAAGGTAAAATCTAAGCAATGACTCCTCCAAATTCTGGACTTAGAGAAGAAGTGTGATAAATAACAATTTAAAATGAATGTTCCTCTCTACTGGATTAAAATGGTGGATTTTATTTATAATGATGAAT
>JARHVA010006186.1:137500-377500 GCA_037957365.1 Torreya grandis | reverse complement strand
TTATCCAAGTATCAAGGTTGTAAGCCCATCTAGCGAATCTATAGGGTCAGGTATATGGTTTGCAATCACAAAAGTAGTCACTATAGTGAATTATATATATATATGGTAGTATCAAGAATCTATGGGTAGTGTAGCACATCCTCCACTGGTATACATTATGGACCTTAGCCTTTGAGTTTCTTTTTACTATGTATCATTGTATACCATGATGTATATACAATTTTTTGAGCCATATACATAGAGAGATATGTGTTCAAGTATGACTCATGGATGTTATATATGGATGTATTTTCTTTATATAATATGTGATTATGATTTATTATGTGATGGGAAAATGTGTGATGCATGTTTTATTTATTTCTAGTATATTTGAGAAAATACATGGTTAAAAAGAATGATAAATATAAAATGATACTAAGTTTGAAAAATAAAAGAAAGTGGTAAAAATGAAAAAAAACATCACAAAAAATGAGATATGTAAAAAACTATAATTAAATGAAATAAATGATAAATTTCAATAAAATTTGAGATGATGATCAATAAAATAGACTAAAAATAACAAATAATCAATGAAAATAGGGAGAATATCTAAATGAGTGAACATTTCAAATTTAATTTTTGTGTTAGAGTGTGATGTACTAAAGTATGACCATCTAATGAGACATGTAAATGATGGAAAGAAGATGGTATGAAAAAGTGGAGTGATGATATTTATTAGGAAATCCTAATCCTGTCTAAGGTCTTATAGTGAAACTCAAAATATAATCCAAGAGGAGTGATAAGGAGGATTATTGTGAGGGAAGCCTGGTCCTATCCAAGGTCTTATATTATAACTCATAAATGAATAACAAAAGGTGTAAAGAGGAAGTGTGAGAAAGGATGTGATTAGATGTAAGATATATTCATCAAGGGGAAATATTAGGGATAATATAATGTGAAAAGGGAGTTTGAGGCATGAAATAGGTGATGTGGAAATCCTTAGTAATGATGAGATGCACTAGACCAATGTAAAAATGCTAAAAATTATTGACATCAAGGACCTAAGACACTCTAACTAGTCAAAATAAAGCTTGAGCTAATAAGTGAAGTACATAGATAATTTCATGAAGGTTATATAGGAAAATTAAAATGGTCCTACCTTCTTACAACATGTTATTCATTCCTTAGGACCCCTTATAGAGTTGTTGGTCTACTATGAATATTGGGTACTTGTTTGAGAAAGTAACTTTATATGATATAATGAGACCTCATGTCCTAGTCGACTAGCCTTCCACACCCCAATGTACCTTAATTATATCATGAGGCCAAAAATGAAGTTTGAGCTTTAACTATAATAGGAGATGTGACAAAATATCACATATTTTAGTGTGATCTAACTTTTAATATTATTATTTCCTTTTATTTATTTTATGATATGGTTTTTAAGTTGTTTTGTATTTTTTTATTCTTCCCCCATATGGATTTAGATAATTAACTAGGAATTATGTAAATGATTGACACAAGATAACTTACACTTGATCACTAGATAAGGATACTAAATACCATGTAATCCATAATTCCAATAATTTTCCAAAAATAAGTGTGAAATATCAAATATGACCTATGCATGGCTTAGATGGAGGCAAGTGAAAATGGGAAATGAATAACTTAGAATACTTGTTAATGTAATAAGTGGTAAAATGATGGGTATACTTGTAGCAAATCATAAGGATGTAAGGTAGTGTAATGAATATGACATGGGATATGTTTAGTATATCAAATTCACTAATAATTTGTATTATCTTACAACATAAATATAACAAGTACTTATGAAAATAATGATCATCTCAAAAAAAGGGGGAATAAAAGTAGGTTTTTTAAATCATCACCAAGAAAAGAAGTAAAACATAATACAAAAGACCTGAAGGTTTTACCCAAGTTTTAATATTAAACATAATGGTTAAAATATGTATAATGAAGGAAATAATAGTAGGAAAAAATCCAAAAATGTGCACTAAATGTATAAAAGTGAGGTACTAAAAAATGAAAAAAAAGCATGATATAAACAAGATATAAACAATGCATCACCAATAATCATAATTAAATGTAAATATTAAATTATGTCATATGATAATATGAAAAATAATTTGATATTTCATACAAAAATGTGCTAAATTTGGATATATATCTTGACATATATCATCAATAATATCTGATAATTCAGACTATAACTAACAATTAAATCTAATTATGGTCTCATATATCTTCACAAAGAGTCATGCAAGGACTTCCTAATGTACAAAATCTATGCTTAAAGTATGAGAATGAAAATAATAAGTAGGTGGACATGTGCCTCCTGAAATGGATAATAAATGAAAAGAAGTTGCACTAGGAAATGGTTAATATCCTCTAGTTTGTGATAATGTGTGTCAAGGAAAAGGATGATACTTTGTCCAAAAATGATATTGATGGTGTTGCTATGAAGGTGAAGGTATATGATGTGTAAAATCATGGAAATTGTGTTTTATTAAACTATATATATCTATATTATGTGTGTAAAATTGATTCTAAAGGAAAGATACTTCATAATTTTTTGGAATATATTCTAGACATATCTTAGGTGTTAGAAAGATCTTATCATCAAAGGGTTGTGTTATCACTCAAAACTGCACCCTACTAAGAATGTGTTTCTATTATCACTCCTATTTATATAATAGAAAATATTCAAGGTCTAGGAGCTTATTTTGGAGAGAATAACCAAATGAAGGGTTGGATATATTTTCTACATTCACCTATCTCTCTCTAAATTATATGAAAGAGTGCTTTCTTGACTAGGAAAAGGGTAAAAGGAATACTTCTCAAGATGAAAATGGAAATGAAAACTAAAAATTAGGGTGTTGCACCAATGTGAAGGTCAATTATGTCTATACTTAACACAATTTAGAAGATAAAGAACTTTCACACACTAATTTCATTATCATATAATGACTCTTGCATTAGTATTTCATATAGATGTCTAGACAAACACTCACACTAGCTTGAAAGGAATGAACAATGATTGAATTCATTTTCATATTAGGTATAAATCAGGATTAAACACTTTATATGACTTAGAATAATTGTTATTTTTTACTATATAGTCATACATAAACATATAAAAATCAATCGTTCACTATGTTACATCAATGAATATTAAGAACACACTTCATGAACAATTTGAAGATAGAGGAAAAATCGGCTCTTTGTTGCTTCAAAGGTGAGGTAGAGCAAATTTTGGTAAAATTTTTAGAAGCCAAAGTTATAGTACCTATAATAATTAAAAAATTAATTTTCATATATAAAATAATTAGAGAGAAAGAGAGAAGACAATAATCTATAGATAAGTCCACATGCAAGTCAACTTCACTCCTAGTTCAACTAAACTTTTAATTTCACTTTCAAAACTCCCTTAGAAATTTATACATAGCACATTTTAAGTTTAAACATTAATTTATTGAATCATGGGGTGGTAATTAGGAAAAGAATATTTCTTGAGTTTTTTTAAATTCAAATATTCTTTATGCTTGATTTTATTGTCTTTAGCCTTGAAGAGATCTGCAGTTAACTCCTCTTGAACTTAAAACTTATATGAACTCCTTTTGATCTTCACTTAAATCCTTTTAAAATTGAATGCATATTGAATTTATATTTATATTTATTTCATATTGTATTTTTAATTTTATTTATCTTGACTTTCAAATTGGATTTTCTCTTCAATTATCTCATTTGCAACTTGGAGTTTGACTTCAGTTATCTCACATGTAACTTGCATGCATGTTTGACTTCTTAACTTTATAAACTTATCCCAAAGGGTGGAATAGTAGGAGAGAGATTTTATGTTGAAATTATAAGGAGTTAATTTCATGAAAATATGGCCTCAAATATTAACCAAGACTTGAACTCAACTTCTCCACTTTTGCATGTTTTGAACTCCTCTTTTCTAGGGCTAACTGATGACTCTTGTTATTGACTTGACCTTTTCTAAATTTATCCAAAAGGGGGATTGTAATTTAGAGAGTGATAATAATTTTTATGTTTAATTATTAATGAAATATATTTAATAGTTATTCATTTTACGATGACAATCACAACTATTCATACTGGTTCTTCTGGATATGCCCATCTTCTATGGTTTTGGCAAGTTTCTGGAATGCACTGTGAGAACCTATAGCTTGATTAATTTGAATTATTTAATTAATTAAGGAGTATAAAGGTGATTTTAAAATAATAATCATGGTTTAAAATACTTTCAAATTAATTTTCATCTCCAAACTCCATATACAACTCCAAAAAATGTCATTTTACTCTCTTGGACTCAAGAAACCCTAATTTCCTTCATGAATAAACCTATATTTTGGATTTTTGTCTCCTTCTCTATTGTTGTATTGGTAAATGGAAGTTCATCCCATTTCTTTAATCCATCATGGGGGCTGAGACAAGGGGGTCCTATATCCCCCATTATGTTTGTAATTATGGCTGACTGCATGGGAAGATATATAGGGGATTTGGTCTGTAAAGGTTTATTTAAGGGATTAAAACCCTCTTCTCATCCTCTAATTTGCTCCCACAGATAATTTGTTGATGATACCATCTTCATGGGAAAAGTTGAAGTCAAGGAAGTAAGAAATTTGAAGCAAGCTATAAATTTATATTCTTCCACATTTGGTCAATTGATTAATTGGAATAAAAGGGCAGTGTTCTTCATTAATACCCCTATTCAAAGATAGAATAAAATTGATAAAATCCTTGGATGTTCTATAGGGTCTTTCCCCTCATCTTACTTGGGTCTTCCTCTTGGGTTGAAATTCCCTGAAGCCTTCTGGGAGGATCTTATCAACAAATTCAGTAAGAAACTTGCGGGATGGAAAGGAAATATTTTAAGTCAGGCAGGAAAGTTAACCCTTCTTAAAGCAAGTCTTCAAAGCATACCTACTTATGCTTTAAGTATTTTCAGAATTCCTACCAAATTTGCAAAAGCTATTGAAAAAATCCAAAGAAACTTTATATGGACTGGTACTGAGGAAAAAAGGAGGATGCCTTTAATTGCTTGGGATAACATCTACAAAACTTTTAGGGAAGGGGGGTTGGGAATAAGGAAAATAAGAAGTATGAATACATCTCTCTTAGCAAAACTGGGATGGAGAGTTTACCATGAAAATAAAGAATGGAGTAACATATGGAAGCATAAGTATTTATTCAATGCAAAATCCCTTTCTGATTTCTTTTCTTACCCTAATGTCATTCGACCCTCTTCCATATGGGGGGTTGTTCAGGGAACCAAAAAAAATTTAGAAGAAGGATGCTCCTGGAAAGTTGGTAATGGAATTAAGGTGAAATTTTGGGAGGATGCTTGGTTAAAAGAATACCCTTTGATAGAATATTTTCAAGATAAAGAGGTAATTGATCAATGCAAGCAAATATATGGAATATTTGTAAATCAGTATTGGCAGAATAATTCCTGGGTGAATATAACTGATCTTGATCAATATTTCAATAATATACAGTTATCCCTCAATGCTATCTATCTCTATCCTAATATTGAGGATAAGATTATCTGGCATGATGATCCTAGTGGACAATTTAAATTTTTTACCATTTTTATTTCTAAGGGAAATGGTAATCAACCTTTGTGGTCGCATGCTTGGATCAAGGGGATTATCCCCAAAATAAAAATCTTCTACTGGACTCTGCTTCAAAACAAAATCTTGACTCTTGACAACTTGCAGAAAAGAGGAATATATGTGGTGAATAGGTGTATTCTATGTAAAAAGGGTTTTGAAGATAGAGATCATTTGTTTGTGAACTGTTCTTATACGCAGCAAGTTTGGAATGAGATCCTCAATCTCTGGGGTATAGTATGGGTTCATCAAAAAAGTGTGGAACTAACTTTTAAAATTTGGTACTGTCCCTCAAAGAATCTTGATGTTCTTTTTTTTTGGAAATTAACTCTTCCCCATATTTGGTGGGGCATATGGAAAGAAAGAAACAATAGAATATTTAGAAGTAAAGAACTTCTAGGATGCGTGCTGGGTCAAAATATTATTAGAGCAATAAAGGAGAATTTTTTATCACAAAGGGATCCTAATCCAACCTTTCAAATTAATAATCCCTTAAGATCTGAAAGGCCTAATTTGAAAACTAAAAATCCAAGATTAGATGTTAAATGGAATGTCCCCCCTTGGGGATGGATAAAAGGAAACTTTGATGGAGCTGCTAAAGGAAACCTGGGAAAAGCAGGATGTGGAGGAGTCTTGAGAGATCATTTGGGAAACGTAATTGATGCTATTGCAATCCTTATCGGTAAATTCAATAGTCATATTGTTGAAGCTTTTGCAGCCCTTTAAACCATTAAATTAGCTATTGAATTGGGGTTCTTGAAATTATGGCTAGAAGGTGACTCCATGAATATCATTAATATCTTAAATAACAAAAAATTAGTTTCATGGTCTATAAAGACAATGGTGGTGGAAATGAAAGCCTTAATTAAAAAATTAAAACAAGTAACCATAACCCATACTTACCGTGAAGCCAATGGGGTTACTGATTGGATAACAAACCATGATGTTCAAACAGGACATAAGGTGAGTTGGTAGGATACATTAAATAAGAATGTGGATCTCAAAGCGCTTATTCATTATGACACAATTCATTCAAAGGAGGGAAAGATCTGCTTGGAATAAAAAATTAATGATTTGGTGGAGTGGCCTTACGGAGGAAGGATTACTTTCATTGAACAAAAAAATTCATGAGAATGTGAAGTAGGTTTTGCATGCACCAAAAAATAGGTGAGTTTTACTACAAGTTAATAATAGTTGGTTTCATAGCTCAGTAATCAGTATTTGGGTGTTATTGGATAAGTGGATGTCTTGCAAAATGAAAGGTGAACCAAGGAAGTAGGAACCTAAAAGTTTTGAAGATTGGAAGGCAAAACAAGATGTTTGGAAGATCCTCCAGAGAGGAAAGGTTGTGAGCTACTTGGAATGGCTACATGGTTCAAAACCCCATATAATGATAGCTTTCTTAAAAAATTGGGTCGACGACAAGGTAACCCTCCATGGCATCACGGTGAAGCTCACCGAGGAATTCATAGTGGAGGTCACGGGGCTTCCAATGGAGGGTATAAAACTCTCTAAGTAGACCAACATATCTAAGGAGGCATATAGTAAATTCCCAAAGACGGATGCTAAGGAGCAGTTGTTGGAAAAGGTGGGGATTTTTTTGACCTGGAGCAGATTAAAGGAATCTAGAGAGATGTCTTATGTTGCATCCGTGAGTATTTCATACTTGATGGTAGAAGAAAAAGAGTCCATAAATTTCATTTTGTCTTTTTTAATCATTTTAGGCACAAAGTTAGAATCTCCTTCCCTTTCTATTTGCACTTCTCGCTGCTCCAAAGTCTATTCGCTCATATAAAAAAGGAGTCTCATCCTATATTGCATGAGGGATTGATCCTAATAATAGAAGGTTTCTGCAAAAACAAGGCCATTGTCTCGAATCCTTATTCAGACAAAAATAAGGACTCACAGAATAAGAAGAATGAAATAATGAAGGGGAAAGAAAAAGTTAAACCCAAATCCTCTAGCTTTAAAAAATAGACTATTGATGAGGAAACAGAGTGGGAAAGCACTACAAGTTCTGAGGAGGAGAGTATGGAGGAAGAGGAAGGAACAGAGAGTGGGAATTCCAACTCTAATGAGGAAGGAGAAGACAAAAGTAAGAATGAAAATGAAGGGGACACTATAAAGGATAAAACTGGTCTGAATAACTATGATCTTGAGGAAAATCAACAAGTGCTAGGGGAAACTGAAAAAGAAATGGATGTTTTAATTGAGGATTCTGCTTCAAAAATAGAAAAGGAACATTTAGTGAAGGATGCCTATCATGCAATGGAAACTAGAGAACAAGTAAAGGATGATATTATCCACAATGAAAGCCCTGTTGAAACTAAAGAATAGAAAAGAATGGAAAGGGAGGATCATACTGAAAACGATGAAGATAACCCAAATGAGAATACAAAAGATTTAAGTGATGTTTGGCAGAATGACAGGAGGCATCCCTTTATGAATTCGGCCAAATGCAAAGCAGACGTTATCCTTCAAGTTGACTCGTGGATGTATAAGGAAATAATAGGCCTTAAGAAGAAAATGGAAATTATGGAACATAATCAGGAAGCCGATCAGAACAAAATCAACAATCTGGGAATGCAGATGAGGGATATTCCTATCAAACTTAAAGACTATGAGAACAATCTAAGGAGGCTCATTAAATAAATTAGAATGAAGATGGAGGAGGTTACTTCTAGCATATGTGAAGCTACTGTAAACATTGGAAAATGGGCAAATGAGGAAATAAAATCTTTGGAGGGGCTTAGTAAGAGGATCAGACAGAGCTCAAGGAAGAAAGCAATGTAAGAGGTAGCCATGTCAGCGGCAATATCTATATAGGATACTGTTGTGATTGGAAAGGAAGTGGTGAAGATGATTCTAGAATTATAAGAATATGATCTTTTAATTCTTACTGTCCTGGTCCTTTTAGTTGGATATTATAACTGGTTCCATTTTTTGATTCATTGTTTAGCACTTGAGTTTCCAGGTCTCTGTAAAACCTAGGGTCTATCTTTTGATGATCTTGAATTATGGTTTCAGGTCCTTGCAAAACCTATTTTCGATACTACTCAGCAGTAGGTGTTAGGTTTGTTTTCTCTTGTGGACATTATTGTAATATCCTTCTTCCTTTGTTTCAGGGTTTTGGGGCCCCTTCAAAACCTATTTTTACCTTAATCTAAAACCTATATTTTGGATTTTTATATCTAATCAGGTAAAATAAAAACATGAAACCAATTAAAAACCTTTAATTACATCAAAAAATACTTTAAATTCAAATTTTGGAATATTTAATTTAATAAAACTCAAAATATGCACTTTTTGGTGACTCCTATCTTGCACAATTTCATTTTTGAATGACTTTACATTTGAGTTTTGATATTTTATTGAGTTTTAATAATCTTAAAGTCCTATTTATTTTTCAATTATGACCTATAATAAAATCTACCAATATTACAACCATTTTATATGCTCAAACAATATTTTAAACCTCTCAAAAAGTAGTTTTTTGACTATTTCTCTTGCTTAAAACCCTGATACTTGTACCTTTGATTTTATCCATTTTCCTTAAAATTATTATTTAACATTTTTTATAAAGTTAATTTATGAAACATAATTTTTATAAAACCAAGTTTCACCTTATGAAATAGATTCTTTAGTTCTCTTTCAAACTTGGGCTAACATTGGATTGGTCTACAGGTCATGGGTTACATATAACTAGACCAAACCTATAGATTATGAAGCTATCTCATTTGATGTATCAAATTTTAATCCTTTTCCTAAAATTATTTTTATTTGGGGGTGAGAATAGTTATAAAGATAACTTAAAGGGAAAACCTATACTAGTGATGGTGACACATGAATTATTTAATGATCCTCTCTTAACCTTGTCCTTAAGCACACTTGTGAATCAAAAGGTAATAAATTATCAACTATAATTTCTTAATATAATCCTAAACATGAGTATTTAAGATGAATTTTAGATAAAAGGTTTTTAACTTGAAGGTAAAGGAATAGAGGTATATAAAAGACACTACAATCTAACTCACTCTTCAACATAGCTTCTATCTCTTAACACTTCATGTGACCTATAGAATATGACAAAATATAATTAGGTGAAGGATAGGAATTTAAAAATAATATGAATATCATACTTATTTGCAAGTCAAAAATCAATAAATACACTAAAAACCATAAAGAAGTTTATGACAATCTTTTCTCATTAAATCAAGGTTCAAGTTACAATTTTAGCATAGTTTTTATATGATAGCCTAAGGGATCTTAATTAATTCCTTTTAGGCCTTAATATATATAAAATGAGGAGAGAAGAAGAATAATAAATAGTGGTAGGGTTTCTTAAGGGTTCAAGGCCTATCTATATTTGTTAGCCCTAAATGGCATATTGACATGAAATCCTAAGTGTGATCCATCTTAAAATATGTATTAAGACTAAGAATCACCTTTATCTACCTCAAAAACATTCACATGAAGTTAAAACCCTCTGTCATATCCATAGACCTCCAAATAGTCCTCTTAGATTCTTCAATGACTATCAACAAACTAAGATTTATCTATGACAAAATAATGGATGTTTTCACTAGTTATGTTACCTTTAGGATAGCATATAAATCTTAATAAAATTATTTATATCATTTTTATAAAATTTTAGATCTTAATTCCACCTATAGAGTCCTCAAAACTCAATTTTTCTAAAACTAGCTAGTTAGTTACCTGAGTTTTTATGCTTCATGGGTCCATGACTGATTTTATTTATTTTTACCATGTCATTATGGTATGAAAGTGATAATAAGAATTTTATAATGTTATAGTATCCTCCTTTAAATTTTAATTATCCTTCCTTTGTCACTTTTCAGTCCTATGCACCCTATCAAAACACCATCTCTCTTCATTTCCTTTAATGCAACTACCTCTACCAATACTAGTTGTAGGTGTTGATTGGTGAATTGAAATTGATTTTATCCATTCAAATATTAATTATAATTTTATATATAACAATTCATTGGTAACCTTCCTATCATTTATTTCATTGGTACATTAAATATTCAAGGGTACTCTTAGGTTCCCACTATCTTCATTCTGTACATAAGCCTATGTACCTTCATGAGTTTGTAAACCTTGAGTAGAATCCATGATCCTACTAAAATTATAAAGGTATAAATTTATAATTTTAATTTAGATGTGAATTTCATAAATATTCCTCATTGATTATATAGTACCTTGAATTGTATTTGTTTAGGGTATGTGGATATGTCCATACAACTAACCCTAGTATTGGTTGTGTATGGCCATTTATTCATAGCTATAATTAGTCACTTTAGGTGTCTTGATGTGATATTATAGACATGGGGTAATTGAAACTTGATTTATCATCAAATCCTATTTTTATCTTCATTAACTTCCCATTATTACCAACTTTGAGCTTTACCTTTCTCACATATCACTTCACATCACCATGAATGTTTTAGGCGGTCATTTACTTACCTTGTATGAGACAATAGGATGATAAAGTGATGAGGTGAGTTGGAAAAGACTCTACCTTGAAACTTTGATCACTTATTTGAAACCATTACACTATTCATCTTACCCAAGAGCAAGGCCTTGATGATTGCTTCTAAAACTTAGTCAATATAAGGCTTGTCAACCATACTATATGGATTGAGGACATTTATATTGGAGTATGTAAATTGAAGGCTTACTTGAGAAAAAATATGACACCACATTTTATTTTTAAATATTTTACTCTCATCCTCGATTTAATCCTTATATTTTTTTCATAATAACAATATTCAACTTGACCTCCTTTGAGTAATCTTCATGGTGACTATTGTAAATGGTCATTAGACTATGTGTACGGACCGATGGTAGATGGGAGATTTGTATTAAGAAGGAAAAATTTTCTCTAATATCATCATTGAACCTATATTATAAACTATCTTGGAGAAACATTAATTTTCCCATGACGAGTGTTGAATATCATGGAAATAATAAGTAATACATTACCTTAAACAACTCAAACTTACCTTAACTTATGATAATAAGTGAAATTCAATGTTGCCTTCTCTCCAATAGTCTTAGCTATTCATACTTAAAATATTCATAGTTTCATTGGTTTCTTAAAATGGTTAATATTATCTCATCTAGTACTCTTTAACTTTTATCTAGATCCCCAAACAAGTCATCTACCTTATTAAGATCTCTATTTCATAGATCTGTTGTAGGTGAAGATCTATTATTTTAGCATGGCTTAAGGATGTATAACACATCTTCATGACTATAATGATCTATAAAACCCTAAGAGATATCAAATCATTGAATTCATCATGTGAATATGTATAAGAATGATATGATGATAATGGAATATGGAAACTAAGAATGGAGATAGAGCGATAAACTCTCATTTATGGTGAATGATAGTGTGAAAGACATGAAAATGGAATGAAACATGGGAGATGCAAAGGAACATGATTCCAAAATCCAAAATAATATTAAAGGATCATAAAAATCTCTATGCATATGCCTTAAAAGAATATAATAGTTTTGAGGCTCTCAAAGAGGCATACACTATGCATAAAAAACGTAGGATTCATCAAAATATCTTAACATATGCTAAGTTTCATTAACATCTGCTAAACTAGGACTATAAGGATGTTTGAGGGAAAATTATGGTTTCTAAACCATGAGATATTGAGGAACCTTGAGACACTTGAGTGAATGACACTTTCCATGAATGAAACACTATAAATAAAGTCTTAATGAGTCTTGATATCCTTAGATCCATCATAAACCATACATTGTCCTTCAAACTACCTATAAAATAAATATTTGGCATTAGATATTCTCTTGAATTCTATTCACTCACTCATGTGTATCAAATTATTGGGGATTACATTAAAGGTATCTCAAGACATAAAGAACTAGGATCAATTAATAGTTTGGTCAAAATAGATATAAACTTCACAAAACCATACCACTTTCCTTGCCTTGTGCAGAATTGAATAGTGAATAGAAACCTTAAGTTATTATCCTTTGTTCATTAATTTTATAATAATAAATATAAAACCAACACCCATGAATGGAAGGTCATTAATTCTAGTTTCTCTGGTCAAGATCTCAGATCTGATTTCTCTTTTTACTATACAGACTAAGCATAAACATGAGGTGATCTTCCTATCTACCAAAGAATAAGCCATGGAAAACATAATGGTTTTGGTATTCCCAAGATTTTATACCTTCAAATATCTTCACCATGTGTCTATAACTAGTTTTTCTTGCATCTATAAGATTTTTCCTGAGCATATCCATATAATAAATATTTGTACCATCTAAAAACACTATCTAAACCTATAAATTATCCTTATTTCCTCTTATTTTAGATTTAAACCACCATATTAGTAAAAAATTAAGAAAATATGGGTCAAAAAACTATTCAAAACAAGTAATACAACAAGGAGATCAAAAAGGTAGCTCCTTTCACACATGGGAGCTCTTTTAGTGGCCAAAAAACCTTATAATCTCATAAAAGAGGCATTTTTCAAAGCAAGAACCATGTGACTAAGAAATATTATGACCATGATGGGTGATTATAAGATATTTATTAATGTTTTAAGACTTTATGAGGTCAAAATTTTCCATTTAAAGACCAAAATTTTCACTTTTAGACCACATACACATAGTTTTACAAAAAAGATTTCTAATGACTCTCACAAGAGTACCTTAAACCTTCTTAAAAGTTTTTAATGAGGATTTTATGTACATTTATCACCATTTTCAAGTCTTATAGCTCACCATGATTGAATAACTAGGTAAATCATATAAACTCATAGTGAGTCATCAGCTACCATCTTCAACCATCTTAACTCATTAGGTATAGATCATAAGACCACTTAAATTCATTGTTAAATACATCACAATGTACTCACACACACATGAGAAGACCTAACATAAGATGAAATTGAGACATGACCATGAAAAGACATGAGAATCATACCTATTTCACTTGACAACCATGAACAATCCTTCAAGTTTCCATGATTCTTCAAAATACATGACAACTATGAGGTTTTCATAATATAAAAAAGATTCCAATACTAAATTTGACACCTTTATAGGCCTAAGGATAGAAAGTGGTCAATATTTTTGGTGACTCAACTAGTTTGGCTAACCTACTAGTCAAAAGAATCTAAAATCTCCTTGATTATCACTCATATCTACATAAGACTTGGAATACACTTTGAAACTATAAAAAATTGTAGACTTAACAAAAAGCAAACAAAAAAATAGAAAACAAGAAACAATAACAAATAACTAAAATAAAACAATAGCTAACAAATATGTACATCAACACTTAGAGCAATGAAACTACCATTACGTACAGAAGGATTGGTTCTCCAAATAACAATACTTGAGGAACATCCCATTGATAAGAATAGGGATATACTCACCACTAAAATTAGATAATTATAAATCATTAATTTCATTACAAATAGTAATGACATATGGACCACTCCAAAGACTATAAAATCTAGAATGTTTACCTAGTTTGGGATGACCTTCATCCAACTTGAGCACAATATCACCTTGATTAAAGGTATTGAATGAATCTCTCTTGTAAAAATATATTTTGATTTATTTTTGTCTAGACCACATAGTATGCATAACATTATCCATTTTTTCCTCTAACTCTCTAAACTCATTCATTCTAACCTCCATTGTATCATTCTCCATAAGCTCCAGCTAATGTACAAGTTCCAAGGTAGGAAGTTATAATGGAATGGGTATATTTTCTTTTATACCATAAACCAAAAGGTAATGAGAGTGACCAATAGTCTTATTTGGAGTAATTATATCTTCTCACAAGGTAGTCTTTAACTTGGTATGCCATCCTCTTTGACTATCCTCTATTGTTATCTTAATGATCCTAATCAAATTCTTATTAGTGGAATATATTATTTAATTACCCCAATGGTAGTAATTAGATGAGTATTTGAGATCAATACCATGATCAAGGGCCCAATGACACACTTTTTCACTATTAAAAGTCAAATAATTATCTAATATGATGGTTGAGGGGACCCCCAAATGAGTCACTAGGCTATCATAGAACTCTAAAATTAAGTTCTCATTTGATTCCTTGAGTGAAACTACCTCCACCCACCTTGTAAATTAATCAATGGTTATAAAAACCCACTTATGTCCATAATTTTATGGATTATGAATCATGCCAATGAATTATAAGCCCCCATTCATGAAGGGTATCTCAACTTGAATAGGTTTCAAAGGCATGGCAACTAGTCTCTATTTATTGGTAAACATTGCACATTTGGAACATATTATAACACAAATATGTGATTATTTAAAAAAATTAGGTCAAAAATAACCATCTCTTATGATTTTTGATGTTTTAGTCTTGGTTTCAAAGTGGCCTCCTACATGCTTATCATGGAATTGCTCTAACAATTTGTCTACATGGATAGTTTATACACATCTTAGAAACATACCTTTAGTGTCTTTATTGAAAATTAATCCATAAATAAAGATGTAATGGATATATTTCAGACTTAAATGTCTCTTGTTTTCCCCATTTAAGCCTAAATGACACCTCTTATTTGTAGAAATATTACTATGTCTTATGTTTAGCTAGAAGGAGAGATAGTTGCAGCTACATGTTGATCATATTAGACTACCAAACCCACTTATTTTTCCTCTTTAACATATGCTACATGGGATCAAAAAATACCCTACCTCTAACCAAATTTATAACCTTCACTTATATATCATATTACATGCATTTGGTCACCCGATCAGCCTTGTTTTCACTTAGGTCTCTATTAAGGATAATTTTTTTTACACTAGGATGAACCACCATCACAAAGATATTATTATTAGAGACCATATGTCTGAACTTATTTAGGTCCCTTATGATAGAAATGAAATTATTTTTAACAAATTTATATTTTTCCTTATACCCTTCTAATTCTTGATTGAAAAAATCAATAGGTTGCTCTAATCCTTCATTGTTTTATTGCATGAGCATGGCAGACATTATGTCACATGTGAAAAAGGAATGCAATAAGAAATATTTAGTAAAATTATGGTTGAGTATGGTAGTATATTAACTAATGACATGTTTAATGTCCTTAAAACTTATATTACCTTATTTTCTCCATGAGAACTATTAATGCTTCTTAAGCATGTGAGTTAGTAGCCCCACCAATTCTACAATTGAAGGTATGAACCTCCTAATAAAATTAATATTTCCTAAGAATATTTGTAATCTCTTTTTTTTTTGGTCAAATACAAACAAGTATTTCTTATATTATTTTAGGATCAATATAAATTCCACCCTTGGATACAACATGTCCTAGAAGCCTTCCCTCATGCACTATAAAGATACACTTTTTGGGGTTTAAAGAGAGCCCACACTGTCTACACCTATCAAACACCAATCTCAAATATGTCAAATCATCCTTATGTTGTTTAGAAAAAATATTGATATCATAAATAAGAATGAGTACCATTTCACTTATAAGCCTTTGAAAAGCCACATCCATTTCCCTTTAAAAGTAGCCCCATTATTAGAGAGTCCAAAGGGCATTTTGTTATATGCATAGGTGCCCCTCATAGTTATGAAGGTAGTTTTGTATTGATCTTGATCCTTCACCAAAATATGATTATACAATGAGTATCCATTGATTATGGAAAACCTTTGTGAACATGAAACTCTTTTTAAAATTTCAACCATGGAGGGAAGAGGGTAGTGATATCTCAATGACACCATATTGAGATCTCTAAAATCTACACACAACTTTATCTCTCCATTATTTTTCCTCATAGGTACAAGATTCAAAACCAATGTATAATATTTTATGGGAAATATTATGTTAGATTCAATATTATTTTTTAGTTCTTTCCTTATAAGGATATTAACCTTGGGGTTGATTGGTCTTTATTTCTATCTCACAGGTTTGACATCTTCTTCTAGATCTATGGTATGTTATGACACCCTAGTATAAAACCCATTTAATTCATGATATTACCATGTAAAAACATACATAAGATCCTTGATCAATGTTATGAAGGCTTCTCTCTTCCTTAGTATTCAATTTTCCTAATTTGAGTAGTTTATTTTTAGCTATGGCAATTTGTTCATAATGTTCCTTTTTAGTAGAGATGCTTACCTTATATTTTATCAGTTTATCATCCTCATTAAATATGATATCAAAACTTACAAATCCCTTATGTGATTTATTTGACTTCAATTTTATGATCTGGTCCTCATATTGACATTACAACTTATCCCTGTTCTTTGAGTAAAATTTTGCCTCATGTTGTAGGAAATAGGTAATTTATTTATCACTATCAAATACTTTCTAACTTAACTCAGTATTATGGACTGAGGGCCTACATACCACTTTAATTTTGGACTGATCCTTAGTGTCTTTGAGCCCATCAATCATATCATACTATGCCCCAATATTATCCAACTAGTCTACATGTTGATTGGCTCTTCTAAAAATGGATCAAATGTCAAAAGCATATAAATCCTCCATAAGATCTTAAACCCTATGTTTTTAGGAATTAAAGAGTTTATTATTTGATGCACTCAGACCTCCTACCTAATACACTATTAATTCGCTATCTCTTATAACCTATAGAATCTTAATAACCCTCTTCCTTATCCATTGCAAACCATGAATGAGAGACTTATATTTTGTAGTATTATAGGTACAAATAAATTGGAATATTATATTAAAATAAAACCTTTTATTGAGAGAATAAACAAGAATGATACCTTACCCACTCCCATTCTTTGATCTAGACCCATTAAAGAATAAATTCTAAACTCTTTCATGATTTGTGTGTGTGATAGTGAGACTTAGCATTATGGCACCTTATTCATGCATGTAGTAAACACCCAAACCTAATTATTCAATGTTATTAAAAGGATCATAACCATGATTATCAGTTTTCCACTCATCAAGGAGTATATTTGGTATACCTTCAAGTGATTTATAAGGTTCTTGATCATTGAAGTGTTCATCCTCCTCTGAGATAGTGCAATTAACATTTGATAAGTTGAGAATATAAGGTTATAAATAAAATATGGATATAGTTTCTTCCCTTATGGTAACATTTATTCCATACCTAGTTTTAAAAACCTTGTAGGACCAATTAGAAGAAAGATGCCTTCGTATTTTGGTAGTGAAACCCCTAGATAAACTTAAATCAAAGTAGGGGGAAGATCAAATACTAAAAAATCTTGAGAGATAGTAAAATTAGGACAAATATAAAAAATGACCTTAAGGTTATTAAGAAAACCTATGATCTTAGTAGGAGACCCATCCAACTATAAAATTCCATTCTTATGAGTCTCATATTGAAGTCTCAACTTATCAGTTATGGATTTAGGCATGATAGAGGTTCTAATCCCACTTCAATCATGCAATTAAATACAAGAAAATAACCTATGGTAAATTAAAAATAGAATGGGTATTAATTACCTTTGATTCTTGAGGCTTAATGGTTTGACTAGAATTTGTAATAACAACACTTACATTTTGTACCTATTTATCTGAAATATGAAGCTTGGAGAGCTCTTCCTATAGGAGATCCTTTTTTCTATAATAAGAAATGTGTCCCATATATAAATAGAGATAGGATCCTTCTTAATCTAATAAATAATTCTAAGAGGATGATTTTTTATCTTGGGATTTAATATAGGATTAGAAGTGTTGCCTGAAGGTTGTATAAATTGTGGTATGAAAAGACGTTTCTAATTCTCCTCCTTACCATCTTGGACTTGCTAAGTTAATGGTGAATTTTGAATTGGATCTTGAGTGGTAGTATTTTGAAGTGGTTGATAAGGTAGAGGATATTCATTTTTAGGATCCAAAACATCACCAACTACCCTTATTTTAGACCTTGTATGAGCTGTAACTAAATTTTCCACATTAGCCATATTATGACCCTAATTAGCTACCACCTAAACAAAGGGATTTTCAACTTCTTGAAAACTGGAAAGATTAGTTTTATAGGGTGTTTTGCTTACACCTACTATTTTTTGAATTTTTACCTCATCTTGAGTTAAATAAGTAATGTCTCCATGTGATAGAGAAGATTCTTTATGTTATGAAGGTAGTTGATTATCATGTGGTAGAAGAGTTAGAGATTGTTACATGAAATATTATTGACTCACCTCACCAATTGGATCCATTTACATATTTTTTTATTGCTCCCATTGATTATACCACTGACCTTCTTAATCATAATTACTTTGAGTTAGAACCAAATCTCTATAACTACTAACAACATTGGGAGTATAAGCATTATATGATATTGATTGTGCATTCTACCCTTGACCTTGATGATTGGGTTGATAAAGAGTCTTTTTATATTGATTGGATTGGTTAGGGTCTTGGTAAGGCCTATAAGTTCAAATTTTCTACCTTTCAAAAGCCACTATCTTGTTATTTTGAAACTTAAGTGCACTATCTATCTGACCCAATCTATCCACATAGTTAACATTTGTTTTAGATTAGTTGTAGCTAGTAATGGAACAATAGTAGGCATAATAGGGTGAATCTTTGGAAACAAAGTTATGGGTAGTATAGGATAGAGTTTTTCTACTTGTATTAGGCAACTCTCAGCCCTTATGGATACTTCATAGGATTCTAGAAAGGTGTTTCCTCCCATTGATTGTATCATAACTACCACATATGAATTTAGAGATTTTAGATAATACAATAATACATTGTTAGGGGTGGGTTTGATAACTAAAAATATCCTATCCTAGGTTTTTATAAACTTATATTTGAAGTCTACTATGAAATTTGGGGGTATATCTTGATTGTAGTAAGTTCTTGTACCAAGAAAAGATGGTCAGTATTGTATTCAAAATGCTTACACAAGAGTTTTTGAAACTCATCCTAGGTGTTAATAGATGAAGGTTATAAATCCCTATACCATTGGAGTACCTTAACTTTAAATTAAGTTGCCAACAATATCATAGCCACATTCTCTTGGGTTACATTATGTACTGAACATAGATTTGCTATGTCTGTAATATTCTCAATAGGAGTAATTGAGTTTTCTCCTATGAAATAAGGAAGTATCATTAAGTTAATAGTAGTTATGTCATCAAACTAATTGAGTTTCAAAGGGATACCACCATTAAAAGGCACAAAATCTTGTCTCATTTGAATATCCATTTGAAGTTTGAGATATATAACAATATTTGTTTGGACAATATTTGATTAGACAAAAGTAGATTTTTAGGAAAAAGTAGGAGGATTAGGAGGTGAAATATTTGGATTAGATAGAGAATATTTATTTTTATTAACTATATTCAAAGACAACTAAAAAAAATTAGCCTCCTTGCCTATTGAGGAATATCTTATAACCACTTTTGGCATGAAATATCTACAAATCTACCTCTAACACATTTAAAGATTGCTATTGTATTCAAATATATAGATGTATGATCTAAATCCTTTGAATGAGTTATCCCATTATGTATTATATAACTATTAATAATCCAAGTTACACCCTATTAAGTATATTATTTATTTCTCCTTCAAACTTGGACTAATATTGGATTGGTCTACAGGTCATGGGTTACCTATAACTAAACCACACCTCTAGATTATGAGGCTATCTCCTCTAATGTATAAAATTTGAATCCTTTTCTTAAAATTATTTTAATTTGGGGGTGAAAATATTTAGAAAGATAAATTAAAGGGAAAACCTATACTAGTGATGGTGATGCATGAATTCTTTAATGATCCTCTCTTAACCTTGTCCTTAAGCAAACTTGTGAATCAAAAGGGAATAACTTATAAACTAGACTGTATTAATAAAATCCTAAACATGAGTACTTTATATGAAGGTTAAATAAAAGGTCTACAACTTTAAGGTAAAGGAATGGAGTTCTATGAAAGACACTACAATATAACTCACTCTTCAACACAACTTTTATCTCTTAACACTTCATATGACTTGTAGACCAATCCAATGTTAGTCCAAGTTTGAAGGAGAACTAAATAATCTACTTCACATGGTGAAACCTGGGTTTCTAATAATAATATCTCACAACAAAATTATTTTTCAACAAAAAACTTAAAAATGAAATTATATCTCTTAAAATTGAGCAATTGGGGTTTAAGAAGGGTTTAGAGCACTTATTCTTATTAAATATTGTTCATAAAGTTAAGCCAATTTAACCTAAAAAAATGAATGGAATATTTATGTAACATTTTCCCAAAACCAACCTAATAAATTTTAAACCAAATCTTCTTTACCTTCATGTACTGAGAATTTTAAAAGTGCATTCACTAGCTTCCAACTAGTATCTCATTAGAGGAATAAAAGAAACCTATGTCAAAATTTGGGATTATGAGTTGATACTAATAATTTTTTTGTATTTATTAAGGATGTATTATATTTTTTATAAAAAATTTAGTCTTCAATCCATGAATGAAGTCTTATTAAAAAAATGCACATAAGCAACTTTGACTAAAGGTGGTATAATTGTTAACATTCTTGGTGACTTTCTTGGGATGTTTGCTTGTTAAACACTCATAACCAATATCTATATCCATGGGTTACATATTAATTAAAATATCACCAAATATTAAATTTAAAATGTCTTCAAGTAACTAAAAAACTTGTGTATAATTACTTATTAAATTGAAAACTAGAACAACTACCAACTAAAAATGTGTAAAATAGCACTTAGAGGAAAATAAAAATTAAAACAACTACCATAATATGTTAATAATATATATTTGGGTAAAATTAAACCTAAAATTACAATGTAAAACACTCAATATCCACCTAGATAAAAAAAAACATCTCAGGCCCTCTTGATGTGGTTGATGAAGATGACTAACAAGTTGTTGTTTAAGTGCCATTCAAGTTGGATCAGTTCTTTTCCTTATTGTCAACCTCTTTGGATTCTTTCTAAGTTAATAAACTAAATAAAACATACATTCAATATATACAAATTCTTCTTGTGTTTCAATGATTACCTCATATTTATCTTCAACATTGAGAAATCTCTCCAATATAACCACATGTTGATTCATAGGAATAGATGCAATTTTAGTCTCTAATGACTCATTAGAACAATGTATTTGTATTTTTATGACATATTTAGATATTTTATATTTATTTTAAACTACTAAAAATTTGTAAAGATATTTAGGGAGATTCAAATACTGATTCCACTCTATCAAAATCTTCTTGATCTTCAATCATAGCTTCTTCATCTTTATCTAGTTCATGTATAGGGTGGTTACCTTTGAAATCACTACTGCAATCTCACTAGATGATATCATATCTTTTGGAACAACTTCATTATAGGCTTAATGAGGATCACTTGATGCTGAAATTTTATTTTTTAATGGATCCTCAAGGGATGAAAAATGATCTTCTTATATTCAAAATTGAATCTCATTTGACCAACACAACTCTTGAGCATTATCTTTTGACAAATTTTCATCTTCACCTGCATGTTCTTCCTTACATACAATAGGTACTCCTTCAAAAAAGGATATGGTGTGAGACTAACATAATTCATTTGATTGTTTTAAACCTCTTATAGTATCCTTCTAACTTGGGGATTTAGGATTACTAGGATGATTATGATGTTCTTGAAGGAATGAATAAGAGAATTGAATTAGATATTTTGTATTCTTATATTTCCACCCTTCAATTTATTTTTCAAACTTGGAGGTGTCTTGAACTTCATATATGGACAAAAATTGAAGGATAGATGGAGGACTTAAATGTGCATTAAGAAGGCATTAAGATTTAGAATTAATAGTTTCAATAAATATTCCTTTGAAAGAAAGTAAATAAGCTTGTGTTAGTAATGCTTCATTCTTCCCTCTCCACTAAATAATAAACCTCTCACATTATTGATCCTCATGGACAAATTTAACTTGAGGGATGAGTGGAGACATCAAAAAAATTATAAAATTTCTTGGTTTATATTCGACAACTTACTCCATCTCTTGATTTTGGATTGGCATTAGGAAAATCTCTTTCTCAAGATTAGGTATGACATAATCAGGCGTCTTGGTCCAAGAATTTTCTAAGATGGAATGATCTTAGGTTCTTAGGGAAGAGTGAGTAAATATTGCATAGGCATAGGCTCTTCCATAGGATTATGATTTTGAAGAAAGTATACTCTATTTAAGGTTTAAGGGTTTGTAGTTCTTCTTGATGCCTATTGTATTCATCTTTCCTATCAATATCCATACATTGTCTCTCAAAGTCAAGTCTTATCTCTTGCAAACGTTTTTCAAGATGATTTGAAATAACATTATTTTTCCAAGGTTGAATGGAAACATGATTAGAGATGTGAGGGTTGTAAATGTCATGAGAGTACTAATATCCTACCAGTTAAGTGCCACTTGAGGTGAATCAATAAATATTCTCATTTAGATATGAAGAATATGAATGTACAAAATCTACATTTTTACAAAATGGAGGATTGAAATATGTAATAACTAATGATCGTATGCACTTAGACTACTTAAATAAATTGTATATAACTTGGAGTCACCAAATGCTAAGTAATTTAATAATTTATTTTCTAAAAATTACTAAAACCAACACAAATCATTATCAATTTACTATGTTATTATCCCACTGAGCATGTCAAAACCTTTTATCACTCAAAAGTGCACCCTGTTAAGAATGCATGCATATTCTCACTCCTATTAATACAATAAAAATTATCCAAGGTATGGGACCTTATGTTATAGAGAATATCTAGATGAAGGTTTTGTTCCCTTTCTTCCAATCACCTATATCTCTCTCTAATATCTCTCAGATAGTGTTTTCTTAACTAGGAAAAGGGTAAAAAGAATAATGGTCAAGTTGAAAATGGAAATGAAAACTAAAAATTCAGGTGATGTACCAATGTGAGGGTTAATTATGCCTATACTTGAAATAATTTATAATATAAATAACCTACACACATTCATCTCATTCTCATATAATGAATCTTGCATCAATATCTCACATAGAGGTTTAGACAAACACTTGCACTAGCTTGGAAAGAATGAACAATGATTGAATTCACTTCTAGATTAGGTAGAAATAAGACTTAGACACTTTATATTACCTAAAAGAGTTATTATTTTTTTCATAAAGGTGAGATATTTGAAATTATCATAGGATATTTATTCATTCACTAAGTTACATCAATGAACATTAAGAACACACTTCATAAACAACTTGAAAATAGTGGAAAATCAACTATTTATTGCTTCAAAGGTGAGGTAGTACAAATTTTGGTAGATTTTGTGTAATCAAAATGAATAATCTCATATAATAATTACAAAATTAATGTAAATATATAAAATAGAGAAAGAGAGAGAATATAATAAGATAGAGATGAATCCACATGCAAGTCAACTTCACTCTTAGTTTAACTAAAATTTTAATTTCACTTTCAAAACTCCCTTCAAAATCACAACATAGCACTTTTTGAGATTAAACATTAATTATTTAAATTATGGTGTAGTAATTAGGTATATAATATTTCTTGAGTTTTTGAAAATTTAAATATTATTTATGCATGCTTTGATTGTCTTTAGTCTTGAAGAGATTTTCAGTTAACTCCTCTTTAACTTGTAACTTGTATGAACTTATTTTGATATTTAGTTAACTCCTTTTGAACTATAATCCATATTAAATTTTGAATTAAGTTACCATTATTTCATCTTATAGTTTTAATTTGACTTATCTTTAATTTTAACTTGGAATTTGTCTTCAGTTATCTCACTTGCAACTTGGAGTTTGTCTTTAGTTATCTCACATGCAACGTGCATGCATGTTTGAATTCTTGACTTCATAAATTTATCCCAAATGGGGGTGTATTAGGAGAGAGATTTCATATTGATATTTTAATAGTTACCTTGCATTAAAATATAACCTCAAATCTTAACCAAGACTTTAACTTAACTTCTCCAATTTTGCATGTTTTGAACTCCATTTTTTAGGGCTAACTGAAGACTCTTCCTGTTGACTTAAATTTTTATAAATTTAGCCAAAAGGGTGGGGGAATTTTAGAGAGATATAATCATGTTTATTTTTAATTATTAATGACATATCTCTACTAATTATTCATTTGATGATGATAACCACAAATCTTCATACTGGTTCCTCTTGATATACCCATCTTCTATGGTTTTGGCAAGCTTCTTAAACTGTGAGAACCTATAAACTGATCAATTGGAATTATTTTATCATGTAAGGAGTATAAATATTATTTTATAATAATAAACATGGTTTTATATGCCTTTAAACAATTTTTTTCTCCACACTCTATATACCACTCTAAAAAATGTCATTTTATGTTCTCTTGGACTGAAGAAACCCTAATTTCCTTCATGAACAGACCTATATTTTGACATTTTATCTCTCCTAATTTATAATATAAACATTTAATTTTTTTTAAACATTTAATTAAATCAAAATCGACTTCCATATCAAATTTCATGATATTTTATTTAATAAAACTCAAAATATGGACTTTTTGGTGTTTCCTAGCTCACACAATTTCATTTCTGAATGCATGTAGGTCTATATTTTGTCATTTTATTGAGATTTATGAGGCATAATGACCTCATTAATTTTTAATTATGAATTTTAATAACCATTCCAACCATTTTATATGATAAAAAAATCTCTTAAACTTCTCGAAAAGTGTCTTTTCTAATTGTCTCTCTTGCTTCCTAATATCTCACACAACTTGTGGTTTTCAACAATGAACTCAAAAATGTAATTATATCTCTTTAATATAAGCCATTTGGGTTTAATAATGGTTTTAGATAACATTTTATTTTTTAAAATTTTTCATAAATTCAATTCTATGTAACATGAAATAAATACATGTATCGGGCATTTGAAATTGTCTTCACTAGCTTGCAACTAACAGCTAGTTAGATGAATAAAAGAAACCTATGTCAAAATTTGGAATTGTGAGTTGTTATTGAGCATGTTTTTATCCTAATTTTTGTTGTTTTATTTTTTTGATACTTATTTAGTATTCAATATATGAATGGATTCTTCTTGAAAACCTTCACATAAGCAACTTTGACCAATGGTGGCAAAATCATCAATAGGTTGTGTTCTTTTAGAGTGAAGTGTGTCAATGTAATATTGAAGTTTTTGGCAGTATGTTGAAGTTTGTGTATTAATTTAATGAAAATAAAAAGTATATCTAGGAGTATATGATTTGGGAAATCAACTATTTACTTTAGAAATAGAGCTTTATATCTATTTTTGTGCTAATAATATCTATAATTATCTACAATCTTTGGCCCAATGACCATATATTTTATAAAAATCACAATATGTCTCATCTTCCCATCATCTAGGTGGAGATTTAAGATTTAACATGGGTAAGAATATATCAAGTATATCATCATGATCCATGCATCTATGAGTAGGATCTTTAGTATATTCTACCACTATAAAAGATGGCCCTAGTTTGGGTATGAGTATTATGTTTGACATATTTGGGGGATGGATTATCAAATGTGTTAAGTACAAGATATACTAAGAGGTTGGGGGGGGTGAATATATATATTATATATCTTATAAATATTTTAATTAATCAAACTCCACTTAACCATACATTCAAGATATGCATTAAATTGAAACAATAACATGCACCACACAAGAGAGAGATACCAGATTTATACGTAGAAATCCAATGTAGGAAAAACCACATAGAAAAATCTCAAATATATGAATGAGAACTAAATAAAATTACAAGGTTTCCAAGCACCAACTTATTGGAGCACCAACCCTTTGCCGAGCACAAATATAACAACTATTTGTGAACACCAACCCATAAGATCACCAAACCCTCTTATGTATAAAACACAACTATATCTTAATGTTACTTTCTAAAAAAATGATAGAAATCTAAAATATCTCTTTATATTCTCTCCTCTTTTCTTATATAAAACAATTATAAACCATGCACTCTCTTTCATATATAAAATGGATTCCCAAGCTTCCTTTTATAGCTTTCCAAATAACCTTTGGATTCACCCTTTATCACTCTTCAATCCACATGGAAAATGGCACCAAACTTATATGACCCTTTGAATCCTTTCATTTTAAAAGTCACATGGTGACCCTTCATGAGAAAATTCATCCTTTCCCCTTTTATCTTTATCTTAGTGACTTTTCAAATTCCTCAAGGTGACCCTTCAATAGCAAATGTGCCCTTCCTCTTTTGTCTTCACTTGGTGAATCTTTAAATTCCTCAAGATGACACTTCATGGGAAAATGTATCCTTTATCTCTTTTATCTTTACCTCATGACTCTTTGACTTCTTCATGGACCCTCTTTTGAATTTAAGCAACCAAAAATATATTCATTAATATTAAATAAATGTCAACACACTTTAGCCAAAATATGAACATTAAAAACACAATTATATGATGAATGTTATGGGGCCTTTATCACCATTAATTTTAAACCTTTAACATCAATGACAATATTTCCAATAATCTCCTCCTTTGTCATTGATGGTAACCTCAAACTAAAACTGACACATCTTGAAACCTGTACTACTAACCTACCCATACTACTAGCAAAAAAACATACAATAACTCCCCCTTACTATATCATCCTATACATGTTCCCTATACCTATTCCTAAACGTCTCCCCCTTTGAAATCAATGAAAAATGGTCTATCCTAGAGCTAACACTTAGCTCCTCCTCAATTGATGTTGATCCTTAATGGTAGGAAGTAAAATAAATTACTCCCAACATCTCTCACAAATACTCGAATGTGTCCTTTGGTAGTGCCTTTGTGAAAATATGTGCAATTTATTATATAGTATTGATATATTCCATTTTAACCTATTAATCTCCCACCTTCTCTCTCAAAAAGGGATATCTAATAAGAATATGTTTTGTTCTTGAATTCATCACTGGATTATTAGAAATATTAATATCACTTGTGTTTTCACAAAAAATAGAAATAGGTTCATCATATTTTACCTTGATGTCTTCTAAATTTTGCTTCATCCAAAGCACTTGAGTACAACACAACACCACTGAAATATATTTTTCTTTAGTTGTAGAAAGTGATACAAAGTTTTTCTTCTCTCGTAGCCAAGCTACTAAGCTATCACCAAGAAAGAAAGCTCCTCCACTTGTACTCTTTTTTTCATCGAAACAACCTACCTAATCTAAATATATATAAGCAACCAAAATGAAATCTCTACCTGTGGGATACCATAATCCATAATCTAATTTCCCCTTGACATATCTAAATATTCTCTTCACCAACTTAACATGACTCTCCTTCGAGGCTACTTGATATCTCACAACCATGTCTACTACGTGCATGATGTCTAGCCTTGATGCAATCAAATACAAAAGACTACCAATCATATATCTATACAAAGATTTATTTGTAATAGGTAAATCCTCATCTTTACTCACCTTGTTCCTTGTACCCTTTAGTGTGTTAGCTAGTGTAAAATCCTCAAAACTAATTATTTTCAACATTTCCTTGTCATATTTATTTTAAGATATGAAAATTACTTTTTTTGACTAAAATATTTACAACCCTAAGAAAAATAACAATTCTCCAAGCATAGACATCTCAAATTATTTTTTCATATTATCATAAAATTCTTTTGTAATATTTTCAATGTTTCCTCTAAATATTATTTCATCAACATATACCACAATAATAAATTAATGCTAACCTTCTATTTTGATGTAGAGATTATTGTCAGCAAAACGTCTCTTGAAACATTTATATTGTAAGTACTTATCAAGACTTACATACCAAGCTCTGGGAGCTTGTTTCAATTCATATAGTACTTTTTTCAATATGCATACATGGATACTATCATTTGAGTGAATAAATCCCTTGGTCTGCTCAATGTAGACCTCCTCTTCTATATTTCCATTTAGGAAAGTAGACTTGACATCCATCTGAAACACTTTGAAATTCTTACACACTTCATATGCAAGAAATATTCTAATAGCCTCTATCCTTTCCACTGGTACAAAATTTTCTTCAAAATCTATACTCTCAATATAAACATATCCTTTAAATACTAACCTTTTTTTATTCATGGTAACTTCACCATCTTCATTCAACTTATTTATATATACCTATTTTTTTCCTATCACATATTGATCTTTTGGTCTAGGCAATAATTCCAAAGTATCATTATTTTCTATCAAATTTAATTCTTCATCCATTAGTTTAACCTAATTTTCATCATGTCTAAGTTATAAAAAATCTCTAGGCTGAATTTTGGATAACAAAGAAAAATTAACTTACTTAGATTCACTTACCATCATCCTTCTGGTGTGAACTCCTTCATTTATGTTTCTAATGATGTCACTCTCATTATTATTTCTCTAGATAAATTTAGATGGGGTCTTGGTGACCTTTTGATCCTTCTTATCATCTTCATCTAATTCTTCAAAATCTTCTTTAATGATTTAGGAGTGTCTATCATATCACTGGCTCTTTGTGCTACATCTTCATCTATCTTAACACTTGTACTTTAAACTATATTCTTTGTTCTTTTGTTATAACATTTATAATCTTTATTTTTTCAATAATATCCAAGAAATATACCTTCATCTATTCTAGATTCAAACTTACCCAATTTTTCATCAATTCTCTTTATGAATCATCTACTATCAAAAACTTTGAAATAATAAATAGTAGCTAGTTTATCTTTCCATAGCTCATAGGGAGTCTTGTCACTATTGAATATCAATAATGCTCTATTTTGGATATGAACTATTGTGCTTCCTACCTCTCTCTAATATTTATCTTGTATCTTGGATTCATTTAGCATCATACTCACCATCTCCTGAACTATTCTATTTTTTCTCTCAACTATTATATTTTACTGTGGAGCTATTGAATAATGTCTCTTTATCCCATGGTCTTTAAAATATTTAATAAACTTATCTGACATTAATCCTCCTCCTCTATATAATTTTAGGCACTTAATCTTCAAGCTAGTTTCATTCTCAACTAAAGCCTTGAGTGTTTTGAAGTGGTTGAAAGCTTTTGATTTTTTCTTCAAAAACATCACCCAAGTCATACGTGTAAAATCATCAATAAGCAACATGAATTATTTCTAACCTTGAGTACTTTGAGTTTTGGAGGTCCACACAGATTAGTTTGAATAAGGTCTAACACCTAATTGGTCAAGTATTCTTTTGTCTTGAACCATCTTCTGACCTGCTTCCCATGCTGACATGCTTCATAAAGCATGTTGGAGGGATTTGTAATCTTTGGAAGATCTCTAATTGCTTTCTTATTGCTAATGTTAATAATATTATCAAAATTTATGTGTCCTATTCTCCTGTGCCACAACCAAATTTCCTCAACCTTACTCAAACAACATTTTTGAGCTTTTATATCTAATGACATATATAAGTTGTTGTCTATCCTTTGAGCATCTACAATCAACACACCTGACTATTTCATCCTTATTTCACAACATTCTACATAAAACTATAATGTGTGTCCTTGATCACACATTTGACTTACACTCAATAGATTATGCTTAATACCTTATACATATAGAACATTTTAAATCTCAGTTATATCATTATCCAAACTTAATGTACCTTTTTTGGCTATTATGGTAGTGGTATTATCTCTAAATTTCAATATGCCAACATTGATATTATTTAGAGTTATTAAATTTCTCTTATCTCCTATCATGTACCTCAAACATCTACTATCAATTAACCATGGCTTTTCTTCATTTCTTGTATGCAAAGCTGTCTGGACTAACATAGACTTTTTAGGTTGTTTCTTCTACCATGGACCTATCTGATCTTTATTCTTGATGAATGGAGCCTTGAAACTTTGATCCTTCTTGACTAAATCAAACATACTTCTACAATACTAGGTTATGTGCCAAAATTTATTGCACTTGTAATATGTTATGGCCTCTTCATTAAAGATTGATAGAGGAGCAAAAGAGTTTTGGCTTTTGCTTGACTCTACATGAGTATCCTTCTCCTTATTTTTAAAATTATTAGCTCTTTTCCAACATTATATTTTCTTATGACCATAAACATTACAATAAAAATAATAACCATGAAATAGAACCTATTTTTGTTTGTGTATCTTTGACTTGGTTGTCTTTTATAGCTCTATTCCTTCTAGCCTTCTTTGTTTGAGTTGTCCACTGCATTCTTAAGTTCTTCCATTTTTATTTCCTCTTTTGTAAGGGCTTTAGCATAGCTCTTTTTATTTTCAAATATAATAATTATCTTATCTAATATTGATTTTTGACTTTCTAAAATCTTATTCAACATGTTAGTGCTATTCTCAAATTTTGACTCATTGACAACTTTATTTATTTTCTCAATATCTTCTTTTAAAGACCCAATTTCAATAACATACTTTTCACATTCTTCACTTAATTTTTGTAATTGAGCTATTATATATTCTTCAGTCTTTTTGGCTTCTTAAATATGTGCTTTTAGATCTTCTATTATTTCCTTTGAATCCTTTTCATTTTTCTCGATCTAGAGCTTCAATCTACAATTCTTCTTCTCAAGAGATTTTAATTCTTCTAAGGAAAATATGAGTTCTCCTTTTAGATTCACCTTAGCTTCATCATGTTCTTCTTCTTGATCATATGTACTTTTGTTTATGAAGGCATCCTCATGTATGGTCATGATTAGAATCTCTTCTTCATCTAAGTCATTGACTCCACTATCTTCGACTGAGCTAGGATCTTTAGAATATAAACTCTTCTTCTTGAATCCCTTATTGAGTTTATATTTGAAGTTATTATTGTATGTAGGATTTCCTTCTTCATTGTCATCTTCCTCATTGCTAGAGATGTCACTTGATTCTTGAATCTTATCCTTATCTTTCTTCAATATATTGAAAGTAGCTTTCCTCTTTGAGGGTTTCTCTTATTTGGTCTACATCTCATATGACATAAGAATAACATGTAATTCATCCATATTTATCTTGGCTATATCCTTCATCTCCTCAATTTTAGAAACTTTTGCATCATATCTCAATGGTAGAGATATAAAAACCTTTTATACCACTACTAACTCTTCTATGTTTTCTCTAAGACCTTGAATTTGATTAACTATTTGATCAACTTGCAAAATATAACTTTCTATATTTTCTTCCTCTTCCATATTAAAAATTTCAAACTATATTCGTCTTAAGCTTAGCTTGCTGAACCTTTCCATCACCTATGTAAATATTCTCAAGATTTACCCAAATCTCATGACCAAATTTTCATTGTATAAATTTAACAAATTATGATTCACATAAAACACATAAAATAGCATTTAAAGTTTTAGCATTATTTTCACTTACCTTCTTTTCCATAGGAGTAGTTACAAGTGTCTATGGCTCTCGTATTCCTCCATCACTGCTTGCCAAATGTCAAATCCAAGGAACATCAAGTCCTCATCCTTATGCTCCAAAAGGCATAGTTTATGCCATCAAATAAAGGTTTCTTATTTATATAAAAATGTTCATGTGATCTAGCCATCATGCTTTCCCCGATCTACCTTCAAGATATTAAACTATTTTCAAAAGAACCTATTATGATACCAATTGTTAAGCATGGGATATACTGAGAGTGGGGGGGTGAATTATTATATCATATATCTTATAAATATTTTACTTAATCAAACTCCACTTAACCATACATTTAATATATACAATAAAACTAAAATAATAGCATGCATGACACAAGAGAGAGAGAGACATTAATTTTTTATGTGGAAACCCAATGTAGTAAAAACCACAAAGCATAATCTCAAGTATATGAAAGATTACAAAGTTCACAATCACCAACTTGTAGGAGCACCAACCCCTTTTCCAAGAACTAACACAATAATTATTTTTGAGCACCAACCCATAGGAGTACCAACACCTCTTGTGTATAAAACACAACCATCTCTCAATGTTTCTTTCTCAACAAATGATATAACTCTAAAATACATCTTTCTATTCTCTCATTTTTTATTATATATAACAATTACAAACCATGCACTCTCTTGTATATATAAAATGGATTCCCATGCTTCCTTTTATATATTTCCAAATAACCTTTGGCATTCACCCTTTGTGACTCTAATATCCACATGGACAATGGTGTTAAAATTTCATGACCCTTCAAATCCTTTCATTTGAAAATTCACATTGTGACCCTTCATGACAAAATGTGTCATCCCCCTTTTGTCTTTATCTTGGTGACTTTTCAAATTCCTCAAGGTGACCCTTCAAGAGAAAATTCTCCCTTCCTCTTTTGTCTTCACTTGGTGACTCTTTGAATTCCTAAAGATGACCCTTCATGGGAAAATGCATCCTTTCCCTATTTTGTCTTTACCTCATGACTATTTCAATTCTTCCTGGGACCTATTTTGACTTTAAGCAACCAAAAATATATTCATTAATATTAAATAAATATCAACACACTTTAGCCAAAATATGAACATTAAAAACACCTTTAGACAATAAATGTTATGGGGCCTTTGTCACCAATAATGTTAGACCTTTTCCATCAATGAAAATATTTCCACCAAAAGGGTCATAAAATATATAAAAAAAATATGGTCCTTTCATGATGTTATCAAGGGTCATACTCTTAAGAATCTCAATGATGACTATAATAGAATTGGAATAAGCTAGTACATATTCCATGTTAGACTTGTAAACATCAAAGGAATAATAAGTAATGGAAGGTGTATTATAAGGATAAGGAATTACATCTACTATTTAAATTATATATATATATATATATATATATATATATATATATATAAACTATACTCATTAGAATGTTCTAAAGAATATCAATAATGAATAATTTTTTGCATCCTTGTCTTGAGCATAGATAGCTAAGAATGGGTCATCTAGGGAATATCCATCATCATAATTATATGTATGGAGATTTAATTATAATGAATAAATACACTATTGGTTGATTAATAATGAGGAATTAATTATTTAGGTATAACTATTGAATTATGATTTTTTCCAGTCAACTTTTACCAAGAATAAGGTCATAAATAATGGGTAATTGAGTGATAATACTAGAAGGAAGATTTGAGGTCTTGGTATTAACATTGATTTCATTAAGCTGATCATCATCAGAATCTAATAAGTTAGGGTCTATGTTACCCAAAATTTTAAGGTGTCCATTGTAACCATGATTAAAATTGATGAGATAGTTGAATTATTCATATTAATGAAAAGGGATTCTAGGAAAAGGTTCAAGGTGGTTATTTTAAAAACACCATGGTCTTAAAAATGTAAAAAATTACAAGGATTAGTGTCTCCCTCAAATTTATATATAACACCATTATGGTAAAATTTGAAACATTGTCATGTAGAAGAGGCAATGACTCTCATGCAATGTATCCAGAGTCATCCAAGTAAAATATTATAGGATACATTAAACTTAAAAACCATTACTTTAAATCTAACCATGATGGGAGGGATTGGTATGGGGATCCAAACACACAAATGATGATGTATTTATCTTCTATCATATCCTTGGCATGTACTTTGGGTAGATTCAATATTACATTTGGAGTATCCAAGAGTATTAATGAAGTCAAGCTAAGTGAGATAAGTGCTTGATCATTTATCATTTAAGAGAGTTTGAGTTGAATATCACATATTTGAACACTAATAAATAAATGAGCACCATCTTCACATAGTAATATTGTGTCAGGGAATATTAGAAACTATAGAAAATTTAAGTGAAAGAGAAGCATCTAAAGTTTAGATAACTTGTATGGACGTTTATTCATGCTATTAGAGAATAAAATCATTATACCCAAGCAATGTGGATTCTTATCCTATATTTGGGCATCAAGGGATGTTAATTTTGAATAAAAGTTGCATTAATTGATTATGATGATGAGGGGAAGTCATCATGAGTTCAAGAAAAGTGTTAGTGTAGGATTTGTTTTCCTTGCATTTTCTTGTATTTTTATTACTTGGATACTCCATGTCATTTGGATTTCCTACATTTGTGGATAGTATTGCTTAGGTGTGCAGTCATAGGAGTTTTTGTTGACCTATCATATGTCATAGTGGTTATCTTACGCCTCATTTTTTGTGGGGGTTACTTTGTTCATCGGTTATTCTTAGACTAGGGAGTTAAACTCTATTTTGAGGCATCCTTGACCACATTTCATCGAGGAGTTATATCTACTCCTATTTTTACTTGTAATTCATAAAAAATTTCTAATTATGAATGTATAGAGTTTGAGACATTAACTTTGTTATGTACAAATTAGTCTTGGTTTATTCATAATTTGTAGCTATATGTGTTTTCCCAAATTTGGCCTTTATGCAAATCATGTCTTGCATCAATTCTAGTACACTTCCATGAACCAGTAGATTCATGGCATCCTAGATATGGTATAGAGCCACATTGGTATCACTAGTATTTGGTTTATTACTGTAATTAGTTTCAACTTTGAGATTAATTCATTTTGCAATAATGTTTTTGGTTTTTTTGGTATTGTTATTTGTTGGTTTTGTTATGGTTATAGTTATTTATCAAGACAAATCCATTTTTAGGTTTATAAGGAGGTTTTACCATATCCTTTGTAGTGTTTATTAGCTTTGTGAAGGATCTCCATGGCCCTCCCAATAACTTGTAGTCTAGTAGAAAAATCAAACCATGTTTTTTGCTCTCTAGTGGATGTTGGTGCCCCATAAACTTTATTTTAGGCCTAAAATAGAGTAAAATGCACCTTGACTAGTTTTAGACCCTTGGATAGAGTGTTTTTTTCCTCTACATGAAACCTTAGATCTGTGGAAGGCATTTTTGGAGGCTCTAACTGTAAAAATGTCCCTTTAGCCACATTTTTGTACTTGGTGTCATTAAAAATTACATTTTTTCTATCTACAAGTCTCTCATAGCTGCTAATAGCCTTATTAAACCTCTTGATAATGTCTGAGTTCATATTTATACCTATATTTCTCCTTTTGTGGCACCCAAAATTAGTTAAACTACTAGTAAAAGAAGAAACTAGGTTTGGGTGATTTATTTTAGCACTTCTCTTTAGTGGACCCACTTCAAATCCAATGTAATATTTGAAATTTTATTTTTTTCTATTTATTTCTCATTTCATTTATATTTATATTCTAAAATTAGACTTTATGATTTTATGATTAATTTATTTTTGAGAAATTAGCATTTAAGTCAATTTAGAGGTTTTTTAAGCCTTGTATCTCTGCTTGACAAAGATGAAAGGTGCAGCCTAGGTTGACAGGAGGCCAATTCCCCCTCATGATAAAAAAAATATACATTATACACTCTAAGCTGATTCTAAAGACTAATTTGAAGGCTAGGTAACCCCTTAACATCATGCATATTTTAATCATTTAATGCAAAAAATTTATTAAAAATGGGCTATTGATGAGAATTAATTTTGTTAATATATTGTAAATGATAGCTCAAAATTGAGCACCATATTTTAAAAAAGTGTGTATTTTTAAATTTACCACATAACTATCCCATTTTTATTATAAAATTCATTAAATTATAAAGTTATAAATTTGGGGGGGAGACTGCCTAACCTAGTTTTAGGGGGGTATATTGTGGTTTGTGATTATGCTCTACAATTCTCTTCCTTCTACATATTTGATTTATAAAATAAAAATAAAAATTAATTAATCTTAATTATACAATGTATCTTAGCATTGTTAGTTCACTCACACCTTTCAACTACTAGGAATGGAAAAGTAAGATTACAATGGTTATTAGGAGTAAAGGGTTGTTTTGCATAACTATGAGGGTAGAAACTAAGCCCATATCTGATGTAAATGAGATACAATGGTTTAATAAATATGATGAAGCCTTTGAGATTTTTTGTCTTTCAATGTGGTCAAAACTCTTATTTCACATAGAATTAGCTAAATCTTGTAAAGAAGTATGGGACACCTTAGAAAACTTGTCTGGGAAGGTCAACATCATGAGGGATCATGAGCTTGAGATTCAGATAATTAGTCTAGGACCTAGAAACTTTGACACATTATAGGACTTCTTCACTAAGCTTAAGTCAGTTAGGTTTTAGTTAAAAGAGTGTGAAACTAAGAAGAAAGATGAGCATTTAGTTCTTTATGTGCTTGTAAAACTAGGACCTGATTACTCTATATTTGTCTCTTCCTTTTATGCTAACAAGAGATCCATAGGAACCAACTCAAAATTTCCATCCTTATATGACTTCATTTAATATTTGACTAAGGAATAAGATAATTTGATCCATATGGGAACCCTCAAGTCTTCCAAACCTTCAGCCCTCATTGATGGGAGTGGGAAATAGAAAGCCTCTAGCATTAAGGATAAGAAACAAAAGAGTAAAGATCTAGAGAAGAAGAAATAATAGAAAAAAAATAAAAAAATAGCACTAAAACATCTTCCTCTAAAGGTAAACCTAAAAGAGAGAAGGTTAAGTGCTCCTATTACAAGAGAAATGGGCATGATGAGTACAAAGTGCTTGAAGAAACAAATAGTCCACCTTACACATCTCTTTGAGAAGAACAATATAGGGGTCCCTAAGTCCATCAAAAAATATTAATAAATAAAATAATCCTATAAGGTAAATTAAAAAGGTAAAGAGAAACATTAGGGTAAAGCTTTAGTTGTAGTGGCTTTTGTATCTACTTCATCTTAGGTTATAGACTCTAGTGCTTGTTAGCCAATTTTGGTCTACATAAAAAATTTGTTTAGAGGTAAGCCATGTTTGGGAGGTCATGCATGGAAATATTAGTCAAGAAATATTCCTATTGAAATGAGGACCCAAAAATGAAAGAGAATAAATGATTTGGAAGTAGGTCCTCATGGTGTCAATGTAGTTCAAAGTCATGGGATGAGTTTGCATATGCCTTAGAAAACAATTGGGGCTTTTAAGGACCACACAAAAAGACTAAAGACATTTCCATCGAGAAATGATCCAAAACAAAAATGTCTTTGAAAAAAATCCCAAAGGAAATTATCCACAAGCATAAGTTTCAAATGCATGAATTCTTTTGAGGAAATTATTTCAGGCATTTGGCTAAGTGTCAGAATTCTTTCTACCAAATTGTCCACAATAGAAAGTCTAAAGACTAATTGTTCAAATAAAGTGTTTAGGAAAAATGTTAAAGGCATATTTCCCTCAGAAAAAATATCTGATAAAAAAAATGAAGGGTCATTCTTTCAGACATTTTATCAGTGAAAAAGTCTAAGTATAAATTATTTCAGATATTTTATCCATAACAAAAAGCCTGTAGACATAATTCTTCTAGGGAAAGTGTCTTGAACAAAAATCCTATAGAAAATATCCCAAGGATAAAATGACCAATGAAAAATATTTGATATAATGGTTTGGCTTGAGGAAATTATTCCAATAGATTAACATTCATGAAAGTGTCAATGTTCAAGATTAGTAGTTATCCATTAGGGTCCAAAGATTGATGGTTGCATAGACATCATTGATGTTCTCATGGATTACAATTGATGGGTGTATAGACATCAAATTTAAGTTATGGTAAATAACCATTGGTTTTCAAATTTCTCAATGACAGTCATGTGGATGTCAAATAAATTCACACAAACATCAAATATAAGAATGCATACATCAATTTTAAGCCCCACGGAATACCCATTTGGATTAAAAAAGGAGGATCAATAATCAACATTCAATCATATAAAAGATATATTGGTTAATGGTGAATGATAGGATAGTGGGCCCAAGTAGATCAATGGATCACATGGAATTGTATAGGTAAGATCTAATGGTGTGAATGAGTTTGGAAAGTTTAAAGAGCTTAGATTAAATGTGAGTCCACCACATTGTGCAAGCATGGTACTAGAAAATTTTCTAGTAGGGTCCTAAAGATCAATGTGGGTCTAACAAGTAGCACCATCTCAAATAGATTTGACAAGTCAAGGATAGATCCAAGGGCGCTCATTAACCAATACTATGGAGATCGGATAATGTGAGCAAAGGTTGATGAGTTAATGATCCAAGTCATGGTCGATATCCAATTAAAAAAATGAGCCCAAGACTTTTGATGGAAGTTGATAAAGTAATGTTGGACCTAGGAAAAATAAATATAAAAGGTATCGAGTTCAAACACAACCTAGGTTGGACCAACATAGACATTTTAAGGATTGATCTCACCATTAAAATCTTCGTAGGGACTAAATAGGTCTCTTAGACCTAATATAGACAAAAGGTGTCATTTTGTTGGTAAAAGGACCATACCTCCATCAAAATATGGGAAAATCAATAAATGGATTGGTTTTCATCTATAGTAAGTACATGTTCACATTTTAAAGCATATGTAGATATATGCAATTAATAAAGTAGAATCATATCCTTGAGTGTAGCCATACTCTCGACAAATAACCACTAAAAGTAGACATGGGTATGGTATTGGATATGAATATTTTGCCCTTGCAATAAAGGAGTTTGATATGGAAGAGCTCAAGAAGGTTCATGTGGTAGCTGAGATTATTCCCTATAACTTGTCTTGAATTTCATATCCTCTATCATGCCAAAAAATAATAGAGTGACATTAATTTAGGAGTAGGCTCAAGGAGGATTTCAGTGATGTTTGTTCTAAATGGTATCAGGCTCATTAATTATCCATTTAATGCTTTTTTCTCCATTTTGTCTTTTTTCTTCCTATAAATATTGGATTATAGCTCTTGTTTTGGATCCCTCAACTGGAGATAGTGGAGCTTTATCAAAATCAATTTGTAACACTCTCTTGAAGTAATATAAGATAGTTTTCATATTCTAGTTGAATGTGGAGTGTGCTTTATTGAAGTTTGATGTGTATAGTGTATGTTCCTATTCATCATCAATATTTTCTTCATGTACCTTACTTCAATTCTATTAGTTTCGTATAGGTTGTGTGAAGTGTTATCTACTAATGTTCCTCTTGAAGTGCCATAAGTCGATAGTGTCTATCTTTCAATATATTTTCTTCATGTACCTATCTCTTTCTATCTTTCAATATGTGTGTCCCTTTTTAGCCTTCATACAAAATACTCATGCTTATAACCTTGTCATAAAATCTGACCAATTCTTGTGTTGATTGAATTCATTGGTATTCATAGAAGTGTTTAAGTTGAAAGTGGATTATTGAAAATTTAGTACATCACCACATTTAGCATAGATTTAAATTCATGTATTTATCTCCCTTTTCATCTTAATGACATAGGTTTAGTAAAAGGTACTCTATTGTTATATCTAAGGAGCTAGGCTCATAAAAAACCCTAGAGGTCTAACACAAGTTTAGGCATCCCACAACCTGGGTCATTCCCATGTCTGACTAGATTTGAGAGTAGAACTTGAACATTTCTACTTTTAACTATGGTGTAATCCATGTCCATAATAGTTATGGCATGCTTGATGGGACCAATTGAAGAAGAAGATAAAGAACTGGTGCTATCTCAAGCTAACAAGTGTAGCAGACACCCAATAAGAGTACCTAGTGACTCTAAACATATCTAGTTCATAAAATCTAACCCTTACCTGCATGCCAAGAAGAATAAGATCATCTACAAGGGGTATCAAATTCCATTTTAGTGATCTTGTAGTTCCCTCAATAAAAATAAGAGTAAGGGCATCTTTATCCTCTGTTAGAAGGTATAGTTTAATCCACTCACCCCATAGATCATAATCTACACCACTATTTGGAATGTTCTATTCTAGGTGAGGCCTATTTCCCATTCCATTTAAAATGCTAATGAGGAATCAAGATTTTGTACCCTTTAATGGGTAGATACCTCTTAACCTTAAAAAATATAATGACATCCCTACTACCTCTTTGAAGAGTCTACCATACTTTATAGGAGAAAACTCCACCACTCTTGTAAAAAACATTGCTGATATTGTAAACCTTTATACAGTACATCACATTACACAAGAGAATGTAGCCATGAGACTGATAGCCACATCCTTGAAAGGCAAATCCCTATAATGGTATATAGGTTTAACTCCTACCTCAATCAATACTTGGGATGACTTTGGTGAGTGCCTATGTAAACATTTTGAAGATAGAAGTGACCATGTATCACTTGTGGAACAACTTGCCTTAATCCAAAGGGCACCCCAAGAATCTATGATTGATTTCAACTATGGATTCCAAAAGACTTAGGATAGGATCCTATCATCACTAAGCCCACACCCAATTATGCTTTCCTTTACTATTTGAGAGCATTGAATTTAGGCATTATAGTCATGATCCAATCTATGGGTGGGACAACTCTACTTGGGGCTTATGAGATAGATATAAGATAATAAAACTATTTGATACAAATAGGGAAACTCATACCAAGACCTCTCATGCCACTTTTTGCTAAACTTAATCCAACCCCACTTACCATTGCTCCACTACCTACTCCAAACAACCAAACCCAGCCTAATGATGGCCATGTGGATAAATTTGCAAGGATTAAAATCTTTTTAAAGGCACAAAATAACAAGCTAGTGGGTCTAGAGAAATAAGTACAATAGACTTCATATATCCATACTCATACCAGGGTCCCTTCCAAACCCAATACCTTGCTCAATCCTACAATAGACCCCCTTATCCATCAAATTAGCAAGCCCAAGGTCAAATTACTTAAGGAAGATCTTATAATGGTTACAACCCTATAATTTCAAGTAGCTTAAGAGCCTTGGTTCTTCCATAAAACAATCTCACATAATAGGGTCAATGGAAATTAGGGAAATATTCTAATGATATGGTAATGGTTACAAGTAGGGAGATGTACCAGGACCCTAGTTGGTAGCATGCTCCTTTTTTCCTAGGCCATGAAATTATGCCTCCTCCACCATAAGGCCATCCAATCAATCAAGGTAATATGCCTACCATGACATCGTCAAAAGCTAAAATTCAATAGCAAGGAAGCATGGGTAATGTACCAGTTGACACCATTTATGTAAAATTTTAATAAGGGGAGCATATGTTTGAACATGTAGTAGCAAACTTAGGGTAGACTAAAGAAAGGCTAGATGAATTAGTTGTAGCTCATACGAAGTATAAAAGGAGTTAGATGATAGGTTAGAGTAGTTTAGGGTTTTTTCAACATCTCCACAATACATTCAATAGCCAGACACTTCAAATATGATTTATAAAGATCATATAACTCAACAAGTACCCTACCATCATGGACAATAGTAAACATCTCCTTTCATTCATCATATATCACAAGTACCAAGTGATGCTTCTACCTCTAAGGTGCAATCCAAAGGTATTGATTTTTATTTCAATATTATGGATCATGTGAAAAAGGCTAATGTTACTATCTATATGTATGATACTCTTTCTATTCTAAGGTAAAAAGAAATCCTCCAGCAAGAGATCTCCAAACCTTCTTATATGAATGAGACAGCTGAAAAGGTGAACATTATTTTCATAAATAGTATTTAGCTTGGTCCTATTTAAGTTTTTAATAAAGTTCCAAATCAAATTCAATTTCATAATATTGTTCATCCCCCCAAGGTTTTCAAGCCCCCTCCATTCTTTTTATCATTCATCATAAGAGATTAGTTAATACATAATTGTATGATAGATTTAGGTTATTCAACCTCAGTATGCCTAAAGCCATTAAAGATAAGGTTGGGCTTAAATATGTACCTAATGAAAAAGGTGTTCTCTAGTTGTATGGTTATCCAAATAAAATCGTAAGCATAGTGAAAGATCTTAAGATCATATTATCAGCTTGCCCAAGTTGTGTCATCACTCAAGATGTAATTGTTGTAGACCTACCCCCATATTTTTCCCTATGCCTATATAGGAAATTTACTATAAATATTGGGGGATATTTATCTTCTAACTGGCCGTATATGGTTTTTTAGGACTAGATATGAGACTAATATCACTATTAGGTTTGAACCTATTTTTAGGTTCCATCTAGAGCCTTATATGCCTAACCTTGCAAATGTCAACTACACCATATTTGAGGAGGATGAAATTGTTAGTGAACAATATCCTTGTGATCATATTGACAACATTTTAGACCTATATTTAGATGAATGGGTAGCTAATAACCATGTATTTGATCCCTTAATCAATCTTGAACAAGTAAAATTAAGGGTGTATTATATGCATGAGGAGGGTGCTACTATACCTTGCTTAACTAACACCACTCAAAAAAAATATGGTCTATGGACCTTATTCTTTGATGTATCAAGGTCAAAAAATGGTAGTGGTGTTTGGGTCATGTTGGTCTCACCCTTAGGTTAGAAATACTATTCAACTATGAGATTCTAATTCAGTTTCACTTCAAACACAACTAAATATGAAGCTCTTTTACATGGTTTGCAAGAGGCAACAATAAGAGGTGTCAAAATTATTAAATTCAAAAGTGATAGTGATCTTGTTGTGAAATAAGTGAGAGGCATAGCTGCAATCAATAACCATCATTTGAAAGCCTACAATCATTGTGTATGGGATCTCATGGAAGACTTCTTGGCATTTAATATACAATCTATACCAAGAGAGGCAAATCAACATGCAGATAGGCTTGCAACCATTAGAGCTCAGTATGAGGTTCTAGATGAAGTCAAAATAAAATAAATACAAGGCAAGGTCAAGGTCATATATATGACAATTATACCTGACAATGAGGTGAGTTTGTAGGTGTTTGATAATGATGGTCAAATTATATGTTTTTTGATGCAAGAAGTAGAATTCTGCCATAAAAATAAAAATAAGTTCCAACACTAGTGTGATGATCAGATACTATAACTAATATCTAACATGATACCTAAGGGGCTTGTGACATTAGAAATCATATTCCATGAAGATGACCAAGTGAGAAAAGGCAAGGCATATATTTCAGCCAAAGAGGAACATTATGAAAGGATAGAGATCTTCAAGGGTAAATTATTGAAGTTAGGAAAGATTAAAATAATATAAGAGATAGATGAATTTGTTTCTTTATATCAAGATTTATTTCATTAATGTGCATGGGCATACACATATTTTAAGGTATTTAACCCCAAACTCACACAACATACCATTGAGATAGAAATTAATGCAAGACTAGTCAGGTAGAAGTAAAGGCCTATCAATCCAAAAGTGGAAGAGTTGATTAGAAGGGAGATATTTAAGATAATTGATTTAAAGATAATATTCCCCATCAAACCTTCCTAATGGGTGGAAAACATTGTGATAATGAGGAATAATAATGGGTAAATATGTTTATGTGTTGATTTTAGGGACCTCAATAAGGTGTCTCTAGAAGATCATTACCCACTGCCTTCAATGGATCATATTATTCAAAAGGTGGTAGGTTATTAGATATTCTAATTTATTGATGGATAATATATATATAATAAAATTATGGTCAAGGAAGAAGATAATCACAAAACTACCTTCACCATAAAGTGGGGATCTTATGCATATATGAAAATGCCCTTTGGACTATCCAATGTTGGAATAGTTTTCCAGAGGGTAATAGATGTTGCCTTTGAATTTTTTATCAATGAAATGGTGCTAATATACCTATATGATATCATTTTTTTTCTCAAAAGACCTATTTAATCACATTTCTCACTTAAGGTTAGTATTTGAAAGATGCAAAGAGTTTGGCATGTCACTGAATCCTAAAAAATGCATATTCGATGTCCATGATGGTATATTATTAGTCTATGTAGTGTCCAAGGATGGTATTTACATATAATTTGAAGGATTTGAGTCCATATTATCTATATCCTTACCCAAACACAAGAAGGTTCTATAAATGTTTTTAGGGAATGATTAATTTTACAAGAATATTTATTCTAGGATTTGCAAAGATTGTCAAGCCTCTTACTCACATGTTAAGAAAGTACAAAGAGTTTACATGGACCAAAAGAGTTAACAGGAGTTTTGAGGTCATCAAGGAGGATATATCTCATGCCCATAAACTTATTAATCTTGATTTTAACAAGGAATTCTACTTGTATGCTTTCTCTACATTGGATGCAATCTCTACCATGTTGATGTAACATAATGAGCAAGGTTTGGAATAGCCTATTGCTTTCTTCAGTCAAGACTTAGAGGAGTATGAGGAGAGGTATAGTTTTAAATATAAATAGGTGATTGAATTAGTGATAGGTTTGAATAAGTTTATACACATGGTCTCTAATAATAATATCATACTCATGGTGATGCACCCAAGTATTAAAGAATTTATACTCAATATAGATCTTAATGATAAAATAGACGGATGTGTGAAAAAATTCATGGAGTATGACCTTGAGGTAAAAATTATAAAGATTTTGATGGGTAGAGGGTTGTGTGATCACCTTGTAGTAAAATTAAAGAAAGATAAAAATCAAGTGTTGGAAGTCCATGATGGCCAATAGGTAGCTATAAATAACACACCCTTTAATAAGACACATGATATAGGTAGATTTATTTAGTCAGGTCAATGCCCTATGAGGCTAGGTATATATAAAATAAGGCACTCTTGGTTTAAAATTATACTGTACGTCTTGGTAGATGGAGTGATTTTGAAGAGAGACGTAGGAGGCATGCATTTGAGGTGTGTGGAATCAGGCCAAATAGATAAGTTACTTGCCCAACTCCATGATGGTCTAGCTAGTGGGTACTTTGCTTCAAAAACCATAGCCTCTAAAATAATTAGAGATAGGTAATTTTGACCCACAATGTTTAGATATTTCCACTTTTGGGTAAGGAAATGCCCAAAATGTGCAATGTTTATTGGAAAGAAAAAGCTAGTTTCCCTTCCCTTATAACCCATACAAGTAGAGCATCTGTTTATGCAATGGGGATTAGATTTTATAATAATGATACACCCCCTTAAATCAAAGGGAATAATTTGATTATTACATCTAAATACTACTTTACAAGGTGGGTTGAAGTAGTTTCCCTCAAGGAGGCTAATGAAATTTTTATTTTGGACTTCTACAATAGCCTTGTGACCAAATTTGGTGTGCCATCTATAATTATTTTTGATAATGCATTGGCCTTTAGAAGAAAAAAATTATGTGAGTGGGTCATTTCACATGGAATTTATCTCAAGGCATCCTCTAACTATTACCCATAGGGTAATGGACTGGTAGAGTCCACCAATAAAAACCTACTAAGGATTATCAAAAGAACTATGGAGGATAGTCAGAGGGAGTGGCATATTAGACTAAGGACTACCCTATGGTTAGGGAGAGTGACACCTAAGATTGCTACTAGACACTCCCCATACCCACTTATCTATGGTAAGGAATCCAAATTCCCATATCTCTTGAGCTTCTTACATTAGAGTTTACACATCAACTTGGTCTTTTAGAGGATGATACTATGCAGGTAAGGTTGAATGAGCTAAGACAACTAGAAGAGAAAAGGGACATGGCTATGTCCATCTTGCGATACAATAATCACCAAGTTAAGAGGTCATTTGAAAAGAGAGATTCCTTAAAGACATTTTAGTAAGGTGATATAGTCATCAAATGGGATGAGGACCATGCAAAACCTAGAAATCACTCTAAGTTTGATAGTCTTTGGAGTAGACCTTATGTTATCATAGGTTGAAAGGAGAGAAATGATTTTGAGATTTCTAGGTTGAATGGATATATCCTCCCTATCCATATCAATGGAAGGTATCTACAATTTTATTACTAATATTGTATCATGATCTTTGTACATAGGTAGATAGGTTTGTCTTTTTGCCAAGTGTCCTTACACATTGTTCTATTTGTTTTAGGCAATTTTTCATACTTTTGTTACTTTCTTATTATTCATTTGTGTCATTTATTCAATATATTTTAAAGAGATAGGCAGAGTATTTATATAAATAGTGTTCATTTTTTTAGCCATGATGAATGAAATTGATCAAATTCTAGGTTTCATGACCAACAGGCTAGTCAACCCAGTTGAGCCATTAGAAATGTTTGCCATTTTTAGCCCATATGCAAAATTTGTTTGGAGGTAATGACATGTTCAAGAGTTCATGCATGGATAGATTAGTTGATAAATGGCTCTATTGAAATGAGGAATCTAGTAATGAAATAAAATAAATGGTTTGGAAGTAGGTCCTCATGGTGTTAATGTAATTCAAGGTCATGGGATGAGTTTTCATATGCCTTAAAACATAATCAAAGATTTTAAGGACTGAAGTAAAAGCTTGAAGACCTTTCCATCGATAAATTATCCATGGAAAAAAATAAATTTTAAAAAATCTCAAAGGAAATCATTCAAAAGCATAAGTTCTAAAGGCGTGAATTCTTTTGGGGAAATTGTTCTAGGCATTTGGCTAAGTATCAGAATTCTTTTAGACAAATTGTTTGTAATAAAATGTCTAAATAATAATTTTTTGAAGAAAGTGTTTGGGAAAAATGTTAAAGGCATATTTCCCTCAGATAAAATGTCCATGACAAAAAAAATAGAAGGCTCATTCATTCAAACATTTTGTCTACAAAAAAAGTTAAGTATAAATTTTTTTAGACATTTTGTTCGAAACAAAAATATTGTAAACATAATTAATTTAGGGAAAGTGTCCAAAAAAAAAGCCCAAGGGAAATATCCTAAGGATAAAAAAAGTGATACAAAATCTCTGACAAAATGGTTTGGCTTGGGGAAATTGTTCTAGTAGAGCGATGTTCATGTAAGTGTCAAATTTCAAGCTCAATAGTCATCCATTGGGGTCCAAAGATTGATGGTCACACAAAATTCATTGACATTTCCATGAACATAAATTGAAGGGTACATAGACATCAAATTTAAGTCATGTAAAATGATCATTGGTTTTCAAATTTCTTAGTGATGGTCAAGTAGACATCAAATACATTCACTCAGACGTCAAATACATGCATACAAATGTCAATTTTAAGCCCTATGGGATAGCCATTAGGATTCAAAAAGTATGATCAATGATTAGTATTCAATTGTATAGAATATCTAATGGAAAATGACAACTAATAGTATAGTGGGCTTAGGTAGATCAATGGCTCACATGTAATCATACATGTAAGATATAATGGTGCGAGTGAGTTTAGAAAAGTCAAAGAGCTCAGATTAAATGTGAGGCCATCACATGGCATAAGCATGATAGTAGATAGGCTAACAGTAGGATCCTAAGGATCAATGTGGGGTTTCCAAGTGGCACCAGCTTGTATAGAGTTGTCAGGTAAAGGATAGATCTAAGGGCTCATATTAGCCTATACAATGGAGATCGGATGGTGCAAGAAAAGGTTAATGAGTCAATGATTTGAGTCAAGGTTGATAGCTAATTAAATAAAAGTGAGCCCAAGATTTTCAATAGAAGTTGAAAAAGCAATGTTGGACCTAAGCAAAATAAATACAAAAGGGTTCGAGCTCAAACATGACCTAGACTGGACCAAAATAGATATCTCAAAGATTGACCTTGCCATTAAAAACTCTGTAGGGACATAATAGGTCTTTTAGACCTAATATACCCAAAAGGTGTCATTTTGTTGATAAAAGGACTAGGCATCAAGAAAAATATGGGAAAACTAATAAATGGATTAGTTTTCATCTATAGTAAGTATACGTTCACATTTTAAAACATAGGAAAATACATGTAATTAATGGGGGAGCATCCCATCCTTGAGCATAGCCATACTCTCAATAAACAACCACTAAAAGTAAACATGAGCATGGTCATGAATATGAATATTTTTCCCTTGTAATAAAGGACTTTGATATGAAAGAGCTTAAGAAGGCTCAAGTGGTAACTAAGATTGTTCCCTATGACTTGTCTTGATTTTCATATCATCCATCAAGCTAGAAAAGGACATAGTGACATTAATGTAAGAGCAAGATCACAAAGGATTGTAGAGATGGTTATTCTAAATAGGATTAGGCTCATTAATGATCCCTTTAATGCCCTTTTCTCTCTTTTCTCCTTTTTTCCTATAAATACTAGATTTGAGCTCTTGTTTTGGATACCTTAGCTAGAGATAGTAAAGATATATCAAAATCACTTTCTAACACTCTCTTGAAGCAAGATAAGACAATTTTTAGATTCTAGTTGAATGAAAAGTGTTTTTTATTGATGTTTGATGTGTAGAGTGTATGTTCCTATTCATCATCTATGTGTTCTTCATGTACCTTACTTTAATTATATTAGTTTATTACAAGTTGTGTGAATTGTTTAGCTAGCGATGTTCTTGTTGAAGTGTCATAAGTCTATAGTTTCTTATATAGACCTATCTCTTTCTATCTTTCAATTTTTGGGTCCCTTTTTAGCCTTCATACAAAATACTCATGCTTGCAACCTTGTCATAAAATTTGACCAATTCTTGTCTTGAATGAATTCATTAGTATTCATAGAGGTGTCTAAGTTGAAAGTGGATTATTGAACATTTTGTGCATCACCACATTTAACATAGATTTTAATTCATGTATTTCTCTCCCTTTTCATCCTAATAACATAGGTTTAGGAAAAGGGACTATATTGTTATATCTGAGGAACTAGCCTAATAAAAAAAACTTAGAGGTCTCACCCAAGTTTAGGTAACCCACAACCTAGTGTCATTCCCATGTTGGACTAGATTTGAGAGTAGGACTTGAACATTTATCTTTTTAGCTAGGTTGAAATCCATGTCCATAATAGTGATTCAAACCATATGGATTCATCAAAGGTTGATTTTCTTGACTTAGATCCCTATAGCATGTCCTCTTCACTTGAGGTGATGCCACTCTAGCAATAGTTTCAAGGAGAGAGTTTATTGAAGTTAAAGGTGGAACATTCACAAATGTTTTGAGTTTAACTTCAATATCATCTAATCTCCTTTCAATGTATCAGATTACCCACATAGGGTAAGGCATGATAGTCGAGTTCATACTAGATTCCATTGATATTATAGAGCTACAAAGTGAAACTACAAGTGTATTGTGGAGGGATAATCACCATTTTAAGCTATACACCTTATCCCATTTTACTCTAGATGTTTCTCCTACCACATTACTTACCCATTTAGATGGATTTAGTAGGCTATGGCATGAGCGGTTTGGCCATATTAACTACTACTATCTTGAGTAGTTGAGTAAGCAAGACATGGTTATCAACTTACCTAAATTAAATTATCTAAGGGATTTTGTGAGAGTTATGCCCTTGGAAAACATCCCAAAGATAAATTTGATAAAGGAAAATCTAGGAGAGCTTTAGTACCTCTTGATTTTATTCAAAGTGATGTCATAGGATAGTTTCCCCATCCTTATTTTACTAGGGTCAGATATGTCCTCACATTTATTAATGAATTTTCTAGATACACATGGGTCTACTTTCTTAGACAAAAGTTTGAAGCATTTGATAATTTTTAAGACTTTAAAGATCTTACTAAGAAGCAATTTGGAAAATGCATTGAAATAATTTAAACAAAAACTGGGGGGAGTATGTCAACCATTTACTTAAGTAGTTTTATACCACGTAGAGAATTGATCTTCAGTGGGCACTATCCTACACTCCTTAGTATAATGGTGTATAAGAATGAAATAGTCAATCATTGAAAGAGATGGAAAACTATGTGATTCAGTATAAATCATTGGCTCTATAGTTTTGGGTAGAGGCCATCAATTATGCATGATATATTTAGAATCAAGTTCCTCAAATATTTAGAGGGCATCACTCCTTTTGAAGATTGGCATAATAGGAAATTGGAAGTGAAGCATTTCAAGGTCTTTGAATCATCGATGATGGCATGTATTCCCAAAAATAAATGCAAGGCTATGGAGGCTTAATCCAAACATTGCATCTTTGTTGGGTATCCAATTAAGGTCAAGGGTTATAGGTTTATCCACCCTATGACTCATAAATTGTTCATTGAGATAAGTGTTAGGTTTTAGGAGAGTCCCATTAACTCTTTAATGGACACTTCTCCATCTACATCAATCTTAATCAGTTTGGATGAGTGGTCCAAGGATTTAGATTATTCATAGTAGGTTCCTAAAGAAAATCCATCTTCTTCTTCTTTCAATAACATGTTTGGTAGTGAGAAGAGTGATGGGGAGTCATCCTCATAAAATTATAGGCATGCATCAGAGGATGAAGATTCAACACTTGACTCACCCATTTCAAGCCTTTTTTAGGCTAGGTAGCCACTTTAGAGTGTAGGCACATGGGTAGGGGATCCAGATGATAATAGATGTACTTAGTAATTATTTTAGAGTGGACCACATGCCTTATTTAATTTCATGACTAATCCATAGACTTTCAAAGAAGCATCAATCATACCTTAGTGAGATAGAGACATGAATGAGGAATATGATTCCTTAATTAGCAATCACAATTGGTATTTGACTTCACTTCCTAGTAGAAGGAAGATGGTTTGATGCCATTAGATATATCAGACCAAGTATACTACATATGGGTATGTTGATAAATACAAGGCTAGATTGGTATCCAAAGGTTTTTCATGGGTAGCTAGAATTGACTACTCAAAGACTTTTACACTAGTAGCCAAGATGACTTTGATCAAACTCACACTTGTAGTAGCCACCACATATGGTTAGAGTGTGAATCAGATGAATGTGAGGATTGAATTTCTTCATAGAGACCTTGAGGAGGAGATATACATGGAGTAACCACCTAGATTTATTTTAGATTCTTCTTTGGTGTGTAGACTTAAGAAATATATTTATAGTATCAATTAGGCCCTTCAAGCTTGGTATGCCAAAATGGATTCCTTCCTTCTTTTTTCATGTTTTACTTGATGCCACTTAGACCCAAATGTGTACTTCTTACAATAGGATGATTCATTATTGATACTAGTTTTGTATGTTTATGACCTTTTTCTCACTATGAGTTCTTCTTTAGATATCTCAGTAGTGAAGAAAAATCTTTAGGATAGATTTTTCAAAATGAACTTAGGCCTACCATACTACTTCTTTGGCATTGAGATCACTTAGACTAATTAAAGGATTTCACTTACACAACCCAATTACTTTCTTGATATTTTGGCATGATTTCACATCACTAATTGTAAGCCATTTACAACTCCATTCCTCTTTGGATTCAATCTTAAGGCTGATTATTCCACTCCATTGGTCGATGATACCTTGTATGGATAACTTGTTGGTAGCCTTATCTACTTGATGTTGATAATTTTGACCTCACAGGTCAAATTGCCACCCCTACCATCTAAAAATTTGTATATCTTGTCAACTAGCCTTGTGAGTTAGTATTTGGCCTTGAAAATTATTTGAACAATTCATGGTTAATAGGTCTTATTGTTGTTTAGGTGATTTAAGGTCTTTCCTTTCATTTGTCATGTATATATCTAGTCATTTTTTGGATTTTTGAGCTATTTTAAATGGTAATAAGAGCATGGAGTGTATTAATGACATTAATATCATGTGTCAAGTTCATTACATCTATAACAAATTAAAAATTAGGTTGATAATATTCTGGACTAACTCTATGCCTCATTTCTATGCAAAATTTGATGATTTTGTGTCATTCAGAGAAGGTTTTGATAGTATATGATAAGGGGGAAGATTTATTCCATATTTATTAACCTCATTAGACATGTGAGATACTATAAAAAACATTTTAAAACATTTCATTTAGATTTCCTTGGTGAAGACAATATTTTTAGTGCAAAAATAGGCCTTTTTGAGGCATTCATTTTGGGTTTTAGATAATTTTTATGATAAAATAATAATATAGACTTAAATGGGTCATTAAAACATAATATAAGTGGTTTTTAATAACTCCTATGTAAAAACATTTCAAAAATCAACTTCACTCCATTTTTGACCTTTCTTGCATACATAGAAGGGTAGTTTTCAAATGCTCATTATGAGAATAAGAGAGAGAGAGAGTTAGGATCTAAATTTTTTTAAATTGTTAGGGGTTTGAGTAATATTTAAATTATTGGATTTTTTTTTGGATTTTTTCTTCCATCTTTATGAATAATCACTAAGAGTGACAGTATATCACTATAGCCTATATATCTGAAAGGGGTCTGTTCTTGGGTTTGTTATTCAATCTCAATAATAAATGAAGAGAAATTTATTTTTGGAATGATTTTAAGGGTCATGAGGATAATTTTAATTTTTTTCCATTTGGTAACTCTCTCTAGGAAGGTATTTATATCACAAAACCATGTTTCATTCTCTATCTTTTTGAGTGGTTTCTTGGGTCAATTTTGATGTAAAATATGAGTTGGTCAAAAAATATTGTCATATTCAAAATTTATTCATCTAAAATATAATAAATTTCATGCCTAATCCATATAAATAAGGATTCATATATCTCCTTTCTAAGCATATCTCCTTGAGATAATTTGAATTGAGTTTCTTGAGTTTACAGGAATAGTTGTGAAATGATCTAAAGTTTTATATATTTTTCAAGAGATATGATATGAGTATTATATAATTTTGAGGTGCTTAAATTATTATAATTATTTTTTTAATTTAAAATGGCCCTTTTTGTCTCAATAGGCCTCAAAGGGAGAGGAACTCATGAATTTTTGAAGGTCACTGTATGCTAGACTATGTATGTCTATTGATGGCAGTTGCTAAGCTCATATGTGGTTTTTAATAATGATATAAGTTATTCATGCCATGCTTGACAAGATACTAAACCTAGTTTGTAACCTCAAATTCCAACCAATAAATGGTACTTAAACCACATAAATGGTTTTATAATTACTATCTCAGGAGGCACATAGGGGTTGTTTCAATCCATACAGTGGGCAAATCTTAGAGGTTATTGAAAGATAAAAGAGTTTGAGAGGACTCAAGGTTTGTTTTAGATAGAGGATGAGTGGTGAGGCCTTAAATTCATGATTATAATGTTGATATGGATCACTACACCATGTTTCTTCAAGACCCCACTTCACACAAACCATGTAAGTACCTACAACCAACTTGGGCCTAATAGACAAGCTTGTAGGTCTCAAACTCAAAGAATAAAATGATAGAATACCAAGTAATAATGGTAGTATTAAAGTTTTGTATGAGTTTCATTGATGTATTTAAGAACCTTTCAATATATAAAGGGATCTCTCTTGAAAGGTACAAGTGAAAGGGAATAATAGTCAAACATAGACCTACAACAGTCTTGGATGGCCAGTAGAAAGGTAAGATAAGTGATATAGAAAACCCTGGGAATGAGGAATTCCAAATTGTTTAAAGTCATAATAAGGTTGATAGCCTCAGTCAAGTGGTAATAATGAATCAAAGGGAGTCTTAATGAACATCACCTATAGCCATCAAAGATGAAGCATACATGCATCTTCATAATGCAAACATATCCTACATCTAAGTGGTGATTATGGCATTTAGAAGCCTTGAAGAAAGTGTTAGTAGTTCATGGAGGAGTTAGTGGAATGAGGGTATTATTATGACATAATCATAAATTATTAGAATATGATGACTAAATAGAGCATCAAGACCTATAGCCCTAGTTCATAGAAGTGCTAATAAGGATGACAACCTACAGTCAGCCCTAAAGAGAGTCATTGACTAAGAAAATAGACTATGTTCAAGAAGGGATATTGTGATCATCAGGGGGTAACCAATGGTAGTGGGATATCAATCTCACACCATGATTAAGGGAGGGGAATTTCAAATTTTAGGTGAGGTTTTTGAGGTTAAGGTAAACACACTTACATCCTCAAGAAGGATCATATAGGTCCTTCAAGCTAGCAAGCATTAAAGGGTGAGAGGTGGTATCTAATGTGGTAGTGTGCATTAAACAAGAGGATTGTATGTTTTAAGGTCAAATATATAGTTCAAGGAAAGCATGAATGTGGAGTGAATCAGAGATAAATAAGTGATTGCATGAATAAGATAATATTTTAGGGAACATTTATAGTTAGTTCAAAGAAAACATGAATTTTGACCTAAATTTTTATACAGAGAGTTCCAATGACGTTTGCAACACCCCTATATAATTTTTTTCAAGAATAAACAGGGAATATATTCATTTTTTTGTTTGATAATTAGGCCACTTTCAGGCGTGTATAGAGACAAAGAATGGAGAAAAAGTGACAAAAAAGAGTGTTATTTGTCTTAGGAACACTTTGGGACACTTGGAGATGTGTTAAGCTGTATTGAATGTTAAATAGTATTAATTAATATTAAAAATAGTAATAAAATGATCATAAGTGTTGGTGGGTGGCCATTTGCACTCAAATCCCACTAGCCTAGACTAGGCATTTTGCCCAACAGGGGGTCATTTCCACTTCCAAGGTCTAATGATAATTAAAAAGATTTTAAACATGTTCATAGGGATATTTTATATTTATAGGAGCTATTTATTCAACAATAATAATTAAAAAACCATTTTGAGCCTCAAGGTGTAGCCAATCCTATTAGGTAAAGTGCAAGTCTAAGGCCCAAATAAAAAAGCATTGTCATTTTAATTTTGAAGTGAGATTTGAAAGATATTAAAAAAATGTGTGTGGGGTAATAACAAAGGTGAAAAATATTTTTGTAGGTAAAAAAATCCATCAGAAGTCATTATAATCTTAAAAGTGCAGGTAAGCCTACTAGGAAAAGATTAAGCCTAGTGAGCAAAGAGGAAGTCATTCACAATTTTGATCTTAAACATGATTTTAAACATTTTTGAACATGTTATTGAGGTAATGACAGAGGTTTAAAATATTTTTGAGAGCAAATGAAACTTGGGAGAAACCATTTTGGCTCAGAGTTACCCCAGACCTATGCAAAATAGTGAAAACAAGCTCGAATTGGCAAGTTTGATCACTCATATCTCACCTAAATTTTTTCATGAGAGAGAAAGGTAGTTGGAGACATTATAAGGGTACCTAAAAACCATTTTTATAATTTTTTTTTGAAGGTTGAACGTCCAAAATTTACGAACCAACCTTAAGAGAAAAAACTACCTGTAAAACCCTTACAAACCCTTTTTAAGGAACAATTTGAAAAAAATGAGTTAGATACCCAAAAAAATGGAATATATTATTCATAAAACCTACCATAGGTTGTATGAGACTCTTACAGGTTCCTTCATATATCTTTTTTATGTACCTTCACTTGTACGGATTTGTACCAAAATGGTAATTTTTGATGCTTTTGAGCTAAAATGAATGTTATAAGGAGAGTATAAAGATTTCATTTGAATTAAAAGGAATATTAAGACTATTTTTACATTATAAAATTAAAAAATAAATAAAAATACATCAAAAAGTGCCAAACCATTTCTTTCTTTTGGTCCATTCAGAAAATGCCTTCAAAAGAAAAGCCTTCCAAAGGCCATTTCATGGATCATGGTGAGGGAGTTTTAAAAGTGAATAAAATATTTTTTTAAGGTTTCATACCCTTATAAGATTCCAGATGCAAAATTTCTCTTCTAGGGCTAAAAGGGCTAATTAGGCCTAATTTGACAGGCTAAATGAGCTAGAAAGCATATCAAATCTTAGATTTTGGCCATAAATTTTTTTATGTATCTTTAGGAGTTTAATGGGTACCTGTAAAAGGTATTGGTTTTGATTTTTAACTTCTAGTTTCTCCCAGACAAGGAGCTTTTCAGGAAAATAAGGCTACAAGTAATACATGGAAAATGCATGTTTTTGATTTTGTTCCAAGTTTTATTGAGGGTTTGATGCCTAAAATTTACTTTAATAAGGTAATTTATTCCATTTATAATCCTTCCATGGAATATATATGCTGGATTGATGCAAATTTGAAGAAAACTCTGCTTTTCCTTCTATGCCTTGGTGAAAAATGAGCCTTTTAAAGAGTTTGAAGGCTAAATAGGTGCATATAGCCTATTGCAAGGAATTGAAAAGTGTAATTGGGATATTTAATGACATATTAAATTTATGAGGAATTAAATTAAAAGTTATAATGAAAGAAGGCTTTGGAAAAGGTCTCCAATAAGTACAAATAGGACTCTTCCTCTTCTAAATACACATGTCAAGACAAAGTCAATTTGATTAAGGAGTATTGTAACCAAATATTGAAAAGTGTTTTAGAATGATTAATAATAATATACAAGATTTTAAATAAAATAATTTTAATTAATTAGACATACATCCATGGAAGAGACTTTGTCATCAAGGGAGACAAGAAGGCTAAAATCGAGGGGTTGGTACAAGAATATAGGCACTCTCCAAGTGATCTAAGCTTGAACAAACATAATTATGAGTATCCTAAGACCAATAAACATTAAAAAACTTATTTTACAATAAAATTTATGGAGGGTAAAAATTTTAGAATCTAAAAAAGCTATGTATCACTTTTGGAAGAGCTATTTGACCAAGTTTGGGGTCCCCTACTTTGGGGTTGATTTATCTCCAAGAATTTATTTTCTATATGTATTATTTTTTTGAAAAATTTTATAGGAAAATCTGATATTTTTATTATTCATAAATTCTTCCAAAATTTGTATTAACCTTTTGATAGCAATAAGAAGCAAACTTCCTTCATTTTTAGGTCTTTTCTAGTGAAGTGTATGTGCTTACCATTGATATAACTTAGTGAAATACTTATTTTCTCTGGTTATAGTCTAGTTTTTTACCTTCATGAGAGATTTTTTATGTTTTAAATGTAATTATAGTTTTCCAAATCAAGTTTAAGTTCATGTATTAGATGTGATTTCAATCTTTCTTTGTATGAGTTGAGTTTGTAAGGTCCTTATTGTGAAATATTGATGTAGAAATATTACTTGAATGAAGTGAATGTGTAAGATTTTTACCCATTAATATAATTTTAATTTCAAGCATATGAGTTCACAAAACATTTTGTGCATCACCTTCCATTTTAGGTTTCATTAAGTTTCACTCAATTTCATATATTTTCATTATCTTTTGCACTCTTTTCCTTGTCAGAATCAATAAGTAGTAGCTTAAAAGTAAGTTTTAGTGAGATAACCAAGGGAAACATCCCTATATATATTGTTTCCCTTATGAATTCACCCACACTTTGGAGATATTTCATGTTCCAACAGGAGTGAAGAATTGCACACTTTCTCAGAAGGGCACACTCTTGATTGACAATAGTTTTTGGCATGCTCGGTGGGACTCTTACTCCTTGGCATAGCTGAAGTTTGGAGCTGAGAAGAAGAATTTGTAGTATAAGAGAATATCCATATTCATTTCAAGATAAAAAAATCTTCAAGTTACAAGGTTGATAAAATTATATAGGCAATTCTTTTATGCCAAAGGTTACCACAAGGTCATCAAGTAAGGGTACTCCTTTTGAATTCATTGAGTTATCTTCTACATCATATAAAAGATCAAGGTTTAGTAGGAAAAATACATATCCTCAAAATCAACATTTGTCTTCTAGTTATCCTACTCTTCTAAGCACTATAATCCCCATTATCCAAATGGCTATCAGAAACTAGGTCTTTGTTCTATTCAATAGAGGTAGCCCATGAAATTTAGACTAGTTTGATGACATTCTAGTGTCTACCTTCAAGATAATCCCATTATTATTTGGATAAAATCAAGCAACCCATATTGAGCACATCCAGGATGTAGCTAATCTTTGTTTGGTCCATAATGTTATTTAGGAAAATGTAGCTCTTAGATTGCTTGTAGATTCTTTTGAAATAAAAGCACTAAAGTGGTATATAAATCTTCCACTAAAATCCATTGCTACTTGGGATCAATTGGGTGTATCCTTAGTCAATAAATTTGAGGACAAATCTGATCACCTATCTTTGGTTGAGTAGTTAACTACCATAAAGAGAGCTTCTCATAAGTTAATATCTACTTTTAACCTCATATTACAAAAAACATAGACCAAGATACCTGTGTTTATTAGGCCATCCCCTAAATATGAATTATTGTATTATTTAAAAGCCCTTAAATCTAACATTAGTGTGATGATATAGTCAATGGGTGGTACTACTTTGCCAAATGCTTATGAGGTTGTAATAAAGGTAGAGAATAGTTTGATACAAGCTGATAAGCTTTCTCTAAGACATCTATTTCTTATATTCCAATAATTAATGTCTATACCAGCCCCTCAAATTCCATCCTTATCTCCTATTCCATCTCCTCAAGCTCAAATTGCAGCCCCTACTAGTCAAGCTAGTGAGATAGGAAAGTTGAAAGTATTGATACAATCCTTTGGGAATGAAATAGTACAACTTAAGAGGAAATAATTTAAAGCTAATAGGCTTACCAAAAACAAAATCAAACTACCTATCATCCCTTTAAAAATCAAAGGCCTCTTTATCTAGGTTTTAGAGAGAATGAACCACCTTATAAAGTATAAGGAGACATAATTATAGCTAAGACATATGCTGCCCTTGATCTTAATACTCCTTCCACTTAAAAATCAATTGTTCTCATCCCACCTCAAAACAACTTGATGCATAATTTAGGTTGGTAGCCTTCTAATCTCAATGATGCTCAAAACCAAGCCTTGGTATCACAAAACATCACTATGCCACAAATGAAACAAGAAGAGTTTTATTTTCAAGGAGGTCAGTACCAAGACACAAGTTTGTAATCACAAGGAGAGAGACTCAATAAGTTCAAGGGCATCTTGATGCCATTAATGTGAATTGACAAATGGATGATCATGTTGCTTTTACTTAGGGTGTTGAAACTAACAATACAAGTGGTCAAGTTGTAGATATAATTAGAGCTAAAAGAAGAGTCATTGATTAGGTTAAAGAGGTGAAAAATGCTTCAAGTACTCCTAATTTTATTTCTAAGAATACAAAATAGCAACTTGATGCCCCTACAACTCAAAAAAATCAGAATATAGAGGTTAGGAAAGTTCATTAAATACCTCTAGTTCGTGAGCAGCCAGTGCTTCAAAAAGTGCAGTCAAAGTCTAGTGGGTCTCATTTCAGTAGAGTGGATTAGATGAAGAATTATAATATCATAATTTTCATGTGGTATTATCTTTCCATTCCATGACAAAAATACATGCTCATCTACGATCTTTTAGCTCTCAAATTTTCTCCAAAACTAGTTGAGAAAGAAGGTGTTGTCTTAACTAAGAAACAAGTACAAAAAGTGAATAATATGGTAAAGGTGGATAAAAATAAGGTAAAATCAAATAAAAATCCTCCTTTATAACTTTATTTTATATTGGATGATACGTTGGTTCATAACTGTATGGTGGATAGTGGAGTTAGTAACACAATTATGCCTAAGAAGATTGCAAATAAGCTTGGCCTTGTTTATGAGCCAAATACTAAGAAGGTATTTAAATTGGATGGGTCACTAAAAAATATGGTAGGAATAATAAAATATATGAAATTAACACTACATGCTTGTCCCAATGTTACTATTCAATAGGATGTTGTTGAGGTAGACTTGCCTCCTTATTTTTCTATGTTCCTTTTAAGAGACTTAACCTCAAAGATTGGGGGATATTTATCACCTGATTGGACTTATTTGATGTTTATAACTAGGTATGGTACCAAGGTAATAATTAATTTTGAACCTATTACATATTTGCATTTGGAACCATATATGTTAAGTGTTGTGAACACTAACTATATCATCTTGGATGAGGTACTAAAAACTAGTGGAGTAGAAAAAGAATCACCTTTGGATGGAGTTCCAATTTTTTTACTTGATGAGTGGAATTATAATTTGCATGAACATGATCCTTATAATATAATTGAATAATAATTACTTAATTTGTATTTCCTTCATGATAATGATGAACTAATTCCTGCCATGGTTAAGGATGATGAGTCTAGTGAAGGTTTATGGTATTTGTACTTTGATGTATCAAGGAATAAACATGGTACCAGGGATGGAATGATATTGGTTTATCCAAAAAAGAAAAGTTATTTCTCTTCTATTAAGTTCCAATTTGGTTTTTCAAATAATGTTGCAGAGTATGAGGCACTAGTTCATGGTTTGCAGTGAGCTAGGAGATGAAAGTTAACACCTTGTAATTTTTTGGTGATAGTGAACTTATAGTTCACCAAGTAAGGGGTTTAAATGTATGCAATTTTTTTTTATTAAATCTTATAAGAATATAATATGGGACTTAATTGAGGATTTTCAATTGTTTAACATTCAGTCAATAACAAGAGGTGAGAATAAACATGCAGATAGGTTGTCTAACATTGGGGCAAAATTTAGTATCCCAACTGATATAAAAAGTGAAAAAATATAGTCACACATAAAGGTGGTTGTAAGGCCTTCTATTCTATATAATCATGAGAATTCGAAAGTGTTTGAAGATGACAATCAAATTGTGAGATTATTTCAAGAAGAGGATAAGTTTTCTTCAAGAAACAAATCAAAGTACTTGCAATAGTATGATGATTAGATTATTAAACTAAAATCAAACAAGTTTCTCAAGAGATTTATCACACTTGACAAAATTTTCAGTGGTGATAATGATTTAAGGAAAGATAAGTCATCCTTGTCAACAAAATAATATCACTATGCCAATGTAGATGTTATAGCTGGTAAGAATTTAAAGTTGGGTAAGGTAAGAACTCTTTCACAAAAAGAAGGTTACATTAAGTTATGCACAAGTTTTGTTGATGTAATTTCATGGCAATATAGTGATCTCAAGAGATTTGACCCAAGTATAGCTCAACAAACCATTGAGTTATAGGCTAAAAATAAACCAGTGAGAGAAAGACAAATGCCCATTAATCCTAAGCTTGAGCCTTTGATGAGAGTTGAGCTTCATAAGCTCATAGAGTTAGATATTATATTTGCAATCAAGAAATCAAATTGGGTGGAAAATCTTGTTCCATTATGGAAGAAATATAGTGAGATTATATTGTGTGTTGACTTCCATGATTTGAACAAGGCTTCACTTAAAGATCACTATCATTTGCCATCAATGGAAAAAATTTTACAATTAGTTGCAGGTTAAGAGAGGTTTGATTTTTTCGATGGATATAGTGGCTGCAATCAGATTTTTGTCAAGGAAGAGGACCAATTTAAGACCACCTTCACAACTAAGTGGAGAACATTTGCGTACAGAAACATGCCCTTCAGTTTATCTAATGATAGAGAAACCTTTCAAAGAGCCATGTATATGGTATTATAAGGCCTTCTTAATGAGTTTGTACTTGTTTATTTGGATGATATAATAGTTTTTTCAAAGATTGCAAGTGATCACATGGTTCATCTCAAGAAAGTGTTTGAAAAGTATAGGTAATTTGGGGTATCTCTAAATCCCAAAAAATGTGTCTTCTCAGTTCATGAGGGTAAGCTCCCTAGACATGTGGTTTCAAAGAATGGTTTAATCATAGATTTTGAAAGGGTAGACTCCATTATTTCACTCTCCTTTCCTAACCATAAAAAGGCTTTGTAAAGTTTCTTAGGGAAAATCAATTTCTAATGAGATATATTTCAGATTTTGTCATTTTAGCTAAGCCACTTACAACCATTTTAAAAAAGAATCAAAGCTTCAATTGGTCTAAAGAAGGAGTAAATTTTTTTGAGGATATTAATAAGGCCATATATTTTGATCCTACACTTATAAATATATATTTCACAAAGGATTTAATTTTGTACACATATGCTAACATGGACAACATTTCAAGCATTCTTATGCAACAAAATCATGAGGCTTTAGAATAGCCAATAACCTTTTTTAGTCAAAGCTTGGAAGAGTATGAAACAAGGTATTATTTTTTTTAAAAACATGTACTTTTAGTTATAAGGTCTCTTAATAAGTTTAGATAATTATTGTCTAACAATAAGATACACCTAATAGTTTCCCATCTAATCATCAAGGAGTTCCTTTTAAACAAAGATATAAATGAGAAGAGAGTTGGTTGGATAACCAAGGTAATGGAGTATGATTTGTAAATTAATGTCACAAATCTGATTAGAGGAAAATGAATTTGTGAGCATCTATCTCAATACTTGCAAGAGACTAATGAGGTTGTTTTGGTGTCAAATGATGAAGAGGTTGCACCTGGTCATACCTCACTTCCCAGTTGGTTTCATGACTTGGTAATCTATCTCCAAGATGGAATTTAAGCATGAGGTGCCTAAAGAATATAAATTCAAGCCTATAACCATCAAAAAATGAGAACTTATAGTAGGGTTGAGGGTTTTTTCATGTTTTGAGCATGCCAAGGAATGGTGAGAAGTTCCATGAGGTATGAAATAGAGGAGACCTTAAGTATATAGTTGGTATGAAAGGAAGGTGACTATAAGGAAAATTAAAATGAGAATAAGGGATTTAATGGATACAAACCAACACCTAAATGTTCCCTATAGTAACCTATAATCACCTATAGCTGTGTTTGAAGGAAACAGGGGCAAGATTGAGTATGGATCTATGGTGGCATAGAATAATTTCAAGGTGATATGAGTGTTTTTTCAAGAATAATAGATATATGAGGTTGGGTATAAATTATGTTTGAAAATAATGGTTAAGTTGAGGTTTCATGCACATATGAGAGGAAATAGGGAAGTGTATGGAAGATGAAGGGAGGTTGACTTATTATTAACCATGGAGTCCTCAAAATATGTCAAGTATGGTCTAAAGCTTGGAAACTTACTAATAAAATAAAATATATGAATTGAAAATGATTCCCAAAGCCTAATATGATATCAGGGGTATATGAAAAAGTTTTATAAAATAATAAATACCTACAACCCTATGGTAACCTACAACCAATCACTTTAGAGGTTTGGAAATTGAAAGAGTTTTTGTGGGGTTGTGTTTCATAAGGTTTTAAGACTTCCTATGAAGTATGGAGATTTTAAGTGGTGTGGAGAAACATAAAATGAGAGTATGAGATGGAACACTCATCTAAATATAAATATTACAACTACATTAACACCTATAATGACCACTTACAACTATTTGTTTGGCTTGCATAAGGCTAGTACTAGTTGGTGAATGCCTCAATTATCTTGATGTGATTGGTGAGATGAGTGAGGTAAATAATATGATATCTTAATGTTTTCATTCCATAAAAATATCTCAATTTACCTTGTTATTTAACTCCTTGGAAGAGACAAAAGTGTATCTTCAAGTTTCATTGAAGGTGAACATACTGAGCTTGACATTCAACATTTGCACTAAATCTTTGCCATTTGGAAGGTCTATGAGGAAGTAAGGGGTAGTTTGGGTGATTTTTGGTTATGAAAAATATTAACCATGGCTATAAAAATATTAATAGACCTTAATATTATGTAAAAATTCAAGTAAGATCTCTAATCAAGCAAAACAAAGTCCATATGCCAATTTTTCAGACAGACAATGCTTGAGAAGTTTGCCTTGGGGATTTTGGTCATTAAGGGAGATAGACGCATCAATTTGTCCTAAATTTTTGTAAAAAGGGTAATCATGACATAAGTAACACCATAAAATATTGTTTTTTATGAGAAATTATGTCACATATTTACAGTTTTGTATCATAATTATGCCACTTTCAGGATTGCATGAAGGTGAAGAATGAAGGAAATGTGACCAAAATGAGTGTTGGAGCCTAGAAAGGATGTACTATGAGCTACGTTAGAAATTTAAAACCATGAATATATTATATTATAGGTTAAAATTGATATTAAATGGTCATAAAAACTCATTAAAGTACAAATTTCAGCCATGATTGTAAAACCCTGCACATAATCATTATTGAAAAGTTTGCTTTTGGAATTTTGGAGTTTGAGGGTGATAGAGAGGTAACTTTGACCTAAATTTTTATACAGAGAGTTAAAATGACATTTGAAACACCCATATATAATTTTTTTCAATAATAAATAGTGAATATATTCATTTTTTTCTGATAAGTAGGCCACTTTCAAGCGTGTACAGAGACAAAGAATGGAGAAAAAGTGACAAAAAGGAGTGTTATTTGTCTTAGAAACACTTTGGGACACTTGTAAATGTTCTGTTAATATTTATTGAGTGTTAAATAGTATTAATTAATATAAAAAATAGTAATAAAATGCTCATAAGTGTTGGTGGGTGTCCATTTGCACTCAAATCCCACTAGCCTAGACTAGGCATTTTGCCCAACAGGGGGGCATTTCCACTTCCAAGGTCTAATGATAATTAAAAATATTTTAAACATGTTCATATGGATATTTTATATTTATAGGAGATATTTATTCAAGAATAATCATCAAAAAACCATTTTGAGCCTCAAGGTGTAGCCAATCCTATTAGGTAAAGTGCAAGCCTAAGGCCCAAATAAGAAAGCATTGTCATTTTTATTTTGAAGTGAGATTTAAAAGATATTTAAAAATGTGTGTGGCATCATTATAGAGGTGAAAAATATTATTTGAGGAAAAAGGATCCATCATTAGTCATTCTAATCTCAAAAGTGCAAGTAAGCCTACTAGGTAAAGATTAGGCCTAGTGAGCAAAGAGGAAGTCATTCACAATTTTGATATTAAACATTATTTTAAAAAAAAATTAAGATGTTATTGAGGTAATTACAGAGGTTTAAAATATTTTTGGTAGAAAATGAAACTTGGGAGAAACCATTTTGGCTCAGAGTTACCCCAGACCTATGGAAAATGGTAAAAACAAGCTCAAATTGGCAAGTTTGATCACTCATATCTCACCTAAATTTTTTCATGGGAGAGAAAGGAAGTTTGAGACATTATAAGGGTACATAAAAACCATTTTTTTGAATTTTTTTTGAATTTTGGATGTCCAAAATTTATGAACCAACCTTAAGAGCAAAAACTACCTGTAAAACCCTTACAAACCCTTGTTAAGGAACAATTTGAAAAAATTGAGTTGGATACCCAAAAAAATGGAATATATTATTCATAAAACCTACCATAGGTTTTACGAGACTCTTACATGGTCCTTCACATATATTTTTTATGTACCTTCACTTGTACGGATTTGTACCAAAATGGTACTTTTTTATGCTTTTGAGCTAAAATGAATGTTATAAGGAGCGTATAAACATTCAATTTGATGTAAAAGGAATATTAAAACTATTTTTACCTTATAAAATTAAAAAATAAATCAAAATAAATCAAAAAGAGCCAAACCATTTAATTCTTTTGGTCCATTCAGAAAATGCCTTCAAAAGAAAAACCTTCCAAAGGCCATTTCATGGTTTTAGTAGTTCCAAGTGGTTATAGACAACAAAAACTTACATGGAGAATGGTGATGGATTTTTAAAAGTGAATAAAACACTTTTTTAAGGTTTCATACCCTTATAAGCTTCCAGATGCAAAATTTCTCTTCTAAGGCTAAAAGGGCTAATCAAGCCTAATTTGGCAGGCTAAATGAGCTAGAAAGCATATCAAATCTTAGATTTTGGCTATGAATTTTTTTATGTATGTTTAGGAGGATAATGGGTACCTGTAAAAGGTATTATTTTTTATTTTTAACTTCTAGTTTCTCCCAAACAAGGAGATTTTTAGGAAAACAAGGCTACAAGGAATACATGGAAAATGCATATTTTTGGTTTTTTTCCAGGTCTCGTTGAGGGTTTGATGTCTAAAATTTCCTTTAATAAGGTAATTTATTCCATTTATAATCCTTCCATGGAATATATATTCTTGATTGATGCAATTTTGAAGAAAACTCCTGCTTTTCCTTCTATGCCTTGGTGAAAAATGAGCCTTTTAAAGAGTTTGAAGGCTAAATAGGTGCATATAGCCTATTTCAAGTACTTGGAAAGATGAATTAGGATATTTAATTAAATATTAAATGTATTATGAATTAAATTAATATTTATAATGAAATGAGGATTTGGAAAAGGTCTCCAATAAGTGCAAATAGGACTCTTCCTCTTCCAAATGCACATGTGCAAGACAAAGTCAATTTGATTAAGAAGTCTCATAACCAAATATTCACAAGTGTTTTATAATAATTAATAAGTATATATAAGAATTAAAAAAAAATTATTTTAATGATTTGAAGACCTACATCCATGGAAGAGACTTTTTCATCAAGGGAGATAAGAAGACTAAAATCTAGGGGTCGGTGCAAGAATATAGGCACTCTCCAAGTGCTCTAAGCTTGACCAAACATAATTATGAGTATCCTAATACCCATAAAAATTATATAAATTATTTTCAAATCCAATTTATGGAGGTTAAATATTTTACAAGCTAAAAATGTGATGTATCACTTTTGGAGGAGCTATTTGACCAAGTTTGAGGTCCCCTACTTTGAGGCTACTTTGTCTCCAAGCATTTCTTCGCTATATGTATTATTTTTTTGAAAAATGGTATAGGAATATTTGATATTTATATTGTGCCTAATGTCTTACTAAAATTATATTAACCTTTTGAGAGAAATAATAATCAAAATTCCTTCATTTTTAGGTCTTTTCTAGTGAAGTGTATGTGTTTGCCATTGATATAGCTTAGTGAAATACTTATTTTCATTGGTTATAGTATGATTTTTTACCTTCATGAGAGATGTTTTATATTTTACAGGTCATTATAAGTTTCTAAACCAAGTTTAATTTCATTTATTAGATGTGAGTTCAATCCTTCTTTGCATGAGTTGAGTTTATAAGGTCCTTATTGTGAAATATTGATGTAGAAATCTTACTTGGGTGAAGTGAATGTGTTTGTAAGATTTTAACCCTTTCATATAAGTTTAATTTAAATAATAGTAGTTAATAAAACATTAGGTTCATTTCCTTCCATTTTAGGTTTCACTTAATTTCATCCATTTTCATTGTCTTTTGCACTCTTTTCCTTGTCAAAATCAGTAAGTAGTAGCTTAAAAGTAAGTTTTAGTGAGATCACCAAGGGACCAAGACCTCTCTAGATATTCTCTCACTTATGTAGTCACCCACACTTTTGAGAGATTCCATTTTCTAACAGGAGTGAGGAATTTCACACTTTATCACAAGGGCACACTCATGATTGACAACACTTGACTCACACCAGACCTGACATCTCTTATGTCATTGGTATTATTTTGAGATTTATGTAGGAGACCCATGAGTTGAAATAGAGAGAAGCTAAGAGGATCTTACACTACATTCAGGGTTCACACAAGTATGGGATACACTATAGGGTTGGTTTAAATTTTGACTTGGTCAGCTACACATACTCATATTGGGCTGAAGACATTGAGTGTCATATGTCCACTTTAGGTTACAATTTCTTAGTGGATTCAATCCCCATTAGTTGTTTAAGAAATAATAATAATAATGATATTTCTCTATCTTCCATAGAGGCAGAATACAAGGGAGTTATTAATGAAGTTATTGATGCTATTTAGCTTCAGGGGATTCTTTCTGAGATTGGTATCTAGATCAGGCATCATATAGTTATATTTTGGGACAACCAAAAAACTATTTAGATTAGAAAGAAATAAATAATTCATTAAAAGACCAAACACATTGAGATTCACAAGCACTTTGGTTAGGAGTTGATTCATGAGTAAGTCATTGACTTAGTATTTTTCTAGTCTTTAGAGTAGGTTACTAATATCTTCACCAAACCCTTCACTGAGAGCAAGTTCATTCATATATGAGATATTCTTGGGGTGTGGTCCACTTTGGTAGATTCATCATTGTTAGGGGGGATTATAGATTTTTCATTTTTTCATTTCTCTCTTTTTTGGAGGATTTTTTCCCATTGGGTTTTTTATTCTATATGTATGAGGGATTTTATTATACATGGGTACCTAATTAGGCCTAGTTGTTAGGACTAATTTTTTATCATCACCCACTTAAGCTATATTTATAGGGGGTGTTAGTTTAGGATTTATTTTCCTCACATTTTCTTGTATTTTTCCTACTTAGATATTCTGTCATTTGGATTTCCTACATTTTTGGATAGTCTTGATTTGGTGTGTAGTCATAGGGGTTTATTTTGACCTAGCATATGTCATATTAGTTATCTTATGTCTCATTCATTATGGGGGTTACTCTGTTGACTGACTATTCTTAGACTGGGGAGTTACACTCTATTCTGAGGCATCCTTGATAACCTTTCATGGAGGAGTTATGTCTACTCCTATGTGTACTTACACTTCATATAGATTATCTAATTCAAATGTATTAGTTTGGATCCATTAAATTTTTTATGTGAAAATTAGTCTTGATTTATTCATAATTTATAGCTATATGTGTTTTCCTAGATTTGGCCTTCATAAAAATCATGTCTCACATGAATTTTGGTGAACTTCTATGAACCAAGAGATCTGTAGCATCCCTGATAAAAAAGGAATTTAAGAGGGAAGGAGAGAGAGTTCTTCGATGGTATCCCACTCATCCTATGATAAGGGTATTGAAATAGACTAAGATAATGATGTATAATCCTAAAGTAATCCAACCAATATAAGAATTAAATTACATCTAAATGGATATGAAATATGTTGTTTTGATTTGGTTGATGTAGGTTTCCCAAGTGGATTAAACTGCATCGAGCTATTTGGTGTAGTTTTTTTAACATGATAAATACAAGCTACATGTATTGAGATGGTCTATGTAGTAGTAATAAAAGAAGGAATAGAAATAGGCTAAATCAAGCTAGTTGATGTAGTTGTAATAGAATAAAAAATAGAAACAAACCACATTGATTTAATTGATTTAGTTTGTTCAGATATAAGAATAACATATTACATAAAACTAATAGATGTAGTTGGTTTTAGTCAAACTAATTGTATCAAGCTAGAAGATTTAGAAAAATTAAACTATGAAATATAATAGACTATAATAATTTGGTTGATATAATTGGGAAGTGATTTTTAGCTAGATTTAAGTGTTTGATATAGATTTAATTAATGGAATCATGGGTGACTGTATCATATTAATCAATTTAGTCATAGGAGGTGAGTTGGTATTGACTTACATATGCTTTAAATACATAAAATGAGATGGATATTTGTCTTTCACATTTTTTTTAAATGGGGAGATTATTATAGGTATAATCTATATAAGGGTCAATGTAAGGTACTACACACCTCATGTTACTAATTTTGACCATGTTATTATCATTGGGTAAATAATAAGGACCAACTGAGGCTAACACAACATTAGAGGAAAGAGGTTTATTAGTAGTGGGTTGATGATTTAGAAGTGGGTATTTATAAATGGGAATGTGAGAATTAACTTGATTGAGATAATCATGCTTAAGTTTGAAATTATAGGATTTAGCTACCTTGTCAAAGTGTTTTCAACATTCATGTATCATGGTTCCATGATCAAAATTGAGACCAAGGAGAAACTCAAGATCAAAATTCCTAAGTTGCCTAAATGTTTTAGGAGAATATCCCCAACTTGTGTGATTCCAACAAAAATATTTTAGATCATAATAGTGTTTGGTAGGGAAAGTAGGGTCAAGTTAGCTTTCTAAGCTTTTAGGAATACATTTTTTAATTTCTATTAGGGAAAGAGGTTTTTGAATGTTAATGTTTTTATGTACGATGATGAAGCAGGAGGATCTAGGAGGGAATTATCATGAAAGTTTGGGAAGGAGTTACCTCATTAGATCCACCAATAAGAACATAATGAATGGAATGGATACAATCATAAGTGTATGTAACACCATAATTGGTATCATGTTCTTTAGATTTCATAAGCATATGAGTTATAGAGGTAGGCTAGGAAGAATCAAACTATCTTATGAGGAAATCTTAAAATTTATCTTGATCAATGGATTACTCTAAATAATTTTGGGAGAGAGTCTTAAATCTATATTGGAGTTTATGTTGAATATCATTAGTAAATAAATGGAAGAGTTTATCTTCAGACATGTGTTCAGATTTGTTAGATAAGGATTTCCAATGCTTGATGAAAGTTAGGATAGTTTTATATTTTGCCTAATTACAATAAATGAAATGGGATAAACTATTTTTAGGAAGATCATTAGATTGAAATTATTGAACTAAAACATTATCTAATTCTTCTAATCTCGAGATAGTCTTATACTTAATTTGATTGTACCAATCTAGGGCATCACCTAAAAAGATTGTCTATAAGTTTGGTAAAAATAAATGTATTTAGTTTAATACAATATTTTTAAATGTTATCAAAAGATTTTAAATTAAAATAAGGATTTATAGATACCTTATAAGTGATGGTAAGATTGATACATCATATGTCTATGTTTTTAGTTTGAGTAATTAATGGTTCAATTTAAACATGATTGATAACTTTATTAAGAAGTGAGGGTTGAGGAATAAGATTACCATGTGCATCTCTAGGGGGTGGGGGAATTTGGATTTTTCACTCCCCATTGATTTTTTTTGGAGGAATTTCCAATTAAAGATTTTCATTTTACATTTTCATAATTTTATTGGTACTATTAATTTCAAAGGTATCCATTTGATTCATGGCTTATAGTCAAATTTCATTGGTATTAAGAGTTTTTTTGATAGTAGAGGAACCAATATATGCACTAGTGGTAGCATTAATGTGAATATCAATATGAGAATTTTAATTAAGCCACATAAAGGAAATAACTACCATAGTAGTGACTATAGCAGGCATGGTAGAAGAATAAAGGAGAGAAAACATGTATTGGCATGACCTGAATCTTGTATAAATGGTATGTATAGGTGAAGAAGAACATCCTATGTGTAGTCCCATAATGATTTTATAAATTACCATATGATACTTATACTTTTTTTTTATGGTTTTCATTGATGAAAAGGATAATTTTGGTAGTGTACTCAAGATCACTCTCATCCTTAAGCATAGGCATGTGAGGAGGACAGTTAAAAGTATCCAAAGGTTGTGGGGTAGAGAATGAATTACAATCTACTTTTATAGTGATTACATGAATATTGATTTTATATTGGTTATAGATAATATTAAAATGATATTTAGGATCTTTTTGGGATCTAGTTAAATTGATCATATCATGTTGTGTTCTCTATTCGAAATCTTCAAATATATACTGCCTAATAGATGGTTGAAGCTAAATTAGGCTATCCAATTAATATTAAATACAAAAAATATAATTATATCATCCAACTTAGTAAATCAAAGGAAATTAAACTATATTGGACATTTCAATGTTGTATTGAATATTATAATGTATTCTGGTAGAAAATTTAATATATAATTTGAAAGTGAACTATATATAACTATTCAATGTAGTTATAGGTGGGAAATGATAAATAAACACTATCAAGCTAGTTGATATGGTTTTTCTAAGGATATTTCCAATGTCAAAGATCAAATTAATTCAATCTTTTTGATGTAGTATGTAGGATACAATTATGAGATAAATAATAAGGATGTGAACTATATCAAGTTATTTGATGTAGTTACAGAGGTAGACAACTAATACAAAGGGTAATAGACCATGTTTATTTATTTGATACAGTTAAGGATGTAACCATAAGAGACTATATCAATTTGGTTAATATCATCTATAAACACAAGATACTATATCAAGATGGTCAATGCAGTCTAAATACATAATTAACTATATCAATGATGATCAATGTAGTTAATACATAATAAAGAAATATAACAACACTGACCGATGCAATCTACCATAAAAAATAAAATATCAAGTAGGAAATTTGAAAACTAATTATTTTTTTATACATATTTGTTTTAATAAGTTTAATTATATGTACTAAATGATTTGACTAATTTATAGGATTTCATAGATATTAGCCCATCCATTGAATAATGTCAGCCCAATGTTTCAGAGCACTGACTATGGAAGAAGATAATGCCCATAGCCTACTAAGCCCAATATCAAGGGTAAGCTAAGAGTAATGTCATATAGATAACCACTAATTGATGCACTAAAAAATCATATGGATGGATAAATTCCTAAATTTCAATCAAAAGTGAATCCTAGGTGTTTATGATATATTGTAAGGCGTGTGGAAACTAACATTCATGTTTATATATTTATTATGGTGATGAGTATTGGGGTAAGCCCATCACACCATGATGTATATAAATAATAAAAAATGATTGTAAATATAACACCATGTAACCTTCATGACATTAGCTAAGTAATTTGAAAACTGGGATAACATAATTTCTAGGGAAAACCAAACAAATAAAAAATAAGGTTAGAAAATCAATATCAAAATTTTTTATAACATTTAGTGAATTTAAATAAATAGTCAGTTAAATTGAAATGAAATGTGTGATTATATTTTTAAAATAAAGGTTAATTTTCCATGTTTATTTTCGAAAAATGGAGCAAACAAAACTATATCAGTGTTGGCTAATATAGTTGTAGACATAATACAAAATTGTATCGAGTATATCGATACAATTTGTGTAAATCCAAATTTTAAATAGAGATAGATAAATAGATCAATCTATCAAATTCAATTTATTTAAAATAAGTCCATATTTATAACTAAGTTGAGCAGGTCATCATAGTTTATCAAAAATAAATGAAATATAAAATTAAATCAAAGTGTTTGATGTGTTTTAATAAAAAAATAAATGTAATATAAAAGCAATTTAACCAGATCAAAATTGTTTGCTAAAAATATTTATTATACAAATAAAAGTGTAACTAGATTGGAAAATTGATATTATTAACTTGAAAATAAGAGACATATCTGAAAATAATAATTTGTCATGCTAGCCAAAATGATTCAATAGGAAATACACATATATGAAACTATATATCATTATTAAATATAGTTTATTTACATAAAAACTATGATTTAATATATCAGGCTATTTGATATAATGTAATGATAAAAAAAATAACTACATTAAAGTGTTTGATACAATTCATTGTAGAGGTGAAAGCAATGGTTAGCTTCATGTTAGGTTCACCATAATGTATACAATGAGTTAGGATTGACCTCAAATATCTAAACTTTGATAAGTTAAATCAAATATATCCTATTTATACTTAATGAAATAAGGATATGACCAATGGATCTACTAAACCTAGAAAGAGGAACACCTACATCACACTATCAAGATAAAGGGTTCCAAAACCTCTAGCCAGTCAACACAATAAACTATCCCTATATAGGTATATAATTAGAAAGTAATCAAATATCAAAATCAATAAATTTAAGTAAGGGTTTGGGTTAGAAACATATTTAAAATGGTGAAGTAGCCATGGTATAAAAATGGTGGTCTAGGCTACCTAAGGCATATAAATGGAAAGATTAAATAATCATATGGCCATAATAATTTTAAGTGTAGAGATACTTAACATAAGGAGGCATGCATTCATTGACCAAGTAATTATTTAACTTATATCTATAAAAATGAAACATCTAAGGTTAAAAAATACTTACCTTGAACAAGACATGCTGAGTCTCAATATATCCCATGGCCAATGGTACTTTATAAGATATATTTGTGGTTATAAGATCTCAATGGATAATTAAATATCTAGTCTAAAAGGAATCCTATTGCATCCAATATTAAAAAATATAATATTTTCCCTCCAAGTCAATATCTAATCAATAACTCCTCCAAAATGTAGAATTAGGGTAGAAGTGTGATTAATAAAAATTAAAAATGAATGTTCATCTCTACTAGATTGAAATGGTGGATTTAATTTATAATTATGATTCACTCTAATCCCTCATGTAGATTTAAATAACAATATCGATGAACTATATTTACTCTATAATAGGTAGACTAAACTTGAATTAGGTTGGATAAGCTGACTTAGTTGTAAATTCTACACTAGAACAATCCAAATTGCATCAATCTAATTGATGTAGTTGGGAAGGGGCATATAATAGTTAGAACTAAATATAATAGTTTGTCAAACTTGTAAAATATATAAGTCTTGGCATAGTTAGATAATGTAATATGGAAGGAGATATATTAGTGGGTAAAATTTGGGGAGCGAGAATCGATACGAGGATAATAAATAAACAATAATGTCTCTCATAAAACACCATCATTCTTCCCACCCCTTTCCCATTGAACCCTTTAAATCATGAACTAAGTGAGATTGAAATTTGAAATGTTGTTACAAGAGAGAAAGTGTCACTAAGTGATAATGTTTAAAAATATTATGTTTATACACATGAATTCCACTCGTAAGTTTTTTAATAAAATAACTCTTATAATCAATGCATCAATAACTCTATTATACTTTACACTTATATGTTTAAATAAAAATTAATAACTCTATAGGAATTGAACCCACTTCATATGTCTCTGATTCAACTTACTCTAAATATTAATGAACTGTAATGCTTCATGATCTATGCATAATAAAAATTCATTTAGAAAAAAATGTCTCCATTTGTTTAGCATTTACATAATTACATAAAACTCATAATAATATACTAAATATTTTCATTTTGAGTCCTTAAAATTTTCACTAAAATTTGTAATAGGTGTTCCTTCTTGACTTAATACAACTCTTATTGTAATGGCACTCACATCACAATCTACCAAAAATACTTTATTTAAATTTAGCAATGATAACACTAGCTACTATGTTATCTTCTTATTTGACTATTGGAAACTATTTTACACTTTCATTGCTCACATAAATTATCTTTTATCTTTCTATATCATGTTAGTGATCAATGCACATATCCTCTAAAATTCTTGATGAAAGTACTCTAAATTTTTTTTATTCCATGAAAATTTCATATCTTAAACGTACTATGCAGTGATGGCCAATCCAATATAGCTTGTACCTTTTCTTTTATCCATATACAAACCTTCTTGAGAAGTCTCAAATCCAAAATATACTATTCAATTTTGCATGAAAATGTATTTCTTCAAATTTACAAGTAAATTTTCATCTCTCAAATTATCTAACACTTTTTGCAAATGTCAAAAATGTTCTTCATTTATTATACTAAAAATAAAAATGTTATCAAGACACATAAGGAAAAACATACCCAAAAATGGTTTAGTAACTTAATTTATAATCTCTAACATTCATGGAAAGTTAATTTTTAGTTTTAGAGCCAATGCCGTCTCCCATGAGCGTGCGCTCAGAAAATTTGAAAACAGGTAATGACAGACAGGTGGTCAAAGCGGCAACGGCTGCTAAATCAGACGGGGTGTTGTCAGCTTGCAAGGGGAGGGAGCTGAATGCCCCTAAAGAGACTTCTCCGGTGGGTGGAGGAAAGATCATGACCGGGCATTTTGCCCACACTCCTGGATCAGGGTTAGATGCAGGGGGAAGATCATATGCAGATGTGGCAGCATTTGAAGCAAATCTACATAAAGTTGTGCCTCGTGCATCATCTGGGCCATCCTATGCACCGCCTGTAAGTGCTCTAAAACCCACAAGGGTTAATTTAGATCTTGAAATAGTAGATGAAATCTTTGAAAGGGTAGAAATTTTTTCCTCCCAAGCTGCTATTTTTCATTTTCGAGGATTTTGGCCTTCTCTGGCTGATCTACACGACTGGATATCCAAGAATTGGCTACCACTCATTGAAGACCATGTTGAAATCTTTCCATGTGTAAAAGGTTTCTTTATTGTTGTCTTCCAATGCCCTGAGGACAGAAGGATAATCTTGAGCAACATTGATTTCTTATGGTAGGGTAAATTTCCTCTCATGGCCAAACAGTGGCATAAGGATTTTAATCCGCTTATGGAAACCTTTAATAAGTTTCTGATCTGGGTTCGGCTCCCAAATCTTCCAATACATCTATGGCATGAATCAGTTTTTGAAACCATCGGGAATGCTATAGGAGATTTTTTGTCTGTGGATAAAAATACTTCGGTTGCTCACCATTCAACCTGTGCACGTTTTATGGTTGAAGTGGATGTTTCAAAGGGCCTACCAGAGGTGATTTGTCTGGACTCCCCAAGGGGAACTTGGACACAAATGCTAGATTTTGAGGGCGTACCTTTTCGATGCAGAAAATGTCACTTGATGGGTCATATGGCTGCTCATTGTTTGGCTGGGAATTCAAAGTCCAGACGACCACCTTCTTGGTGGTCTAAGGCTTCCTCGGAACATTACATAGCTAAACAACCTATGGAAGATTTGGCAGATTCTAAGAATGAAGATAGCATCCATTCTGAGTTGATGATTGAGGAGGAGTCGTCGGTGAAAGATTCCTTAGTTGGTCCTGTGGTGAATGGAAATAATGATCTTTCAAATCCAAATGTTGTGGAGACATTGGTTTCTCCCCCTATTTTGGAGGAACTACCTAGGAGCCATAAAATAGCTGGTATTCATAAGGATTTTGATGAGTCATCTGTTTCCCTTGGGCTTAACGGACCATCGTATTTTGAGGAATGGATGACTGAGGCAGCAAAGGTAGAGGATGGATGGACTCTTGTTAAGAGGAAGAAATCTAAGCCTATGGCCCCCCCTCTAGATATGAATCTTCGTTAGTGTAAAAGGTTAAATAAAAATTAAAAATTTAATTTGTATTAACCTCTTTGTTTGGAGGTTGTAGGATGTTGATCCAGTCTGGTGATGATCCGTTCTATGTAGTGTCGGCGGTTACATATGGTTTGTTCTGTTGTTTACATGTTTCTATTTAACTTGGTTTGGTTTTTTACCTATTTTGGGGTTTTTTTGAAACTTCATTGGGATTTAAGGATTATCTTTCTTTATTGTACAGGGTTTTGGGGTCCCTTCAAAACCTGCTTTTACCATAATCTAAAACTTAATTTATAATCTCATGAATGTACTTAGTGCATTATTCAACCCAAATGGCATAACTAACCATGCATATAACCCTTCTTATGTTTTAAATGATGTCTTCCATTGATCAATTTATCTCATATGAATCTAGTGATATCCCCTCTTAAAATTAATTTTTTTAAAGTATGTCACTCCACTCAATAAATCCATTAAATAACCCATGTGTGGAAATGGAAATACAACTCTTATTGTAATGGCACTCACATCACAATCTACCAAAAATACTTTGTTTAAATTTAGCAATGATAACACTAGCTACTATGTTATCTTCTTATTTGACTATTGGAAACTATGTTACACTTTCATTGCTCACATAAATTATCTTTTATCTTTCTGTATCATGTTAGTGATCAATGCACATATCCTCTAAAATTCTTGATGAAATTACTCTAAAAAAATTTTATTCCTTGAAAATTTCATATCTTAAATGTACTATGCATTGATGGCCAATCCAATATAGCTTGTACCTTTTCTTTTATCCATATACAAAACTTCTTGAGAAGTCTCAAATCAAAAATATACTATTCAATTTTGCATGAAAATGTATTTCTTCAAATTTACAAGTAAATTTTCATCTCTCAAATTATCTAACACTTTTTCCAAATGTCAAAAATGTTCTTCCTTTATTATACTAAAAATCAAAATGTTATCAAGATACATAAGGAAAAACATACCCAAAAATGGTTTAGTAACTTAATTTATAAATCTCATGAATGTACTTAGTGCATTATTCAACCCAAATGGTATAACTAACCATGCATATAACCCTTCTTATGTTTTAAATGATGTTTTCCATTGATCAATTTATCTCATATGAATCTAGTGATATCCCCTCTTAAAATTAATTTTTTTGAAGTATGTCACTCCACTCAATAAATCCATTAAATAACCCATGTGTGTAAATGGAAATACAACTCTTATTGTAATGGCACTCACATCACAATCTACCAAAAATACTTTATTTAAATTTAGCAATGATAACATTAGCTACTATGTTATCTTCTTATTTGACTATTGGAAACTATGTTACACTTTCATTGCTCATATAAATTATCTTTTATCTTTCTGTATCATGTTAGTGATCAATGCACATATCCTCTAAAATTCTTGATGAAATTACTCTAAATTTTTTTTATTCCATGAAAATTTCATATCTTAAACGTACTATGCAGTGATGGCCAATCCAATATAGCTTTTACCTTTTCTTTTATCCATATACAAACCTTCTTGAGAAGTCTCAAATCCAAAATATACAATTCAATTTTGCATGAAAATGTATTTCTTCAAATTTACAAGTAAATTTTCATCTCTCAAATTATCTAACACTTTTTGCAAATGTCAAAAATGTTCTTCCTTTATTATACTAAAAATCAAAATGTTATCAAGATACATAAGGAAAAACATACCCAAAAATGGTTTAGTAACTTAATTTATAAATCTCATGAATGTACTTAGTGCATTATTCAACCCAAATGGCATAACTAACCATGCATATAACCCTTCTTATGTTTTAAATGATGTCTTCCATTGATCAATTTATCTCATATGAATCTAGTGATATCCCCTCTTAAAATTAATTTTTTTGAAGTATGTCACTCCACTCAATAAATCCATTAAATAACCCATGTGTGGAAATGGAAATCAATACTTTATATTAATTTTATTAATGAGTGTAGAAATAGTGCACATTATCCATTATTCTTAGGTGTTATTACTATTAGTACTTCACATGAGCTCAAAATTTCTCTGATTAATCCATTATTCAACAACTCTTGAACTTGTCTCTATACCTATTCATTATATTTTGGAGTCAACCTATGTGTTTCTTTATTTATTAAATGTGAACCATATATAAATTCCATGTGATGACTTATGTTTCTCAATAGTTGTAATCCATTTGGAATATCATTAGATATAATTTCTTGAAAATCACTTAGTATCTCTTTTAATTATTGTGACAATGCTTATTACTATACAAATTATTGTGCTAGTTTTTTAGTTAATGCATAACATTCACATTGGTTTACTTATTTAGAATTTTTTTCTTTAACTTATACATACTTTTGGATTATTTTCCACCTCTTCACACTTATCCTTAAAAATAATCAACATATGGTTTACTCCATATTTCCATAATGTATATGTGTTAGCATGACCATAATTTGGTTGCATGTAATCAAACTAACAAGGGCTTCCAATAAAAATATGACAAAAATCCATAGGTATTATGTCACATAAAACTTCATCTTCATATGTACCAATACAAAAACTTACCAAAAATTATATATTCACCATAAATTGGTTTATTTTCAAAAATAAAGAAACCTTATACAAGTTCAAATGTAAAATTCTCTTAAAATAAGGTTTATTGGCCTATAAAATTTTAGAAATAAGTGAATTAATTACTTAGATAAGATAAAATTGATGTGAAAAATCATAATACTACATATATGAAATAAATGGTACAAACTTATTGAGAACATATTAAATATATAAATATACCAAATATGGAAAGTATTAAGGAGAACACAAAATTAGATGGAAAATTAACATGAAAATATATCTATGACACAAATTAATTTATAGGGTATGTTGACTAAGTGTGAATCTATAATAGGGATTTTTAGGTTATCTAAACAGGATCACTATAACTAGACAAGAGAGTAGTCCATTTTTTTCCCTAGGGAGCACTAGTGTCCTATAGATGATGAGACTCTTATTTTTCTATGATAGATTCTCCTTTGCCTATGTGTTAAGTGGAATTTTTAGTAGACTAATATCTTTTGTAAAAAAAAATTGTATCTTCCTTTTCAATTGTAACCCTAGATCAATATACCAAGAGTATAAATGCAATAATAGGGTAAAAATGGGTTACTATTTGAAGTTATGTTTGACCTCAACATCCCCAATTTATAGCACTAAATACATACCAATACTTTGAATAGGGATGAAAATCCATGTAGTTATACCATGCTACAATGATGTGTGTGAAGTATTCGTGAAAAAATGCTAAATGTTGGTGCAATCTTGGTGTCATTAAGTACTTAAACTATGAATTATGACCTTATTAGTGTATTTAGACTTTATATAAAAGATACTAGGGATGTAAGTAATCATAATTGGTAGAAATAGGTAATTTGCACTATGTATAATTCTATATATTTTCAATTTGAAAGTCTCTTGTGTGAGAAATGACTTGAAATGTATATTTTATCAATAGGAAATTTCTTAAAATGGGGCTTTCTAAATGTTTTAGATGACTCATTACATGAATTTGAATTTGAGTAATTAACCATTGTTTGGTATGAGGATAAGAGTAGTGGAATTAGACACTCTTGAAGAATGTTATTGTCCAAATATGAAAATTTCATCTTAGGAACACAAATACTTGATCTCATAATATGAAACAATTTGTGTATAAGTTTGACCTATTTTACATGAATAATGGGGACATTATAGGACCATTGGTTTTATTATAGGAATGGGTCATCCACGAAAAAATTAAAGGAAAGTGGTTAAAAGGCCTTGGAATAATGCATAATCTAAGCATGTTAAAGGGGTCACAAGTGTTATTTTAGATTAAATGTTAATTTATGTGTCTTCATTCTCCCCCTTTTATTATAGTAACATAACAAATCAAAATTACTAGAGTAAAATGTAATGTTCATACCTAAACTTACCTATGAAATATAATCTTGAAGGTAAAGCACAACATTGAATTATGATTCATGTAAAATTGTAATGAAACATGCATAAATAAACCTTTAATTAAGATAATTATCAATAACTAAAGACAAAAAAACATATAGATTTAGTGAAAAGCAATGAATAAACCTAATCGATTCCATGAACCATTGCGTTTTCTAGTGCAAAAACTATTGAATGTAGAGGGTATGACCCTTGGATATTTATTATTCATTAAATATATTGGATTGGAATGTGCATTCCCTAATTTTAATTGAAAGGTCAGTGTGCTTAGGAACTGATGGTGTTCTTGACTCAATCATTTCATACCCAAAATGGTGAAGTAGTTTTAGAGTCCTTTTATGAATTCAAATAGATTGTTCTGGTGTAAAAATTGGTACAAATGATGAACCAATAGCTATAGATGGAATATGGATAATATATAGTGAAAAACCTAACACAAAAATATTGTAAAAAGATAGTATGATCTAGGTATGGTGTATACAATATGGATAATGACATGGATTTCAATTCCATCTATGAAATTGGTGGAAAAAATGAGAAAGGATGTAGTCATGCTATGCACATGTTCCTAATATAATATCTATTGTATATGTATTATGAAATTAATCAATAAAAACTAAAATTTTAAGAAATAACATGCATGATAAATTGGAACACATGCCATGCATGATGCCCCAAAATTAAGAAAATATGATAAAAACCTAAGTATTTTATGAAAAAATGACTATGTATACATGTTGCTAACTATCTTGTATTGCCTGTGATTTGATAATTTTTTTAAGTGATTATTTTATACATGTTAGGAAACAAACACACTGTCTTGGATAAGAGTGGGATTCATCCTTATCCAAATGGATTATCCTATATAAATTTTCTTGATTATTGACTTCTAATGCAACTTGGAAAAATTGTAATACCTATAAAATTGTGTATGTATATTACACTGTAGGGGCTTAGTCTCTAATAGAAGCCATTTTGTATGCCCCTTATTTTGAGGTGACTTGTTGATCCTACATAATAACTTGACTAAATAAAAAATTATATAAGATATGTTATCAAAAATATGTAAATATGAGTAGTAGTGATGACATGGAGGATCATGACATCATCATACATATAACTAAACAAATTAGTAATATGATATGTATGTAGAAACAAGCATACATAGTGAGATTATCAAGCTATATTTTAGTTATTAGGCATGTATATAAGCTAACTAAACTAAGTACTAAGAGTTGAATATAACTAATTTGGGAGGGATTCATGATATTGAAAATTGGGAAGATGCACGATGTTCATCATGGCATTGAAATAGAGTAAAATATGCAAGAAAGTATCATGACCATGATATACACAAATAAAGATTACATGTAAAACACATAAATCACAAATGAAAGTCCAATGGGACCCATACAAGGGACATTTTAAAATCTAAATCACCTAAATAAAAACATATAGTGAAGGCTTATAGCCACACACAAGGACATGTTTAAATGTTCAAAATCCAAATAGAGAATACACACAAGACATGAAGTGGGAAAGAAAACGTGAAAAACATGCATAAATTCATGTATTAGATTGACTTAAGAAATTAAAAACACTAGTACATTTAGAAACTTATGTAACCAATGAGATATAAATGTGTAGGTAAGTGATAAATATCAATAGAAGTAATTTAATGTAAATAACTAAGATATGAATAATAAGGGATAACCAAATAATCACAAAATTTGTTTATAATATGCCCTTAGTGAGCTTGTTGATTTATAGACAAACCATAAGAATCCTATGTGTTTCTTAAATTTTATAAATAATAACCTTATTTTTTGACTATAATATGGGATACCTTACCTCTTGGGATAGGGATAACATAAACTTGGTTAGAGAGAAAGTATCAATCACCACATTGGAGGTTAGGAGGAGGAAGAGACTATTTTTTATCCATTTTAAATTTTCCAATTGAAAAAATGAGAAAAATAGGAGAGATACGTATGAATTCTATAAAATATTCCAACATAATAAGGAAATCAAAATTTTATATTTGCAACCCTAACACAAAAATTAGAAGGAAAAATCCTAGGGAAATCTAGGCCTTACAATATTCAATTAATAGATGGGTTCACTAATATGTTTGATCAACTCTTAGAAAATAAGTTAATTAATTTCTTAGATAAGATAAATTATTATAAAAAAATAGAATTCTATAGATATACAATAAATTACACAAAAGTATATAAAACTTACTAAATATAGAAATATACTAAATATGGAAATTACTAAGGAGAACACAAACATAACTAGAAAACTCATATGCAAACTATATCTAGGACTAAAATTCACTATGAGCCCATGTTTACTGAGCATGGATGTGTAAAAATGCTTTGTAGGTTCTTTGAATAAGAGAACTATAATTGGATAGGAAAGTAGTGCATTTTTATCCCTAGGGAGAACTGATGTACTATAGGTGATGAATCTCTAATTTTTTTGTTATAGGTTCACCTTTTACTATGTTCCTTGGACTATGTGAGAGCCTATTATCCTTAAAAAAACCAATATATATCTTCTTCTTCACTTTTAACCCTAACTCAATAGACCAAGAGGATAAATTAAATAATAGGTTAAAAATAGGTTAGTGGTTGAACTTGTGCTTGACCTTAACTCCTTATGTTTTGAGCATTACCTACACACTAATAATTCTAAGAGGGATCAAACTATATGTAGTTTCTCCATGCTATGGTGGTGTGTGTTAAGTACTAGTATACAAATTCTAAATGTTGGTGTAATATTTGTGTGATTAAATGATTCGACCATAACTTATGACCTTAGAAGTGTATTCATACTTTATCTCAAGGATATAAGGGTTGTGTGTAATCAGAACTAGGAGAAATGAAAAATTTATTTGATGTGCAATTAGAATTCTAGTATTTTTTAAATTTGGAACCCCCTTATGTGTAAAATGACTTGAAATGTGTATTTATAGTGATCAATAAAGAATTATTTTGGATTGGAATTATTAAAATTATTATATGACCCACTACATGAATTGGAATTTTAGAAATTAGTTATTATTTTATGGGAGGACAAGAGTGGTGGAACTAGACACTCATGGGGAGAACTATTGTTAAAATAGGGTTTTGTTATCCTAGGAGTAAAAATAAGTGATCTAATAGTATGAAATAGTTTATTGATAATCTTGAGTTGATTTTCATGAATAATATGTAAGATAGGGTCTATAAGGTCTTTCATTGACCCTACTTCCATGCACAACTTATTGATGGGAAGAAAGGTTGTTTAGATATTTTGGTGCTTGAGAATTTTAACAATCTTATTTTAAAAACCTTCAATGTATGATAAAAAAGAAATTGGGTTTCCATATAATGACATCTTATGGTTTTATCCCTCAATATTATTCTTGTATTGTTTTATAGCTTTCGTACCCTGATTTCTTGTGTTACCATTCATTATAAAAACTCTTTTTAAGTGCTCAATTTCTTGATCTAGGTTAAATTTATCACAAATTTTAAAATCTTAGGTGGCCAAAGTAGTTAATAATCTATCCATTTTAATTGGGTGATGATGATATGAGGCATGTTAGTAAATATTAGTGTGATTTCCTTTTCTATAAACTTTTATTACTAGGGATCCATACTCTTTTTTGGAAATGAGAAAATATAAGAAAGGTAAGTTCCCTCTGCTCACTTTCCTTAGTGAAATTTATGTTTATCTTGAGACTATTAAGGTGGGATTGAAAGTATCCAAATTATCCTTTCCATGTTTCCAACATATTTTGGTGTCATCAACATACGACTTCCATTATATGGGTTTTAGAGGAAAGGTGTGTATCACTCTCCCTTAAATATTTTCCATGAAGAGATTAGCTACCACTGGGGAGAGAGGTGAACCATATACATACCTTCACATTGTTCATATATCACTACTTTAAATGAGAAAAAGTGGAATTAAGACACAAATCTACCATTGAGTTTATTTATTTATTGGTGAGATTTAAGAAAGCTTCTATTGCATCATCACTTAGAATTTTTGTGAAGAGGAACACTACATCAAAACTAACTAAAACAAACTTTATTATCAATCCATTTATCCTTGATAAATTCCATTAAATCTCCCAAGTCATGAATAAAATAGGGAGTCTTTCCCATTATAGGTTTCAATTTATTGGCTAGGAATGCCATAAAATTATAGGTGAGGGAGTTAGTGGTGTTAAAAATAAGCCTCAAGGGATGACCTTCTTTGTGGATCTTTAGGGCACCATAGATCCGAGGGGTAATCTTTTTATTTGGAATTAATTTCTTCTTGGTTAAGAGGTCAATATAAGAATATTTGATAATGTTTGTCACATTATTTAAAATGTTAGAGACAAGGTTATGGTTAAGTCTCCTATAACTACCCATGTTAATGAGGTTGTCTTCCATATTATCACTATAGTCCCATTGATTCATGACAACCATTACAATACCTTTGTCAGCCTTAAGGATGACAATGTCTTTATTTTATTTAGATATTTCAGATCTCCACATTAATTTTTAGATATGTTCCTAAGAGGTGGTTTAACACATCGTAATGCAATTACACAGTCTTGCCTAACCTCTTCTACCATATTTAAAGTAATGTTTGTAAGACACTATCAATACCCATGATGAAGTCCTCATTCAAGATATGAAGAGATGAGATAACAAAATATAAACCCATTTTTAAAATGTTAAAGGTGCATTTTTTAATGCATTAATCATAAAATTTTACAACTAGTTTTTCCTCCCAATATAATAAAACCTTATAATTTTTGTTGAGATTGCCATTAATAAATCTGAAACTAGGAAGAAAAAGAAATTCATCACTTTATATTTCTCTAAAAATAAGAGAGTATTAAACCAAGATCTATTTGATATTGATGTTGTGATGTCTTGGAGACCCATTTCATCCTCACACATTAGATACATGTCATAAGAGGTTAAAAGTAATATAAAATAAAGAGAAGGCCCCTCTTCTAGCATGGTGGTAGTTGTTTCTCTTAATTTTTAGGTTCAAGAAATTGGTGTCTCTATTCTAGTCCTAAAACATTATGAGAGGAGTATGGATAATAGGGGTGAAATGATTAATAACATTTTACATGTTGTTCTTAAAAGGATTTTCCAACGTGTAACACTCCTTGAGTTATAATGGAAAGTTAACCACTCTGCCTTTCATGCCAAGCTTTAGGGTAGAGGTTAGGGTGCCATTATATCACCTCCTTCAATCCCTCTAATGGATCTAGTCTATTATATGAGGAAGAAGAATTTTGAAATGTGTGAAGACATTTCCCCTCTTATAAGAAAATAGGATATGGATCCTTCCATGGAGGCATATAATCTAGATGTGGTAGAGGTCAAAAATGATCACTAGGATGGTGTACCTGATGTAGTGGGAGGACCCATCCCATCACTCTCATTTGGTTCCCATCAATGTGTGGATGGTTTGCACTAGCTAGGAGTGATCTAGCTTTAAGTGGTTAGGCCTAGGGTTTTTAATAGTCATGATATATTTAGGCTTAATTTTTTTGATATTTTTGAGTTGGGGGAATTTGTTAATTATGTAAGTGTCCTAATAAATTCCCTATACATTGTCAATTTAAACCCTCCCCTAAGGTACTTGTTTTTTTTAGCCATAATCATTTGAATTGTTTGGTAATAATAATAATAATAATAATAATAATAATAATAAGGTGATAATAAATATTTCAAACATAACTACAAAAATAAAAATAAAATAAATAATAATAGTAATAACAAAGACAACCTCAACAGGGCTAGGGAATAAGGTCTAAAACAAGGGGGCTCACATCTATGTGCCCCCCCAAACCCTAGCTTGGGCTCACGTTTGTAAGACCAATGTTCTTAAAAGTCCATGGTGCCTAGCTCCAGATCCATGAACTAGGTACCAGATCCATGTGTTGGTTAGGACTGAGGGTAGTCAAAATGGTGACATGGTGGAGGCCATGAGAAATGTGTGTGCTGTGCTTGGGGACATCAGGTGGCTATAGATTATAGATGAGGATGAGCTCTATGCATTTGCTTAGCAAATGGCAATGTTATTTGAGTTGGTGAAGCTGACAAAGCAACTTGGTAGGCTGCCAGTTTTGGTAAACCCTTATGGGGTGGGTTGTAGAAGCAAGGTCTTTTGTAGCCTGGTCTTAAAGGCCTCTATATCGGGGGTTAATCTACCCATGCCATGTTGGTGCTAAGGGAGAATGGCGTGCTGAATCTTGTGGGAATTGATCGGCAGTCCTAAAAAGGAAAATTTTGACAACTGCCATTTGCGAGCAATTCCTTTGACCTTGTGTTATAGGGGTTGTTGGATCAAACCTGGGCACCTGCTCTATTCATTTTGGTGATGGAATGCATGCTCTATCCGAGCGGGGTTGCCTGGTCTCATGAAGATGTTGATTGTTGTCAATATTATTGATTTTGTTCTTAATTACATCTAATATCTTGATGTTGTCTATGATCCTTGTTCAATATGAGTGATCATCTTTTGAGGTTGTATTGGTATATTTTAAAAAGTCATAACACAATTACAGTCTTGCCTAACATATTTTGCCACATTTAAAGGAATAAATTTAAAGATGGTATCAATACCCATGATTAAGTCTTCCTTTAGGATATGAAGATGTGAGATAGTAAAACCTAAACTCCATTTTAAAATGTTGAAGGTTGGTTTGTCAATGCACTAATTAGACAAATTTACAACTAGTTTGTCCTCCCAATTAGATAAAACCTTATAATTGTTGTTGTCAATATTATTGATTTTTTTCTCAATTACATCTAATATCTTGATGTTGTCTACGATCCTTGTTCAATATGAGTGATCATCTTTTGAGGTTGTATTTACCTTATCTCAACTAAATAAGATTTTAAATAATGTGACACAGATTATCAAATCTTCTTATCTTGACCTCTTAACTAAGAAGAAGTTAATCCCAAACAAAAATATTACCCTTATTATCTATGATGCCCTAAATATCCATAAATAAGGTAATCCTTTGAGGCCTACTATCAACACCACTGACTCCCCCACCTATAATTTGGTGGCATTCCTAGACAATAGATTTAAACTTCTAGTGGTCAAGGCTCACTCTTTTATTTGTGACTTAGGATATTTCATGGAATTTATATAGGAAAAGAGGATAAAAAATAAAAAATTAGTTAGTTTATATGTAGTGTCCCTCTTCACAAAAGTTCCAATTGATGAGGATATAAGTTGTCTTAAATATCATCAATGAGGAAATAGCCTCATTGGTAGCTTTGTGTGTTAATTAAACTTTTTTCTCATTCGAAGGAGTGATATATGAACAATGTGAAGGTATGTAAATGGGTTTGCCTCTCTCCCCAGTGTTAGCTAACCTCTTCATAGAAAATTTTGAATAGAGAGTGATACTCACCTTTCCTCTAAAACCCATATGGTGGAAGTTGTATGTCAATGACACCAACATATGCTAGAAACATGAAAAGGATAGTTTGGAAGACTTTCACTCCTACCTTAATAGTCTCATGACAAGTATAAAATTCACCAAGGAAAGTGAGTAAGGGGGAATCATACCTTTCTTATATGTCTTTATTTCCAAAAAAGAGGATGGCTCCCTAGTAAGAAAATTTTATAAAAAAGGTACTCACACTGATATTTACTTACATGCCTCTTCTCATCATCACATAGATCAAAAGGTAAGTATATTAAATACTTTTTCTACCCAAGATTTTAAAATTTGTGATAAACATAACATAGATAAATAAATTGAGCACTTAAAAGGAGTTTTAATAATGAATGGTTACATAAGAAATTAGGTTGTGAAAGCTATAAAACAAGCAAAGAATTATACTAAGGGACAAAACCATAAGATGTCACTAGATGGAAATGAATTTTTTTTACTATATGTTGAAGGTGTTTCGAATAATATTTCTAAATTTCTCAAGCACAAAAATATCTAAAAAAACTTCCTTTCCATTAATAAGTTGCATATGGTATTAGGGTTGGTGAAAGACGCTATAGACCCTAGCTTATGTAGTGGTGTTTATAAATATTAATGCTCATGTGGAATCCATTACATAGGGGAAATAAGGAGGTATATTTTAATAATAATCAAGGAATATGCTATAGACATTCAAATTAAATGGAAAGAGAATTCAACGTCAGTTGACCACTCATGTAAAAGAAAACATGTTATTTACATAGAAGATTCCAAAGTCATCTCTATATAAATCCATTTCCATAAGTAAAAATTAAGGGAATACATTGATATTATAAAACACTCCTCTAATCTTAATAGAGATGATGGCCTAGATATTAGTCATTCCTGGAGACCTATTCTCAATAACCCTTGGGTTTTCTTTCTGTTTACTTAATTAATTTTAATTTTCTCTAATTAATTTTAGTTATGGTGTTAATTATTATAGCATTAATTATAATTTATTTATTTTACTATTGACTAATTTTACCAAAAGTCAAATTAGGTCAGCCTCCTATATATTCAAACTCTTTATATGGGTCATCTAGAGGTAAAATGTGTATCATGGTCTTAATAAGGTCAAACACTATGTTTATCTTTGTCATATTTGTCTATAGTTTGTCCTAAGTCATTCTAGGCCACTTTTGGGGTCATTAATTAGACTTGTATGGTTTCCATATAAATAAAAGTGTTCCAAATAAATATTAAATGTCTCCCATGTTAGAATATGTCAAAGGAACTATTTTAGAACTGACAAAATGTAGTGCAATGTCAAAATAAGAATATCAATGGGAAAGCTGGTAGTTTTAGTTGTTGTATAGCCTATACAACATATTTTACACATGTGGTGGTTTCAAAAATGCCTCTTTAGGTTCCTTCAGCTCACTTTCATGCTTGGGAAACTTTGACAAGTCCAAAATGAGCAAAACTGACCAATCTTTCCTATTGCTCTCCTAAACAAGTAGAAATGGTCAACTAGTTTTAGTTTAATATGGCCAAGAGGAGGTGAGTTAGAGAAAGTTCACTTGAGGGATGAAAACAATATTTTTATAATATAAATTCATGGAAATAGTTTTAGGTTTGGTTGATTTTTCTCTATAAACCATTGTTAAGGTCTAATCCTCTTTTCTACCTGCACATCTCCATGGCCTTCAACTTTATTCTCTATTTGAATTGGTCTAAGAAATTCAAGTTGTGTACATATTATTATAGAGTGTGACCATAATTTTCATTTTATTATTAGTATGGTATCATGTGTGAACATCAAATAATGGTCCTAGACTATCTCATTCTGCTAGTTAGAGATTGAATTATTGTCTATAGATAAGTTTCATTAGTTATAGAGGTTTTTCTCTCCTATAGTGGTCTCAGATAAAGGGATACATGTTGTTTGCACTCTCAAATTACATGGTGATCACTCCATTATCTAAAATTTGAATCTCAAAAGATCATGGTTGGAAGAACACAATTATAATTTAAACATAATCAGAATTTCCTAGAACTGTCACACATAGTTAGGTGTAAAAGAGCTCTGACTAGGCACATTGATGAAATAATAAGATCTTAAGATGATGATAAGGATTATAAAGTGGAAAAAATAGTAATTATAATTTAAAATTTTTATAAATTGGTTGTGATAACAAATTCACTACAGACAGTCATAGACCATGCCTTCACCTATAGATAGTCCATAATGACAACTATAGGTAACTCCAATAGAGGCCTAAGAAGTATTGAAATTCTATAGGTTTAAAATATTTTAAACATTTTAATTAGTTTTGAAATCATGAATAATATAAATATGGATATGGTGAGATCATTTTATGCAGGAAAATTTGAGAACCATGTCTAGAATTTGGAAATCTGCATTTAGAAATAAATTACCTTAATTTTTCTGAATCAAGGTTTTATCCTTATTCAATTCTATCTTATGGTAGAGTATCTTGAGGTATAGATAGGACCAATTTTTTTCATCATGTATCCCAAGAATAGGAGAAATTCCTTGACAAAATAAATTGGTTTTTTGGTCAAGAGAAGGTGATGTAGGTAGGTTTTCAATTTAATCAAATTCTCATTAAAGACATTTAGTGAGATCTATAGTATTTGAATCTAAAATGAGCCTAGAATGTAATAATGACCTATAATAGAATGGATATATGATATGTAAGCATAAGAGAAGTAAAAAAAAACTATATAATATTTTTAGTGACTTTGAGACAACCAAGTGATGAAAGAACAATATTCAAACCCTAATGCACACCTATAGAGAACTTAAAAAAGTTTGAGTAGCAACTCATAGTCTAGCATAATCATAGGTCACTCATGTTAGTAAAGGATGCATGATTGTCTAATGGCCAAAAACATGAATTGATTGAATATGCATAAGTCAATTTCAGAATTAGGATTTCATTTCCTATGTTTTTCTAAACACACACTTTCACCTACATGAACCTCATTTTCCTAAGGTGAATGTACCTACAATTTGTTGTAGTCACATAACTAGCTTATGTTAGTAAAAGTGTCTAGACTAACATACAGGGTTTTATGATGGATTAAAATTCATGAAAACACTCTCATAATGATGGTAACACATTAAAAATGCACCTCAATAATTAAGTTTTTTGAACTATAGGCATAACTCAAGATTCATAGGCCCAAATAGAAGTTTGTGCATAGTCACAGACTTGAAGGATAGTTTAGAGAATTTGTAGTGTCAATGGTTCTATGAGTATGAAATAAATATGAAAATTTATACATAAGACAAAAAATACCTATTCAATCCATCCATAATCTTATATTTTCTAGGTAATTAGGGGAGATTCCCTCTATTTTATCTCAGACAGAGGGTACTCCCAATCAAGATGAGATTATAGACTTGGCAAGTAGATGGTAGGAGGTTAACATGAGGAGTATTGTGATGATTTATAATGGTGTGTAATTTTTTTTTGAACATGAAATAATGTGGAGAATAACTCATAGTAACTATAAACCACTTAGAGGTGGTCATGGACAACTAGAACATAGTCAGGCCTATTAGGCCTAGACTAGGCCTAAGCTAAGACTAGGACTAAGCCCAGATGATGCTAAATTACTTTTATAGGACCATATGAAAATTATAATCTAGTTGATATAATTAAATTTGAGATATAAGTTTTATTTAATCCATTGGATTATATAGAGTTTCACTGAGTTGGTCATTTTGAACCAATTCTAAGACAAAAACACATAGAATGTAAAGGAAGAGCTCGATAGGCCAACTTCAAACACTCATACCTATATTGACACATTTATGGTGCCCTATGGATCTTGGGGTATTTTATTAGGGTCATATAAAAAAATTCAATGGAAAACTTTTAGGGTTTGTAGGTCTGGTTATTATTAACCATACCTAAGAAGCAAAACCCTATAAAGCCCTCATAAAACCTTAGTTTTGACCTAATGGAGAAAGTATGAAAGGAGATATAATAAAGAGGGTTAGTATAAATTTGGAATTTATTTTTATTTGTTGAAGACTGTATTTGTTGAAGTTTTGACCTAATTGGTTTATACTTTCACTTTTACAAACAAGGTAAAAATAGGGTTTATTATAGGTTTTATTTTGTTTTATAGGTTTCGAAGAGAACTAAGGAGTGAGAATAATTTGGGGAGGCATATAGAGACTCATTACAAATATCCATAAACATTTATCACCATATATATTCATGAAAAAAATTATTCCCATTCATTATAGGCAATCTTAGATAGAGATTGAAGATAACAAGTGACTACCTAGTGAGAAGATGAGAAGCCCAATTTTGGATCCTCTTAAGGTTTAATTCATGGAGTGGAATGTAAAGAAACCTTAAAAAATTGTAATAATACCTATTTGATTTATTTTATTTATAAAATGAAGACCATATTGATGGCAAATGTGAATAATGAGGCTAAGAAGGCTAATGAATGACTGCAGATGGTGATTAGAAGTATCTAGAAGAAATATGTCAATTAAGCATGCATTTGATTACTATCATAGCATGTTCTCAAAAAACCTAAGATAGTGCATATGTGTCAAATATTAATAATATATTTTAAAGTGCTCAAGAGATGATTCATGATGAAGGTAGTTTCAAGAAGGCAATCAAAGGTCTCTACCCTAGTTTTAGAGAGTTTGCCATAGTTCATGTGGACACTTTTCCAAGAAAACCTTTATGGTCTATTTCACAATCCATTATCCTAAAATGTAACCATAAATCTCAACTTGACACATTTTCTTGTGGCTCTTAAGATCCACTTTTTCTCTCTCTTCTCACATATTCTATAAATTCAAGCCATTTTGTCTTTGTAAAGGGAATCCACACTTGGTATAGCAAAGCCCTTTTAGTTTGATACTATATTTTTCATTTGAAATAAGATTTGAAATATGGTTTTTAGTTCATAAAATATATTGTCTAAGTGTGTGAAGTTATGTATAGTGAAAGGTCAAGTGATTAGTATCTATCTTTGCTTTCTCTCAACCCTTTCATGTTTGATGCAAGTAATTCTTACTCTAATAGGTCACATGAAGTGTAATAAAGTGAATTTGTCAATCCTTAAGTGCAATTAATATCCTTAATGTCTAAAATTTTACCTCTAGTTCACTATCCTTGAGTAGTACAATGCATATCACCTCCATGTTTGAAACACTAATGTTAGAGAAATTTAAGATTTTGAGACTAGTCTTGTAAGTTAATTTTCATAGTGCACTTGTATAGTAGTCCAGTCAAGAATTTTTTGGTACATCACCTCATTAGATTAGGTTATTTTCATATCAATTATATCCCTTTTCATCCAAGAAAATAATTAGTGTAGGTGAAAAGAAACTAGAGTCATATCTAAGGAGCTATCCCTTAAATTTAGAGGTCTACCTCTACCATAGGAAACCCACAGTCATAGGGGTATTCCAATGTTGCTGAAATCTTAAACTAAGCTTGAAAACCCATCTTTAGGGTGAAAAATTTGGTGAAAACTATTATAGCATGCTTAGTGGGATCCTTGTTTCAAATACATCTTATCAAGGTAAATGTTAGTCTTGACAACATCACAGTTGCATATGATGTTCTACTCATCATTTGGTGAATCCATTCAAGGTAATTTATAGTTTTAGACAAATTTTTATCATTTATTATGTTCATACTTCATGGCCCTTACTAGGTATAATTATAGTAGAGGTTTTGATCCTATAAACCCACTACTTCAACTTGAACTTCCTTTTGAAGTTTAACATCCTCAACCTATCTTGACCTTTAAAGAACAATACAACTTTGCAATGCAATAAGATCAAGAGAGTGAACAGGAACTTGAGGAGAACATGAATAGGTAGCATGCCTTCCTATTCTTTAACACTAAAAATCCTATCCACCTCAATGTATATGATTATATATCCCCTAATGCTACCAAAAGTGTTCCCACTTTAAATGGTGAAGGTCATGTCACCCCTAGTCAAAATATTGGGGATATCTTAAACTTTTATGTTTTTCATAATGTCACTAAAGTCAATATCACCATTATATTACTTGCCATATCTCTTAGAGGGAAAGAACTTGACTGGTATAGGACATTGCTCAGAGGGTGTATCACAACTTGGGATGATTTTGGAGAGTTTTTGACATCAAGGTTTGAAGATGGAAGTGATCACACATCACTTATTCATCATCTTAATGTAATTTAAAGGGGCCCTAAGGAGACTATGCATGATTTTAATGAGATATCCCAAAAAACTTGGCATAGGCTGCATTCTCCCATGAGACCACCTAAAATATTTTTGTTTCTTGCATACCTAAGGGCTATTAGTAGTAACATAGCCATCATGCTATAGTCCATGGGTAGTTAAACCTTACCTAAAGCTTATGACCTTACCATTAGAGATGAGAATGGCCTAATATAATCTAGAAAATTAAATCCAAAAATTTCTATGCAATCTATATTTAATATGTCTATTACTACTCTAAGTGTTGCTCAAGTCCCAAGTTCAAATACTAAGTCTAGAGTTGCCCCTAAGAAGGTAAATTCTACTATTGATTTATATGAATGGATCTAAACCTTAGAATATAATATTAAGAAACTCAATATGTAGTTATGGACTTAACCAAAACCCATCTACATATTCTCAAAAATGAAATAGGTTCCGACCTTAGAAATATGGTCAAGGGAGTGGTCAAGGACAACCTAACTTCAATAAGCCATCTAATGTATATAACCCAACTTTCACCTCCAACACAAGACCATGGTATCAATTCTTAGAAACTTGGTCCAAGGAGAAGAATGGTAGTAAGGATAGTTCATGGATACAAATGAATGTGGGGAGAAAGGTTTGGTTACTCAAGGAGGAGTTACTCCTTAATTTTTAGTAAGAGATGAGCATTATGTGTAAGAAAATGAAAGATGACAACCCCAAAAGGTGAACCTTACAAAATTTCTAGAGGAAGACACATATGTCCTAAATATTAATAGTTTAGTTATAGATAATACTAGATCTTAGAGTAGGTATTTAGGTGATGGTAATAGTGTTGAAACAAGTGCAAGTAGTCATCCTACAAGGTGGTAAGGTGTGAGTCTAAGTTTGACAATCCCAATAACTTTTGTACCTACTCTAAGTCAAAATGTTGGAAGAGTCACTCAAAGTGATCCAATGTCTCAAGATAAAGTCACTTATTTGAATTTAATGACATAATAAAAGGTAAATGATCATTCTTTTAACATTTTGGATTATTTTAGTGTGATAAGACTAGTCTCTCTATTTTGGAAATGCTTAACTTTCCTAGTCAAAAAGAGATCCTTCAAGAGTAGTTATCTCAAATCCACATTCATCCTCAACCATCAAGACATGATGGTAATTTTTATCTCACTAATTCTTTGACACACATTTTGGAACCCTCTTATAGATCTGAAAATTCTCCACCCTTATACCTAACTCTCATTATTAGAGACAAACTTTTTCACAATTGCATTGTAGATAGTAGAGTTAGTACCTTAGTTATACCCCAGTTTGTGTCAAATAAATTGGGTTTGAAATATGAAACATATAGTAAGGGAGTGCTTAAAATATATGGGACACTATCTAAGTTTTTTGTATTTTTCAAAGGTTTGAGAGTTTTACTTTAGGATTGTCCAAGATTCACTATCCTTCAAGATATAGTAGTGGTTGATTTTCCTGCTCACTTTGCTATCTGCTTCTCAAGGGATTTCATAGCCAAGATAATAGGTTACCTATCATATGATTGGTACTTATTGGCCTTAAATATAATTTATAGATCAAAGGTAACCATTATTACTCAACCACTAGATGATTTTCACATTGAGATCTATGTAAAAGTAAGATCTAATCTCAATTGCACAATCAATTATCAAGAAGAGTTTGTTATGGATAACGTAAAATATTCTTAGATTGATGGAATATATTATTTATTATTAGATGATTATGGTGTTGACACTTATGGACATGATACATACACCTTATTTATGTAAACTGATCTTGGCACATACATCATCCATGAGGGAGGATATGAACATTATGAGGTAAGCATTGATAATTCCTTTCCATAGGCTATTGAGGGTAATTAATTAGTTCATATTCATAATGATAATGTTATTAAAATGATGGTAGATTATTATGATGAAAATAAAAATGGAATTATACCTACACAAGATTGATTCCATGAACATGACAACCATGAAGAGGAATATGATATATGGTAAGGGTTTCATGGCATAAGTCTAGAGTTTGAATAGTTGAGTAAGTCTAATACCATTATAAAGAAGTGTGAATCTGATAATAAGGTTGTTGATGAACCTAAAAATTAGGCTATTAATATTATTATCAAGAATGAAGGATAATGTCTTGTTAATAATGAAATGGAGTCTCTTGCCAAACATGAGAATGAATATCTAGTCACTACCAAGAAGGTTACAATCATGGAGTCTAGTGGATCTAAAGTATAAAATTATATGTTTGAGGAGTAGTAAACAACTCAACCTGAGGTTGAACCATTTTTTATATGTGTTGGAGTATAATGAAGATAAAATTGATAGTTCTACACTTCAAGTATATCATGTTTAAGAGGAATCTAAAGTTGAGGCAACTTTGAGGACTCCCAAGGTTTAGTTTGAGAAGTTATAATTAGACATGGTAGAAGAAAAAAAAATTGTGGAGCCAAAAAATATTATTAGAGGGATTGATGGAGTGTCCTTTCAATCTCTAAGAATCACACTTGTAGACATAATAATATATAAAGGTGGTAAATTGTTTAACCATCTACATAAGAAAGTGTTTGTTGATAAGCATGTTTTACATGATAGATTACTTTCATGGATAAGAAAGGATGCAAGAGGTACCAATTTTGACCTAGTTGAAGTAAGGGTGATTTTTTTTCACCTCAAGTGTTTTAGGTCTTGTCCATACTAGGATAGGTGTGTGCTTTTACTTATGTTGTGTGTGTTTTCCCTAAATTTTCTTAATAACATGTTTTTTTTTGCTTAGGTGTTATCTTGTGTTTTATTTTTTGGTGGGGTTTAAGAGGTAATTTAATGTATATATAGTGTACAGGTGAATCCATATCCTAATGGATATGAGGAGGCTATTGATCTTTAGCATTACTAGCTTGTCACTCTAGGAAATTGCCAAAATGTTGACTAATTTGATAACAAGTCAAATTAGGTCAACCCCCTATATAGTCAAACTCTTTATAGGGGCCTTATAGATTTAAATTGTGTGTCATGGTTTTAATAAGGTCAAACATTATGTTTATCTTTGTTACATTTGTATATAGTTTATCCTAAGTCATTCCAGGCCACTTTTGGGGTCATTAATTAGACTTATATGGTTTCCATAAAAAAATAATTTTTTTAAAGGAATATTTAACAACCCCCATGTCAAAATATGTCAGAGGAACTATGTTATAATTGACAGAATGTAGGTGCAATGTCAAAACAAGAAGATCAGTGGGAAAGATGATAGTTTTCAATTATTATATAGACTTTACAACAAATTTAACACATTTTGTGGCTTAAAGGTTTCCTCTTAAAGTTATTTGAGCTAACTTTCATGCTTGGGAAGATATTACAAGTCCAAAAATGAGAAAAAATAACCTATCTTTCCTATCGATCTTCTAGAAAACCAAAAATGGTCAACCAATTTTAGTTTAGTATGACCAAAAAGAGGTGAGTTAGAGAAAGTGCACTTGAGGAATGATAATAATAATCCTACTCTAACTTCATGTAAATATTTGAATTTTTGGATGCTTTTTATCTATGAACCATAGCTAAGAAGGTCTACTCCTCTTTTTTGCTTGCACATTCCCATGGCCTTAATGTTTCTTCTTTGTTTGAATTTTTATAAGTAATTCAAGTTTTGAAAGTATTATTAGAGAGTGTGACCATAATTTTCATGTGATTATTAATCTAGTTTCACTTGTGAACATCAAATAATGGTCCTAGATTATCTCATTTTACTAGTTAGAGATTCCATTATAGTCTATAGATAAGTTTCATTAATTATAAAGGTTTATCTCTCTTATAGTGGTCTTAAATCAAGGGATACATGTTTTTTCCACTATTAAATTGCATGGAGATCACTCTCTCCTCTAAAATTTTAATCTCAAAGGGTCATTATTGGAAGAACATAGTTAGAAATTAAACATAGTCAAGATTTCCTATAATTATCACCTACATTAAGGTGTAAAGGATATCTAACTAGGCACATTAATCAAATAGGAAGATCTTAAGATGATGAAAAGTATTATCAAGTGTAAACATTAGTAATGAACCTTTTAAATGGTTATAAATTACTTGTGATAACCAATTCACTACACAAATTCATTTACCATACCTTCACCTATAGGTAACTCCAACAAAGGCCTAAGGAGTATTGAAATGGTATAGGTTGAAATATTTGAAACCTTTTAATTAGGTTTGGGAGCATGATGAATATCAAGATGGAAATGATGAGATAATTTCATGTAGGTAGACTTCAAAACCATGTCTACAAGTTGGAAAGTTGCATTTTGGGATAAATTACCTTAATTTATCCAAATTAGGGTTGTGTCCATATTAAATTCCATCTTATGATAGGTATATTGAGTTATAAATAGGCCCAATTATTTTCATCATTTATCCCAAGCATAGGGACAATGCCTTGACAAAATAAATTGGTTGTTTGGTCAAGATGATATAGGTAGGTTTTCAATTTTAGAAAATTTCCATTGTAGACATTTAGTGATATCTATAGTATTTAAAGCTAAAATGAACCTACAATATAATAATGGCCTATAATAGAATGGATTTATGGTGTCTAATCATAAGATAATTAAAAATATATATATGAGTCTTAGTGAATTCAAGATAGAACCAAGAGATAAAAGATAAATATTCAAACCCTAATGCACATCTATAGGAAACTTGAAGAAGTTTGAGTGGCAACATGCGATCTAGAATAATCATAGGTTGTTCATGCTAGTAAAGGATGCATGATTGTATAATGGGAAAAAACATTTAATTATTAAATATTCATAAGTTAATTGAATAATGAGGATGTCATTTCCTATGTTTTTCTAAATTCACACCTTTACACATAGGAACCTCATTTTCCTAAGGTGAATGCACCTATATTTTACTATAGTCACATAACTAGCTCATGCTAGTGAAATGGTCTTGACTAACATACATATGTGTATGATGGATTCAAATTCATGAAACCACTATAATAATTATTGTAACACATTCCAAATTAACATCAATATGTAATGTTCTTAACCTACAAGCACAACTCAAGATTATTAGGCCCAAATAGAATTATGTGCACAATCATAGACTTGAAGGCAAGTTTCAAGAATTTGTGGTGTTAATGGGTATATTAGTATGATATAAATATGAAACTTTGTACATAATACCACCAAGACCTATTCAATCCATTCACAATCTTAGATTTTCTAGGTAAATAGGGGAGATGCCATCTATTTTGTCTCAGATAGAGGGCACTCCCAGTCAAGACATGATTAGAGACTTGGTGAGTAAATGGTAGGAGGATAAAATGAGGATCCTTGGGATGATAAAAATGGTTTGGAATGTTTTTTTGAACATGAAAAAATGTGGAAAAGACCTCACAATAACTAGAAACCACTCAGAGGTGGTCATGGACAACTATACCACAATTAGGCTTATTAGGCCTAGACTAGGCCTACGCCATAACGATTCTCAATTACTTTTATAAGACCATATGTGTTGGTATAGTGTTTTAATTTATGTGAATATTATGCCATTAATATCAAAGTGTGTTTTCATTGATGTCTGTATGCATCTAGTGAAAATGCATGGTGAGTAATCATGATAAATGAGGTTGATGTCTAGATGAGCATGGTGTTTAGATGAGGAATTCTAGTTAGTGGTATGTGTTATGAAAATATTATTATAATTTAAGGTATGTAGTGATTTACATGATAAATAAAGGTGTAGGTCTAAGTGTATTATCTTCTTAGTTGATGTTGTGTTAAGGTTATGATGTGGAAGGAACATGTCAAGGCATTAAGGTGTCTTATAAAGCCTTGTATAAACCTTGTGAGAATGTATGTGAAAGTATAATAATGAATTTAGGATCATGAAAGTCATGTGATAAATATGTATAAGCATACAGGAGTGTTTCAAAGTTAGTTGTCAAGCTTTAAGAAGCCTGGTCGTGACACTGGTCATTGCATGAAAAGACCTTATGAGAAGGTATGAGCTTGGTGACTTGGTGAGATGGATGCACTAGAGGCATAATAGGTTGTATAATTTTAATTTATCATATATGAGGCATTGGATCACTTAGGATATTATCAAGGTGAACCTACAAGGGTAAGATATACAATCAAGTCTACAACTAGACCATTTCTATACCCTACCTAGCCTAATGAAGCATCATGAGCTATTATCAAGATATATGAAGGATTATTTACATTTATTAAGAATGTGATATGTTTTTTAAGCATGTGAATGAAGTATTAATATCTTGAAAAAAGGCTTCAAGGTCATCTCAAGACCTAATAAGGTATGAAGACTTAGATGTAAAAAGTAAAATGGTGAGAGCATGGTCTAATGAGATTTTAAGTTCCATTTCCAAGGCATGTGTGAGTAGGTGAGCATTAAAAAATATTATTAATTTTTTTTTTAATGATTTTCATGAATTTTTAAGTCAAAATTTAAAGGTTAAGGTAAGAAAAAGTATTTTAAGGTCTCTCAAATGCACATGATGAAGAGTTGTCTACGAGAGGGTTTTTCAAGTGCTCATTAGCACAAGCAGAATCTACATGAGGACCTAATATATTTATGGTATATGGGTAAGGGTTATAGATTAAAAATTTTAAGCACTAGTTTTTGTAATGAGTGGTTAAGCTTTATGAATGATCATTAAGACCGAAAGATGGTTTAAATCATCAAAGAACCCTAACAATAACCTGACGTTGAAGAACTTTCTCTAGAGTAATTATAATGGTTTGATATGTATATTTAATTTATTTTAGTTTGTATTAAAATATCCCATGCACCTCTATGTGTGATTAGTTTTTTAGGTGTGTGAGCAGACCCTACAAGAAAGAACATGTTTCTCATAAAATTGTTATATAAGTCATAGTTGACCAAGTTAAAGTTGTTAAATGGATGGAGAACAAATTTTGATATTTTTTTTTTGTGTCCATGGTATTTTATATGTATGTTTTATCCCTTAGGTGTGCTAAAATGGTCATCCAAGACAACATATCGCTAATAGGCCTAATGGTGCAAACTGTGAGAAATTTAGGTATAAGTGAGAAGGTGATTAGGGATGTGTTATCATGGATTATGTATGATTAAAAATTTATTAAGAATGTTTTAAATACCTATAATATATGTTCATTTTGGTTATAATTTTTGGAGGTCAGTGGTTATAGTGAAAAAGTTGCTCACAAGTTGACATGTCCATCTAAGTGAGGTATGTATACAGTGAGGTTATGAGATTGGTATGCAAGACCAATATTGCCATTTGACCAAGTTATATATGTATCTAATAATTTTTAAATTATATAATAATATAACACAAATTCATTTTAATTCTATGAAAGTTTCTACATAGGTGTTAAAGGTCTTTATCACCATGATTGTGTTTGAAGGTAAACTAACAAATCTGGGTAAGCAAGTTGCATAGACGAGTTTGAGACTCTATGCCATGAGTTAATGTATCTAATTAAAATTATGTTGTTTTTTTTTCTACTTTTATGTAATATATATACTTTTTATAATAATGTAATTTAGTGTAAGAGGTTGAAACATTGAATCCAAAATGGCTTGTCTAGTTGAGTGAGGTCTGAGAGAGAGAAGGTCAACAAATTAGTTTACAAGACCAATAATTGATAATAGAGATTGTGATATTTATGTTTTATATTGTTTTTATTATGTTTTTGGATAATTTTAATTCATTTTAAGTCATTTTTTTGTTCCTTCAAGTGTCAAAATTTCATGTTTCTTTGACTATGTTTTGAGTCTAGTTGGCAGTTCTAAGTGGGATACTTGTAGAGAAGGGTTTGAGTAATTTAGCCCTAAATTGTGAAGTATAAATAATATTTTTATTACCTTTAGGTAATATATATTATATATATATATTATTTTTTTCCATGTTGTTTTGTAAAAATGGTGTTTATACTTTAGTTGTTCAAGATAGATTTTTTGTGTATGCACAAGCCTATTGTGAACAGTGTCTTGAGAAGGGGTTCAAGTGGTGGTTGTACCTAAAAGGTGTTATGGAAATAAATTTAAGTTTTTTAAGGTATATTTTATTAATATATGATTTTTTCCAACTTATTTTGTAGTTTATAATCATCCCAAGAAAGATAAAGTGTAACATGCTCTAATGAAGGCCTAATTGAATTATGTATCCTTAAGGCCTAAAAGGGGGTTTGGTCCAATATGATATGACCAACATATTTTATTGTGTGATTAATGTTTGAAACTATTATAATACATATTTTAATGGTAATACAAGTATGAAAGTGTGCATGGCTGACCAAGGTGTGTGAGAGAAAGTGACTTGTATAAGATCAAGACTAGTTAGGCCTATTTGAGTGTGTTAGATAATTGAGCGTGAAAGAAAATAAAAGAGCACATTGAGGATAATAATTAGGTCATGTATACCATTATATGTTTGTATATAAATATTCATAAATATCTAACAAGAGGCATGAGTATGGATATCAAGGTCATATGACCTAGTTAGTCTTGAAGAGACATAGTAGAGAAAAGAAGCCTAGAGGCAGTTTTAAGAGGGATAGAAGTGTGTGAAGAGCAGAATAAGGTGACCATAATATATTTAAGATTATAACAAGGAAAAATATTGAAGTCATAATTTTTCTTATCTAAGTGGGTGTTTGGTTAAGAGGTGGCTGAGTTGGTGCTGAGTCACTAAGGGAGTTGGTGCTTCCTTGCAAGTGGGTGCTTGCTAAAGACTGTGTCAAGTCAATACTTGATAGACTAGGGTTGGTGATCCAATTTGAGTGGGTGATAAACTAAATTTTATTAATTTATTTATAGGACTATATTTTTTATATATGGTTAAATTATTTTACTCCCCGTGAGAATTTTCCACATAGATGATGTGTTCATACTTGTTATGTGTATATTCTCTTTACTACGTTAGTTGATATTATTTATATGATGATGTTACTTGAATTATTATTATAAGATCTATTGAAATTAAAGTAAAATTTTATAAGCACACTGATTTACCCCCTCCTCTCAATCATCTTAATTCCAATAATTGGTATCAGATTAGGTCTTTTGAGATAGGCCTAATAGATTGAAGGTGATCCTAAGAAGCACACACATGAATTATGATAATGACTATGTTGATGAAGTTGAAAATGGATATCTATTCTTGTCTAAATTATAAGGTTGTTCCAAGGAAGAAGATAACATGTACGATGAAGAAGTATATTATGATAGTGAAGGAGAAGCTAAATTAGACCTTGAATCTAAGATCATAAGTTACCCTGATGATTTGAAGCATAAAAAAAGGACTATCGAGGATATCAAGAATCAAATAGAGGGTGTCAATGCAAGGTTTAGATCAAAGGAATTTTAGTATGATGAGTTTAAGATAGAGATATATTCTTTAACAGTTGAGCATGAGTATCTTATAAATAATATGAGTAAGATGAAAACATATGAGAAGTCAGAAAAGAGCACTAAGGAGATCTAGGTGACATGTTAAGTGGTCAGAAGTCTACTAATGATAAGGTAGGTATTAGTTTAAAACTAGATAAAAATGAGAATGATAATATGAATAGGAAGGTCAACCTTAAAATGTCAACAAATTATGTTAGGTAGCCTAACACCATGAGGTATTACAATGGTTTTAATGGTCACTATTTTGTTTGTTATCAATTTGGACATAAATCAAAGGATTGTAGAAGGATGACACCCAAGAAATAGTTTTTATGGTACTATGGTAAAGGAAGTACTTGGCCAGGAAGAGATCTTAGACTATATCAATCAGGAGGTATGTTAAACAAGAGTAAGGTTATTTTCTATGAGTGTCAATTTGTTGGTCATATTGTAAGATTTTGTCAGATCATATTAGATAAGCCCTTAAAATAATAACAAGATGTTGGAATCTCCTAAGAGATGAATCATGGTATGGAGACCAAAAAAGGTAAAAACTAGTCATGATCAACCTATGGATCAAGGTGAACTAATTGACATGGTATAAGTATACGAGTCTTTGGTATCAACTCAAATAGAGAAGTAGAAGGATGATGAAGACATCAAGTTAGAGGTGCCAATCATAATCAAGAGGATCCTAAAGAAATAAAATCAGCCTCATGATTTCAAGTTGGTTGAGAAAAGAGTGTATATCTAGGAATCTCTTGATTTCACATTGTTCTAGAGCTTTGTGAAGTGAGATGTCTTTATTAGACTTCATAGAGGCATTCATCACTCAATAGAAGCATCATGGAGGTGTGTTATAGAGATGTTCATTGGGGTATTATCATAAGGATTTTAGTTTTATAGGTGCATCAATATTACCTAAAGGTCATAAAGGACCAAGGCACATGTTGTATAGTCTCAGTTTGCATATCATGAAGAAGATAAGATATGATAGAGGTATATCATAGTAAATCATGTAAGCACAAACCTAGATGATAGAATGATATTGTAATAAGGATGTCATGATGAGGCTTATAGACATGAATGAGATAGAGTTATTAAATAATAAAATATGAGATACCATGAAAGACTAGATTGTTCCCTTGAAACAATATCTTTGATTATAGACAAACCAAATTGACATGGTGGATAGCATTGATTATAGATATGTTTTATGACCATAAGAATTAAGTGTGATTTATCTAGGTGTTTAAATGTGACATTTGGGTCATGTATCATAGGTCTATATGCTTATTATTCCCTAGTTGTGTGAGGTGAAGGTGATCAAATAATTCATGAGCTTCAAGAGTTGGTTGATAGTACAAAGAAGGTATAAAGAATCATGATGATAAGTTAGATGTTTATATATCTTGAATAGAAAAATGAATTTATATATTATTCATCTCTATGCCATCAAGGTGAATAAAGGAAGGTAAGTAGTCTTGTATACTTGAGTCCATTTAAAGAAGATATTTGTTAGATAAGAATAAATGGGATATCCTAGTGAGTTTGAGACATATCAAGGATAAGATGTGTGGTCTTCTGATCAAAGTTTATTTAAAGGATAAGATGTGTGGTCTTTTAAGGGGGAGCTTGGTAGCTTTAAGTTATTTTATAGTTACTAATAATAGTTTCCAAATAAGGAGAATGAATGGTTCCAATAATTTTAATGTGTAAATAATGCCAAAGGGGGGAAAAGTTCATAAAGGAAGATTTATTAGATTAGGGGAGAAGTGATTGATTAGATTGTAGTATGTTTTACCATCAATGACAAAGGGGGATATTATTTACATAGTGTTTTCATTGATGACAATCTAATGTAATCAATGTTAAAGTGTGTTTTTTGTTGATGTCTAGATGCATCTAGTGAAAATGCATGGTGAGTAATCATGATAAATGAGGTTGATATCTAGATGAGCATGGCTAGTTACCAATATGTGTTGTGAAAATCTTATGATCAATAAAGGTATGTAGTGATTTACATGATAAATAAAGGTATAGGTTGAAGTGTCTTATATCTACTTAGTTGATGTTATGTTAAGGTCATGATGGAGATGAAATAGGTCAAGGCATCAAGGTGTCTTATAAAGCCTTGTTTAGACCTTGTGATAAGGTATGTGAAGGTATAATGATGAAGTGAAGAGAACTAAAGTCATGTTAGAAAGATGTAGAAGCATAAATGAATGTTTCAAGGTGAGTTGTCAAGCTTCAAGAAGCTTGAGAAGCCTAGTCATGGCATTGGTCATTGCATGAAGAGACCTTATGAGAAGTTATGAGCTTGGTGTCCTAGTGATATGGATGCACAAAGGCATAAGAGGATATATAAAGTTACTTGAGCATGAATATGAGGCATTGGATCACTCACAAGAGTCTCAAGGTGAGCCTATAGGGGTAAGATATATATGTCAAGTCTATAACTAGACCATTTCTAGACCCTGCCTAGCCTAATGAGGTATCATGAGCTATTATCAAGACATATGAAGGATGATTTACATTTTTTAAGCATGTTAAATGTTTTGTAAGCATGTGAGTGTAGTATTGATATCTTGAAAAGAGGTTTAAAGGTTAGTTCAAGACCTAATAATGTATGAAGACTTAGATGTAGAAATTAAGATGGTGAGAGCATGGCCTAATGAGGTATAAAGATAAGTTTTTAAAGCATTTGTGAGTATTTGAGCATTGACAAAGGTGATTCAAGTTTTTTTAAGCATGTTCATGATGTTTGAGGTCAAAAGTTTAAGGTTAAGGCAAGAAAAAGTGTTTTATGGTCTCTCAAGTGCACAAGATGAAGAGTTTTCTACCCAAGAAGGTCTTTAAAGTGTTTTTTGTAATGTGTAACATCTACATGAAGATTTATATCTTAAATTTCTAGGTACTAGTTTTGGGAATGAAGGGTTAAGCATTATGAATGATCGTTAAGATTGGAAGATGGTTTAAAACCTCAAAGAACCCTAAAAATGACCTAATGTTGAAGATATTCCTAAAACATGATAATAATGGTTTAATATGGATATTTACATGATTTTAGGTTTTATTCAACTCTCCTAGTCACCCACATGTTTCGTATATAATTATTGTAGTAGTCAAACTTAACCAAGTCAAAGTTGATAACTGGATGGAAGAAAAAGTTTGAGGCTTTTATTTTTTTTCATGGTGGTTTATGGGTAGGTTTTATCCCTCAAGTGTGATAAATTGATCATTAATAATTTTTAGAGGTTAATGGTTATAATGAAAAAGTTTCTCACAAATTAGCATGTCCGTCTAAGTGAGGTATGTGTATAGTGAGGTTATGAGATTGGTTTGCAAGACCAATATTTCTATTTGACCAAGTTATATATGTATCTAGTAATTCTATAATGATCTCATAATATCATCCAAATGAATTTTAGTTCTTTTAAAGTGTATAAATAGGTGTTAAATGTCTTTATCACCATGACTATGTTTGAAGGTAAACTAGTAGATATGGGTAAGCAAGTTATAGAGATGAGTTTGAGACTCTTTACCATGATTTAATGTATCTAATTCACATGATGTTGTTTTTTGGGACTTTTATTTATTATATATTCTTTAAAAAATATTTTAAGTTCATGTAATAGGTTGAAACATTTAATCCAAAATGGCTTGTCTGACTGAGTGAGGTTCGAGAGAGAGAAAGTCAACAATTTGGTCTGCAAGACCAATAATTGACAATAGAGTTTATGATATATGTGTTGGAGGTTGTTCTAAGTGTGATTTAAGATAATTTTAATGCATTATAAGTACTTTTATATTTTTTGTTAGATATAATAAGTTCATGTTTCCTTGACTATGTTTTGAGGCTAGTTGGCAGTTCTGAGTGGGCTACTTACAGAGAAGGGTTTAAGTACTTTATCCCTAAGTTGTGAAGTTTAAATCATATGGTGATGACCCTAAGGTCATATATATTCTGCATATATTATTTTTTCCATGTTTTTTTGTTAAAATTGTGTTGATTCTTCAATTTTTCAAGATAAATGTTCTGTGTATGCACAAGCCTATTGTGAACTATGCCTTCATAAGGGGTTCAAGTGGTGGTTAGACCTAAAATGTGTTTTTCACCTAAATTTAAGTTGTATAAGGTATATTGTATTAATATATGAAGTGATACATCTGAGCGTGGAGTTTTGAAGCATTCTAGGAAAGACAAAGTGTAACATGATCTAATGAAGGCCTAATTGAATTAGGTCTCCTTAAGGCCTAAAAGGGGTTTTGGTCTAATATGTTATGGCTGACCTATGTATTGTCAGCTTAATGTTTAAAAAATGTTATAATAAATATTTTAATGGAAATCCAAGTATGTGAGTGTACAATGACAACTAATGTGTGTGATATCAAGTGACTTGTATAGGAGTAAGACTAATTAGGCCTATTTGAATGCATTAGATAAGTGAGTGTAAAAGCAAATAAAATAACACATTGAGGAGATGAAAGAGGTCATGTAGACCATCATAGGAGTGTATAGGGAAAATAATTAATATATAACAAGAGTTATATGTATGGATATCAATTTCATATGACCTAATTAGTCTTGAAGAGACCTAATAGAGCAGTAAAGCTTAGAGGCAATTTTGAGAGAGATAAAAGTGTGTGAAGAGCTGAAGAAGGTGACCATAAAATATTCAAGATTGAAACAAGGACAAATATGGAAGGTATATGTTTACTTAGATAATTGGGTTCTTGATTAAGAGGTGTCTGAGTTGGTTCTGATTCACTAAGGAAGTTGGTGCTTCCTTACAAGTGGGTGCTTGTTAAATACTCTATCAAGTTGGAACTTGATAGACTAGGGTTGCTTCTCTAAGTTGAGTGGGTGATCAACTGAATTTGATTCATTTCCTTATAAGAATATTTTTCTAAGCTATAATTAGTGGGTTTTATTCCCCATGAGGGTTTCCTATATAGATGATGTGTTCATACTTGCTATGCATATATTATATTTACTATGTTAATTTATGTTGATCATATGATGATGTTGCTTGATGAAAGATTAGAAGATATATTTAAATCAAATTAAAAGTTTATAAGGACATTAATTTACCGCCCTCTCAATCATATTCATTCTAATAATATGGTCATTCCAATCCAATTGAGAGCCTTCAAGGGGATATATAATGTTTATTTAAGCCATTAGTTTGTAGGGAATTGTACCAAATTGATCATTTTGACCCAATTCTAAGATAAAGGCACACAAAATGCAAAGGAAGATCTTGATAAGACAAATTCAAAAAATCATACCTATACAGAAACATTTCATGGTTAGCTAAAGAGTTAGGTGTAGTTGATTAGGAACCTAAACTTGGTTTTAGTGGCATTTATTTAGGGGTCATACGTTTAGTTTTTATGAACCATCCTTAAGAAACATAACCCTTTAAAACCCTGATTTTGACCTGATGGAGAAAAAATGCAAGGAAATGCACTCAAGAGGGGTAGTATGACATGGTAATTGATTTAGTCTAGTTTAATAATCTCTTAGTCTCCTTCCCATCCAACTGATCTATACTTTCACTTAAATAGACAAGGTAAAAACATGGTTTCTTTTAGGGTTTATTGTGTTTTATAGGTGTATAAGATAATTAAGGAGTGAGAACCATTGGTGGAGGTATTTATAGGCTCATTAACACTCTCCATATTCATTTCTAACCATAAATGGCATGAAAGAATCTATACTACACCTTTCATCACAGGCAATCTTGGATAAATATTGAAGATAACAAGTGAATTCCTAGTGAGAAGTGAGAAGTCTAAGTTTGGATCTTCTTAAGGTCTAATTCATGTATTGGAAGGAAAAGGGACCTTCAAAAAGTATCCTAACACCTCTTACATGTATTTTTTTGAGAAAATAAAGACAATATTGATGAAAAATGTGAAGAAAGAGCTCAAGAAGGCTAATGAATGACTGTATATGGTGAGTACAAGTGTCTATAAGAAGGATATCAATTAGGGATGCATCTGATGAATTTAATAACATGTTTCCAATATATTTAATATGTTGAATATGTTTCAACTCTCTCTTGTCTATATTCAATCACTCAAGAGATGTTTCATGATGAAGGTAGTCTCAAGAAGGCAGTTGAAGGTCTCTACACCAATTTTGGAGAGTTTATCATAGTTCATATGGAAACTTATCCAAGAAGACATTCACGATCTATTTCACACTCCAATATCATAAAATGTAACTATCTCTCTTAGCTTGATGATTTTTATTGTGACCCTTGAGCTCACTTATTCTCTCTTTTCTCACATATTTTATAAATTTAAGCCATTTTGGCTTTGTAAAGGGAATCCACGCCTGGTATAATGAAGCCCTACTAGTTTGATACTATATTTCGCCTTTGAAATAATATTTTTATTTTGTTTTTGAGTTCACAAGATATATTTTCTAAGTGTGTGAACTGATGTATATTGAAATATTAATTATTAGTATCTATCCTTGCTTTCTCTCAACCCTTTCATGTTTGACGCAAGTAGTTCTCACTCTAGGAGGTTATATGAAGTGTAGTCAAGTGCATTTATCTATCCTTAAGTGTAAGGAATAGTCTTAGTGTCTAAAATATTAAATTTAGTTCACTCACCTTTAGTAGTACAATGAATATCATCTCCATGTTTGAAACACTAATGTTAGAATAATTCATGATTTTGATACTAGTGTTGTAAGTTCATAGTGCACTTGTATGATAGTCTAGTGGAGATATTTATGTTGTATCACCTCATTATAGTAGGAAAATTTTATATCACTTTTATCCATTTTAATCCAATAAAACATTTAGTGTAGGTGATAAGCAACCAAATTCATATCTAGGGAGCTAGCCCTTAAACCTAGAGGTCTACCTCTACCATAGGCAACACACAGGCCTAGAGGTATTCTAATGTTACCAAAATATTAGAGTGGGATTGAATAACTATCTCTAGGGTTAAATTTTTTTTGACAATATTTACTATTAGGGTAATCAAGACCCCATTTTATTATAACATTAAAAAAAAAATTAACCATTAATGAATTTTCCTTATTATTTTATTCTTAAGACTCACAATTTGTATTTACCATTTTTTGGTTTCTCAAATCACATTGAGGTATGATACTACATATTAAAAATGGGAGTTGGACACATTTTAAAAATATTAGAAATAACTACATGCCCTCTCACTTAATACATCATTTGACCATTAATTTCCACACTATTTACATATTACGTCTCCCATTATTCAACCATAAATATTTTTTTCCTAAATAAGGATCACATATGATGACTTGAAACATCAAGGAAAATAAAAAATAGTTTATTCAAAAAATTGAGAAATTTAATTTATATGGATTTTTAAAGCATAAAATATCTAAAATATTATTTATTATTGTACTATGAACAATCATTTTTTTAAATTTACATTTATATTTTAAATTATTCAAACAAATTATTTCTCTATGTAGGAATATTTTCATCTTTTTCAATATTAAAAAATACCGTCTCCATCATTATAGCTTCTCTAGTTTCCATTTCATATACATTATGAATAGATGTAACACTTTCTTCATTCACTTGTGTGATATGATCACACAAATTGGTTATTATTTTTATTTCAATATTAATATCTAGACATTCAAATGCTTTGTGTCCAATATCACCACATCTATAACACATTCCATTAAATCCATAATATATACCTAGACCAAAGGTATATGATCCTCTTCCTCTAAAATTGCCTCTACCTCTCTAGGTATTAACACCATTATATTGTGAATTACTTTCATTTCCATCTTGCCTTTGTGTAGAATAACCTATGCCACTTACACATACATGTGTGAATATTCCTCTTCCACTTGATGTTCCTTTTTATTTTTTGAGTAAAAAAATTGTCTTCCTTCAACACACATTGGTAGGATTCTTCCGTAGATAAAAATTTGATCATACCAAATTCATCTTGAATTCCATGCACAATCCATTTACATATCTAGCGATATTTTCAACATCATCTTCCACATGATACACTCTTATAGTAAGTCCATAATACTCAGCAATTTGTTCTTTTAGACTCATCTCCTTTTATTGAAGGTTTTGGATTTTATTCAAAAAACTCATATTATAATCCACAAGAATGAATTTAAATTTTAGATTGGAAAAAAATCAATTACATGTCTTAATATTTTATTTACCTTTGAATTGTATCTAATCTTTTAAATCTTCCAACCATAAATAGACATGACCTTTCAAATTTATGCCAGTAAACTTAACCCACTCAAGATATTATATAATTTCATATTCAAATTATTTATCTAACTCAAAGATTTATTCAATGAGCTCTTCAAACTAAAATTTTTAGAATAATGTATAGGTTCCACATTTGGTTTGATTTTCATTATAAAAATAACTCGTAAGAATCTATATTTAGGTTCATCAACCTCTTATATAATATCTTGATCTTCAAGCGATTCTTATACAATATTTGTATCAATTTATTTGTCTACTAATTCAACTCCATGATGATGTGTGGTTTGCACAACTTCCATTCTAGCTTAAATTTATATTATCACTTATTCTATATTGGTTAATCTAGATGATTTACACACTTAGGTTATTAAACCCCCTATGCCCCCATATATACCATTTAATCAAAAATAAAATATATGCATACTAAATTGTGATCTTAGATCAATTACATAAAAATTCTTCCAAATTATTTAGAATATTCTTATAACTGATTTCTACCCATATTCACAAATGTAGAAATCAATAATAAATAAAAAAGACTACAACCTTGCTATGATACCAAATGATGCAATAATGATAAGGGGTCTCAATTAAGAGATACCTTAGATGATGCAACTCTAATAATAATCAAAATAAAAAATTTAATAAAATACAACAAAAGATGCTTAGATATTTATTTAATTTCAACCAAATGAAATATAATAGGCATAATGACACAATAACACTATGATCTCACAATGATATTTGTTACAACATCAAATCTATAGATATTAGTTATGCTAACTCACATTTTTTGTAATATAAACTCTTAGATCTAATATTACTCCATATAAATCAAATAATTAATCCCTTATCATAGGAATATGGGAATTTTTATATATATTAAAGACACATATACTTAAATTAAGTGATTTAACCCCACTAATAGCATAAACACACCTTATTTTGTCCTAAACAATAAATGTCACAAATATAAAATGTATTGACATTTCCAAAAAATAATAACATGTTAGAAATCAAATCATCCCCAAAATATGTCATATAAATTATTAAATTAATCCTTACCAACTCTCATGAATTTTAAAATTAAATTCCAAGTAGTCTGTAATGAACATAGAAAGTTTCATGACATCACGAGTCCTTAAAATAAACAAACCTTTGTACCATGAATTTTATGTCTACTTTAAGATGATAAATAAAGTTACCATTATTTATCTAAATGATTTGTAACTAAATGAAATTATTGTATAATTAAGTTCTAGTGACCTCAACAAATCTCCACTATTCATCTTCTTCTATGGTGAAGAATCAACTTGATCAAATACCTTGCTTCAAGAAGTGTCATAGACTGAAAAGACATACATAACATATTTGTATGGTTATACAGTAATATAATATTATTAAAATAGTTCAAATTAGGACTCTAAAACTTAATTATATAGTAATTTTATATAACTATGAAACCAAAAATAAAGAGAGGAGTAATGACACAGATGTGCTTGCAGATAACACAAAACTACACAAAACAAGGCACTATTAAAGGATAACACAAAAAATGAAAATATGAATAGAAAAAAAATTAAAATTTTAAAAACTCTAAAAGAATAGAAGTATGATAATAATCCTCACCTTAAAAAATCCTTACAAACTTTTCCCATCAAAGCACTTAAACAAATTCCTAAACTAGTTTTTTTTGGTTGATGTTGTATACACATAATATTTTTAAACTTGATCATTTATTGATACTTTTGATCTTTTAGAAACCTATCAATTTTTAATCTCTATAAGTTCAAACCTTAAATGGTGCATTGAGAAATGGGTGGGCAGACCATTGGTGTTTCAAAAGATTGTTATTTAACCATAGCATTCCTACTATTTATCTAGTTTCCTTATATTTCCCATCTATTTACCCCCAATGACATCTCCCTGAATTCCTACAACATTTAAATATGGTTAAGTATAAAATACTAAAATATGGCTAAGTTTAAAATCTAGTAGGACCCTCCAGAATCTATAATTTACATTATGTCTCCCAAAGGTCCTTAACCACTCTCAAACATCTTGAAAGTATATATAAAATAGAAATTAAAGTATAATAAAACATGTGTCTATGACTAAGTTTTAAATTTTTATTTTACATATATTGAATTTTTCAATACCTTTCATGCCTTGATCCCCTAATCAATCCTCCTTTAAAATATCCCCTGACTAAATCAACCACTTTTCCTACAAAGTTGACCAAGTCGATCTTGTTCACTGACTTTTCCTACAAAGTTGATCAGGTTGATATTCCATAATTTCATATTCAAATTATTTATCTAACTCAAAGATTTATTCAATGATATCTTTATATTCAAATTTTTATAATAACGTATAGGGTCCACATTCGGTTTGATTTTCATTATAAAAATAACTCGTAAGAATCTGTATTTAGGTTCATCAACCTATTATATAATATGTTGATCTTCAAGTGATTCTTCTACAATATTTGTATCAATTTATTTGTCTACTACTTCAACTCCATGATGATGTGTGGTTTGCACAAATTCCATTATAGCTTACATTTATCTTATCACTTATTCTATATTGGTTAATCTAGATGATTTAAACACTTAGGTTATTATACCACCTATGCCCCCTGTGTATCATTTAATCAAAAATAAAATATATACATACATACCAAATTATGATCTTAGATCAATTACACATTAAAAATTCTTCCAAATTATTTAGAATATTCTTATAACTAATTTCTACCCATATTCACAAATGTAGAAATCAATAATAAATAAAAAGGACTACAACCTTGCTATGATACCAAATGATGCAATAATGATAAGGGGTCTCAATCAAGAGATACCTTTGATGATGAAACTCTAATAATAATCAAAATAAATTTTTTAATAAAATATAACAATATATGCCTAGATATTTATTTAATTTCAACCAAATGAAATATAATAGGAATAATGACACAATCACACTAGAATCCCCCAATGATATTTGTTACAACATCAAATCTATAAATATTAGCTATGCTAACTCACATTTTTTGTAATATAAACTCTTAGATCTAATCTTACTCCATCTATATCAAATAATTAATCCCTTATCATAGTAATAAGGGAATATTTATATATATTCAAGACCCATCTACTTACATTAAGTGATTTAACCCCACTAATAGCATAAACACACCTTATTATGTCCTAAACAATAAATGTCACAAATATAAAATGTATTGACATTTCTAACAAATAATAACATGTTAAAAATAAAATGTCCCCAAAATATGTCATATAAATTATTAAATTAATCCCTACCAACTCTCATGACTTTAAAAATTAAATTCCAAGTAGTCTGTAATGAAAATAAAATGTTTCATGACATCAAAAGTCCTTAAAATAAACAAAGCTTTGTACCATGAATTTTATGTCTAATTTAAGATGATAAATAAAATTAACATTTTTTCTCTAAATTATTTGAAACTAAATGAACATCTTGTATAATTAATTTCTAATGACCTCAACAAATCTCCACTATTCATCTTCTTCTGTGGTTAAGAATTAGCTTGATCAAATACCTTGCTTCAAGAAGTGTCATAGACTAAAAATAAATACATAAGATATTTATATGGTTATGTAGTAATATAATATTATTAAAATAATTCAAATTAGGCCTCTAAAACTTAATTAAATAGTAATTTTATATAACTATGAAACCAAAAATAAAGAGATGAGAAATGACACAGGTGTGCTTGTAGATAACACATAACTACACAAAACAAGGCACTATTAAAGGATAACATAAAAAATGTAAATATGAATAGAAAAAAAAATGAAACTTTTAAAAACTCTAAAAAAAACATAAGTACAATAAGAATCCTCACCTAAAAAAATACTTACAAACCTTACCCACTAAAGCACTTAAACAAATTCCTAAACTAATTTTTTTTTGTTGATGTTGTATACACATAATATTTTTAAAATTGATCATTTACTGATACTTTTTCTCTTATATAATCATATCAATTTTTAATCTCTATAATTTCACACCTTAATGGGTGAGCAGACCATTGGTGCTTCACAAGATTGTAATTTAACCATATCATTCCTACAATTTGTCTAGTTTCCTTATAATTCCCATCCATTTACCCCCTATGACATCTCCCTAAATTCATACAACCTTTAACTATGGTTAAGTATAAAATAATGAAATATGGAAGTGTAAAATCTGGTAGGACCCTCCAAAATCTATCATTTACATTTTGTCTCCCAGAGGTCCTTGACCACTCTCAAACATCTTGAAAGTATATATAAAATAGAACTTAAAGTATAATAAAACATGTGTCTATGACTAAGTTTTAAATTTTTATTTTACATATATTTAATTTTTCAATACCTTTCATGCCTTAATCCCCTAATCAATCCTATTTTAAACTATCCCCTAACTAATTCAACCACTTTTCCTACAAAGTTGACCATGTTGATCTTGTTCACCCACTTTTCCTACAAAGTTGAACAGGTTGATATTCCATAATTTCATATTCAAATTATTTATCTAACTCAAAGATTTATTCAATGAGATCTTCAGACTCAAATTTTTAGAATAATGTATAGGGTCCACTTTTGGTTTGATTTTCATTATAAAAACAACTCATAAGAATTTGTATTTAGGTTCATCAACCTCTTATATAATATCTTGATCTTCAAGTGATTCTTCTACAATATTTGTATCAATTTATTTGTCTACTACTTCAACTCCATGATGATGTGTGGTTTGTACAACTTCCATTTTAGCTTACATTTATCTTATCACTTATTCTATATTGGTTAATCTAGATGATCTACACACATAGGTTATTATACCACCTATGCCCCCCTGTGTACCATTCAATCAAAAATAATATATATACATACCAAATTATGATCTTAAATCAATTACACATTAAAAATTCTTCCAAATTATTTATAATATTCTTATAACTAATTTCTACCCATATTCACAAATGTAGAAATCAATAATAAATAAAAGGACTACAACCTTGCTATGATACCAAATGATGCAATAATGATAAGGGATCTCAATTAAGAGATACCTTAGATGATGAAACTCTAATAATAATCAAAATAAATTTTTTAATAAAATATAACAATATATGCTTAGATATTTATTTAATTTCAACCAAATGAAATATAATAGGCATAATGACACAATCACACTAGAATCTCACAATGATATTTGTTACAACATCAAATCTATAGATATTAGCTAAGCTAACTCACATTTTTTGTAATATAAACTCTTAAATCTAATCTTACTCCATATAAATCAAATAATTAATTCCTTATCATAGGAATAGGGGAATGTTTATATATATTCAAGACCCATCTACTTACATTAAGTGATTTAACCCCACTAATAGCATAAACACACCTTATTATGTCCTAAACAATAAATGTCACAAATATAAAATATATTGACATTTCCAACAAATAATAAAATGTTAAAAATCAAATTGTCCCCAAAAAATGTCATATAAATTATTAAATTAATCCCTACCAACTGTCATGACTTTTAAAATTAAATTCTGAGCAGTCTGTAATGAACATAAAAAGTTTCATGACATTACAAGTCCTTGAAATAAACAAACCTTTTTACCATGAATTTTATGTCTACTTTGAGATCATAAATAACATTACCATTTTTTATCTAAATTATTTTAAACTAAATGAACATCTTGTATAATTAGGTTGTAATGACCTCAACAAATCTCCACTATTCATCTTCTTCTGTGGTGAAGAATTAGCTTGATCAAATAAATACCTTGCTTCAAGAAGTGTCATAAACTGAAAAGACATACATAACATATTTGTATGGTTATGCAGTAATATAATATTATCAAAATATTTCAAATTAGGCCTCTCAAACTTAATTAAATAGTAATTTTATATAACTATGAAACCAAAAATAAAGAGAGGAGTAATGACACAGGTGTGCTTGTAGATAACAAATAACTACACAAAACAAGGCACTATTAAAGGATAGCATAAAAATAGAAATATGAATATAAAAAAAAATGAAACTTTTAAAAACTCTAAAGAAAAATAATTATGATAAGAATCCTCACCTAAAAAAGTACTTATAAACCTTACCCACCAAAGCACTTAAACAAATTCCTAAACTAATTTTTTTTGGTTGATGTTGTATACACATAATATTTTTAAACTTGATCATTTATTGATACTTTTTCTCTTGTAGAAACCTATCAATTTTTAATCTCTATAAGTTCACACCTTAAATGGTGCATTGAGAAATGGGTGGGTAGACCATTGGTGCTTCACAATAGTGTTATTTAACCATATCATTCCTACTATTTGTCTAGTTTCCTTATATTTCCCATCTTTTTACCCCCTATGACATCTCCTTGAATTCCTACAACCGTTAAATATGGTTAAGTATAAAATACTAAAATATGTCTAAGTGCAAAATCTAGTAGGACCCTCCAAAATTTATAATTTACATTATGTCTCCAAAAGGTCCTTAACCACTCTCAAACATCTTGAAAGTATATATAAAATAGAACTTAAAGTATAATAAAACATGTGTCTATGACTAAGTTTTAAAATTTTATTTTACATATATTTTAATTTCTAATACCTTTCATGCCTTGATCCCCTAATCAATCCTCCTTTAAAATATCCCCTAACTAAATCAACCACTTTTCCTACAAAGTTGACCAAGTTGATCTTGTTCACTCACTTTTCATCGTAAGTCAACCTAATAATATGTTGTAGGCCACCTGAATTCACACAAATAACTATATGGTATAAAGTCATATTTTTTAAACCCGTCATTATATTATTTTATCTATCTAAATAAAATCATATGGAGCTAGCTTAATTGATCTTGTTATAAATTGATCACATATTGTACAACTATATTAGTCTGTCCTATCTAGTTTAATACCAGACAATAATTTTTAAGATTGGCTAGTGTTAGCTAATCTTGTTAGCTAAAATACTATAAGGGGTTATGAATTATCCATTTCTATAAATATAAGGCTCATTTCAATCCAATAGAGAGAACATTCATTTTTGCATCATTATAATTCACAATTATGCTAAATTTGCATTTGAAGAAGCCATCACTTAGGGTTTACCTTGGAAATAATATTAATTATCTTGTGTTAAGTTTTGGATGTAAATTATGAGGATTTTATCCTATATTTTATTTCTATAGTGTGATCCTTATAAAGCCACAATAGTCTTTTGTAAAGCACCATTGGCTAAGGGAGATATTGAGGTTTGATAAGTTCACCCAATGTAAGTATTCCTAATTCTTTATATTTCATTTAAGATAAATATTGTATAAGTAATATGTGTTATGAATGTATAAATTATTACTTATATTACCTATATTCTTAAACTTAGTTTAGATATAGGGTTTTATTTACTTTTCATCTTTCATTTTATATGATATAGGCCCCCATTTGCCTAGAATGATCCCTTGATTATTTATTTATGTTTAACTATATCCCTTTGTGTCATAATATTTATTGACCAATATATTATTTTTATGATATGTACTTATACTTATTTAGGGTTATTGCATAATATCATTTACCTATAGGCTTTGGATCCATATCTTTGGTGTTATGTGGTAAGAGATCCTTTGGTTAGGTTTATTAAAACTAATTGGGTTATTACATGTATTTCAATGGATGTTAGTTTATTACCTTATTTGATCTTGGATTTATTAGGTCAGGTAAGCTATAGATCTATATTAATTTATTACATACAAATTCAAGATTACTCATGAACCTAGATAGTTATTCATTAGAATAACTTAACTTAGTTTACCCATGGAAGGTTTAGGATTATTTTGATATCTATCATCTCTTTATATTATCATATATTATACCCAACTATTATATATAATCAAGAGGTTACCCAACAATGGTTAGATAGTCATGATCTCAAATAAGTCCTTAAGGACTAGGTTGAGGATATAGGTAATTGGATTTATATAATTTATTTGGATTCATACCCCATAATATTATTCATATAAGGTGTTATAATAGGTATGTTATTAATTTATTGATTGATTTTATACATCTTATGACATCATTCATATAAAATAATGATATGGTCCCTTACATGGAATGAACATTAATGATAAGGAAGTACCCACATTAGGGGAAAATATTTGTTATAGTCTTAAACAAAAAAGAATTAGAGAAAGGAATCTAGGTATTTTTTATATGATGTCATAATTTTTAGATACATGATCATCAACTATTCCTTTCATTTTTCAAAAATTTCCTCAATAGACACCTTCTTATCCTCTAGTTCATTTATATTATGATAAGTTATATGAGAAGTTTTATAGGGATCACATCAAATATATTTGTGATCATTTTTACTTTATGTTGTATAGATATATTAACAAGGTAAATAATTATATGTTGTCAAATTTTATGAGAAATTACATTATAAATATTGGTGAATATTAGTACTATGAAGATTTCATAATCATAAATATTAAGGGTGTTATGGTTTCTCCATTCAAATTATCTTATCATGAAACTGAGAATCTAGTAAAAAATGAAAATAATTTTAATTTTTTTGAGGGAATGGTTAAATATTTTAAGACATGAATAAATATACCCATACTTATTTACCTTTTCATATTATAAATAAGGAATTCATAACTTTTAATTCAATCTAGGCTCTAGCAATATATATATATATATATATATACACATATATATATATACATATATATATATATATATATACATATATATATATATATATACATATATATATATATACATATATATATATATATATACATATATATATATATATATATATATATACATATATATATACATATATATATATATATATATATATATATATATATATATATCAACATATCAACATTTAACTTGCAAAACCCTGAAGCTAGGAAATGGGATGCTCAAGGAAATGTGAGAACACATGTGTATTCTATAAGATCTAGGTTTAATGTATCATACATATATTAAATCCATGATGAATATAATTTCCATTTAAATCTATTAAATAATGTAGAGGTTATAGTGAAGTTAGAAACACATAGGCAAAGATACCCCAAGATCAAGGACCTTAAACATAAAAAGTATTGGAAAAGATAATAGATTATCATTTTACTTTATATGAGACACCAAATATATATATTATCTAATATTAATAACAATTTATTTCAAGGCTTTCCTCCTGATAAGTTTCCATCATCTTCAGAGATTAATACCACTAGTCGGGTAAGGGGTTCCATGTTTTATCATCTATTTCATCAATGCATATTCCTAATTCTTCACCACCATCTATTTTGTACCTAGTATAAGTAACTTGATTGGATATATCCCATGTTATCCACATAAAAACACCTATGATACCATCTATTTTTGCTCATAATTTTATGGGACTACTCAGTTTTAGTCATGTTTATAGTAGGTAGGGTACTGTGACACTTTCTATCCAAAGTGAAAAATTATAGCCCACATATTCAAAAAATTGATATTATATATAATTTTTTAGATTTAAATTATTTTACAAAATATTCTATTGATGTTCCAATGAATTAAATTCCATTAAGTACTATAGTGGAATAAATTGTGTCGATATCCCAGCTTTTTAATTTTAATTTTGACTAATATATTCATTCACTATGTTACATAATCTCCCTAGTGTCATTCATCCATCCATTCACATGAGTAATAAACAAATCCATTCATATTTGAAATCATTTTTTACCTTTCTCATGGCACACATTCCTATAATCATACCTATTTCAATTTCCCCTATTTCTATGCTTGATTCTACCTCACTACCACAATCCATTACCATTTGTATCCATTCCACAAAATGTGCCAACACCTTCCACTTCCATGGACACTTAAAAAAAATCAAAACTATTAAATTTTATTGGATTGATCACCTATAGGAATATAAGGCCCCATGGACTAAGAGAATATATGATGGAGATCCTGAGGTCAAGTTGATATTTTAATAATCCATAGGTAATATTAAAATGGTAATTGTGCAAAAGTTCACTCAGGATGGGAATATTGTACTATTTCATAGTAGAGAATAATTATTCTAGTTTCAAAATAAAATAATATTTAGTAGTGTGGAGGAAATTATTGAAGATACTAAATAAGTGGTGAGATATATTATCAAATAACTATGCAAGTTGTTAAAAGAATGAAAAAAAGTAAATATTATCAAATTTTAAACTAAAACTACTTTCCAAGGTGATATCATAGGTATATTGGGGATTATTTTAATTATTTAATGGATTAATTAATTAAATTATATGAATTCATAATGAAAAGTGATGTGATTAAACAAAAGGGTGTATCAATTTTTGTTTATAATTGTGTCTATTGACAAAAAAAATTAAGGAATATGGATGTGTTGTTCAAAAGGAATCCTGATCTTAGGGTTATGAATTTGTTTGATTTGATTATATGCCAATAATTTTCTCTACACATTAAAAAATAATTGCAATATTGGATAAGAGACAATTATGCTATATTTCTTCCTATTCATGAGTGAAAGAGAGACATTTGCTTATTTTAGGGAATATAATATAGAGATATTGTCCACTTAGGATAATAAATTGATCAGAGTTGTAAGTTTAAGGTACATATGAATAAATCTAAAGGTAGCATTTAGATGTAATATTTACAAGGCTAATATAGAGGGATCCTATAAAGTTGTTAACCTTTTAATTCAAGCCACAAAAATCATTGAAAAATTCAATGTAATTAAAGATAATTATAATATTCCTCTAGACAATCACATAATACTTGTAACTCAAGGATATATTCTATTTTGTGAACCTTTCATTGAGATGGCTACAATTGATCATGACTCATAATTTATTTCCTAATCTCTTCAAGCATAAGAAGGTAAAAATCAATTATCTGATTCTAAGACATGATGGTATAGGAGTTAAGGCTAATCTCAAATAATGTGTCATATAATATTTGAGTATTTTTTCTATTAGCTTAGTGTTCTAGTTTATAGTGGGTTTTAATTCTATTATGGGCGATTTTATTAATTCCAGTGGACATTTTTCTTTTTGATGGGGTGGTTGCTCATATTATATATGTACTCTTTATTGTATTTTTTTAAAAAGGAATATTTTAATCGAGACATTAACATCTTCAAAAATACCTTGGGATGTTTATGAGTTCTATAATGTTTCTTCTTTCTCAAGTTTCAGTATCTTCATTGTATATATTTTAAGATTATTTTGATCATGGTATAAATTTCAATTTCTCATGAAAATTAGGTCAATTTGAGTGATTATCTAATTTGGTTATTTTTCATAGCTAGCTATATTTTAATATGGTTATTAAGATTAATGTAATAATATATAGTAATTACATGTATTAATATATCTTACATAAGCATTATTATGGAAATTATATTCACAAATAATCATCCCTTAGACTTTATTCCATGTTTATTTTATTTTTAGTGCATGTTGAACAAGGTATACATATATTAAATTTAAAATAAATCTAAAAAGTGGTCATTCTAAGTGAAATATATCTTAGTGAAATATTGACAAGATTCTTGTATACCTTAATCTTCTCTTCATTTTTATTACAAACATATTGAGTTTAACATATAATTATGAGTATATATATTATTCTAATATTTATATAATTTGTGGTGGATAGGAACTAATTACATGAAATATGCCTCTTAACATAGTAGCATTCACCTTATTTCATATAAATATTCTAAGTAGAATACATAGGATAATCCACTACTAAAACTTGTGCCTTATATTAGCTATGGTAATCCTAAAATGAGATGGATTAAATACCATAATATTTGGTGTGCCTAAAACCTTCATCAATAGATACATCAAGAGTCTATTCACATGATATCAATTCTAATGAGTCACTTGACCTAAAATGAAAGGTATGAATCCTCTTACACTTTAAATTCAAGTTTAAACTAATTTTATCTCTACATGTAATTCATAACATCCAAATACGTAAAATGCATTTATCTAAATTTCCATTAATACAATTATGTGTCACACGTATATAATCACAATATAAATAAAAACTATTCTTTTTGTTCATTATAATAAATCATCTCACCAAGTTATATTTTATATTTCCACTACCTTCACAATGATGATTTAATTTTTCATTACACAATATCTTTAGTGAACATTCTATATTTAAATCATTATCAACAAAGTCTTTATATAAAATATGTAAATAAACCTATAATATTATTACTTAAATATGTCAATTAATATAACAATTATGTCACACATATCAATCAATATAATTATATTAGTCTCACACTTGTATATGACTACATCTATAGGGGTGTACCTAAATATCCTAAAAATGATTGGAATATACAAAAAAAATCAAGCTTAGCTCGAATATCAAATAGTAAATAAATGGAAAGGATATATTATGCATTAGTTTAACATGTTATTTTCCATCCTTAAACTCATTACCTTTTATTCATAATAAAAAATATTTAATTCCTTCCTACTCACTTCCTTTTAAACAACATGGATTCACAATCCATAATTGAACAAAAACTTTTCAAAAATTACTCAATAAATGTAGCCCTAAATTAATTGTAATGAATCCACATAAAATTCCAAAAATATTATCATTCAAAATTGATCATTAAAAATAAATGTATTCAATCATATAAATTCACACCATTAAATGTGAAAAAAATCTAAGAATCAAGAAATTGTAGGCTGAGCCAAACAACTATAACCTCACTATTATATCATTGAAATTTATTATCTCTTAACATTGTTAAATAATTAACTTAGAAACCATTTAAAAATGTCCATAAAACACCTAACATATCAAATATATTTAGGCATGAGGTGGGTAATAAAAAAATCATTTTTTCTCTTTAATTATAATTAACTCACAATCTCAAGAGAAAAATAAATTTATTAAAATTATACATTAAATTTATACGTGGTGATGGGGTCTAACTCTAAATAAACATAACTACTTTTATTTTGCAAATTTACAAACATTTCTCCTCTAAAAATCACTAATAACCAACAACCAACAATGTTTCTTTCTAGGAACTATTGTGGGTCAAATATCCCCATGGTTATTTTCATTCTTCTATTAATGTAATGCAATGAAAGTCAAAAAAAAATATAATTAAAGATTTTTTCCATGCAATCTAGACTATAAAATCATAATAAAAACATGAAAATATGCTTTCATGAATTATAATTTCAAATTTTTATTCAACTATATATGTAATTATTAGCTAATCAAAACACAATATTTGAACATGTAAACAAATTAAATGTTTAAATATCTTGGCCATAATGATATCTAAACTAATGAAGGTTACCTTAATGAGTCATGGTATTCATTACATTCTTAAATTATTCAAAAAATTTCCATGAATTCTCTTATGCCATGTTAATAATTCTTCTAAATGATTAATTAATAGGTTAAAATTAATTTCCAAATTAATTTATAAAAAAAAAAACCATAACTCCTTGGTTACTCTCCCAACCCTAGTTGAGTTAACTTTCAAAAAATTGTTTACACTACATAGTTAAAAAATGTTATTGACTATAATGAATTATTGGTTAAGTCTATGTGGGATTATTTTAAATGCTGCACAACTCTTAAATTATATGCCAAACTTTTGAATTAAAAAAAATGTCATTGTGGGGAATATGGTCCTCTTCCCACAGATTAAGGTTTTAGGTTTTAGCATTGTATCTTGTCCACTTTAATTTTTTTTTTTTTTTGAAATTAATTTATCTAATGAAATGTTAATTCCTCCAATAAATTAAAAACACTATGATCTTAAACATTTATTACCTATATATTTCCCATAAGGATTTAAATTTTGTGACAAATAAGTGACCATAGAAGGATTCCAATAGACCCAAAAACATGCTAGTGTATTTTACTAGTGTCATGTCAACTTTAAAACTAATTAGTTTGATAGAAATTGATAACATGTTATCATTTATATAACTATAAAATCTATTGATAAATTATTTATTTAAAAATGTATAAAATACCTATTTAGGTATAAGACTAAATTATGAGAAAGAATTAAACATCACAACTAAAATATGATAAGTTATACAAGTTTATAATTGTCATGGGATACATGTTATCCATAGTGATCTCAAATGGAATATTAAAGATCCAATTAAAAATATACCTAGAAACATAAAAAATATATCAGTAACATTTGTTTGATCCAATATCAAGATATAATTAACAATAAATTTAAAATATAAACTAATATAAAGTAGGCCATTCCATAATCCAGATATGAAATGTAAAATTTTTAAGATGATGACATAAAAACTTGTGTCATTATTATAGTGATAAATAATAATTTTCTTTTTTCCAAAAATAGAAAATAATATAATAGAATTTTGTAAAACTAATGTTAAGTTAACAACATAAAAATTATTAAATATGGGGATATGACATGCTCCCCTACATAAAAATTATGTTATCCCAGTGAACTATTCAAATAAGTGATGGTAAGTTCTATGAATGATATTATAATTCTCCCATATATCACTTATCTCACTCATTTTATCCTAATGGAACAATGACTACTTGATAATCATATTTCATAGTTTATTGTTTCATTGGTACAACACTCATACTAGGTCCAACTAAAGAATCCCATTATATTATACCTATAAGTTATGCCAATAAATCATATGTGAGGGATTAGAAAATTAATTTTTAAATAAAAATAATATGTGAAAAATATCATGAAATTTTGAAATATAAGGATAAAATTAGACTTGGTAAACCACTATATTGACTATCTCTTTCACATCAAAGGGTGTAACAAATCTAGGAGATAGTTTGGTTGGATTTCAAAATTTAACAAAGACCTTACTATGGTGAACTCTTAAAATACTTTATCTTCAATCTAAAATTATTTTCTATCTCACTTTAGATCAGTATAGCTATTTTTCTAATCCTATGCTTATTTCAATTTTTGTCTTGTATTTTACATTTGTGTATCATACTCATGCAAGACTTTAAGTCCAAGAGTTGCTTTGTTGTCCAAACCATTCCCAAAAAGTGTATTTATATATTTTATGTCCTATAAGGCATCAAATGTGCAATTTTTAGTGACTAATGGTGTATATTATTATTAAAAAAACTTTAAAAATTGAATATATTCTTCCTAGTTATTGGGATGATTTATTGTGTATATGCGAAACATTTATTGAATCACTTAGTTGACCCATTCACACCATCCATATATTTTTGGGTGATAGGTTATACTTAAATTCAACTTGGTGTCATAATATATAATAATAAAAATTCCAAATAATATATGTAAACATCTTATCTATGTCTAAAATGATTACTTCAAGGATTCCATGATGTCTTATAATATCATAGATAAATCTTATGGTAAGAGTGGGTGAATTATGCATTAAATTTCAAGGTATGAAATCAACCACTTTCATTTACTTATAAACCACAACCAAAATTATATCATGGTGGTTTTATAACTTTGTTAATGATTTAATAATTTTGGGAATAGTGGAGTCATATTCCTAGTTTAGTTAAAGGTCTAGAACAATGAAATCAGTAAATAATATCATAATATTTAAGCTAATAATTTATATAAATTAATTATAATTTTAAAATTTCTAAAAATATTAATGAATGTTAATAAAATAATACTTAGCTAGATACTAACTAAGATGGTTATTATAGGGTCTAAAATTCACTATGTAGGATTGGGACACTATCACAAATCAAGATCTGGCCTTCATTTTATGAAAAGATAGGAGCACCAAAATAGGACACCCTATGGTCCAATGTTATATTCCTTTTATACCACTATTATCCAAGAGACCTAAACTTTTTGGGTTTTGTTCATTGTGTTTGTGTGAGTCTACCTATGAAATTTTTACTATCGGATGTTTGTAGAACTCCCTACAGAGCTAATTTTATCTTCAAACCCTAGACTCCATTATTCTTTGAGAAACTTTAGGAAAGAGGGGGGTTAGTGTGTTTAAGATACACTAAACATGCATCCACACCACTTGTGTGGTCACACTACCTACATACTAATAGTATGAAGAGGGATCAAGCCATGTTCTCCCACTTGATGTGTTTTGTGCAATTATGTGTATGAAGATGTAAAATACTAAAACTAGGTGTGCTTGAGGTGGCTAGGGATTGGTGTAAGGATTTAAATAATCTTTTGGTTTTATTAGATATATCTATGTATATAATAGGGAAATATGCTTGAGTAGTCTTGTTTATATTCTTGCTTTCTTTGTGATATTTGCCAACCCCTTCTAAATGAACTTTAGATGGGATTTTATAGGGATCTATTAGTCACGGGTTGAATGTATTCATGTTAGGCTGACAAGAAGAGGAATAGGAACCAAAAGTAAATGACCATTGGAGTTAAAAATTTACTTGGATAAGAGTGTCAAAGAAGGACACGCTAGGGTCTGGTGCTATAGTCCAATTTGGGTGCTATAGTCCTAAAGGAACTAAATCTAGGGGTATAAAATCATCACTTGAAATGCTACTTAGAGGATCTAGAATCACTATTTGGAAGGCTATTAATGATTGGGAATTAGTGAAAAAGTGCCTAGGAGGGTCATGAGAGAAATCAAGAAGGACCTATGGGTTGGGTGTCATAATCCATATTCAAGTTACCAATTTTCACATTTTATATGACTACATCTCTCCCCATATTATTATAATGATGTAGTAAAGCACAATACTAGGATAAAAGAAAAATATAAAGCATACTTAAACTTACATGCAAGGGTAAATCTCATGTGGTTGTGTGATACTGGGTGTGTGTAGAGAGAGCATTTTTGTGAAGTGATAAATCTACAAGAGAAAACAAAGAGTATATCAATTTTTACTAGATACACTATATCTAAAATAATAATATATAAATTTGTGTAAGAGAGAGAGGAAGAGAAAGGAATGAATACACCTCACTAGGTATGTGAACCAATACAAGATCTATTGTGATGTTGATTGATGTTATATGATGTTAAGTAATACTAAGTATGTGTTGTACCAATAGTAATATCATGAACAGAGATGAGTGCTCAATTCCTCAAGAGTGGCTCAAGAATGTAAAGGTTGGACATTTGGATCTATCATCACTGACTAAGTGAAGATACATGATCCTACATGTGTTAATAAATGTGTATACTATGTGTCTAATCCCTCTGAGTAGGTGGCTCAAGAAAATAAAGGCTAGCTAGTCTTTTGGCTTCATCATTACCCCATGAAGTGAATCTATAAACTGATAGTCATATGAATGTGTGTCATATGAGATGGATCCTAAAGCCCATGAATGATGTATAATCTAACAATGTTTGTGTGGATAGATAAATGTATACTAGAAAAAAGGCCAATATTGGCCAACTCAGAGAAGGTGGAGATTAGGCTTGTATGAAAGCCACTCTGAAATTGGGCAATACACTTATGTGGAAGCTACTAAAAAATGTGAATGTTATGTTTGTATTAAAGCCACTCCAAAATGATGTCAACCACCTATAGATGTAATAAGGCATGCAATTGCTAAAAATGCCTGGTAATATATTAAACTTGGAAAGAAAAGAAGTCAAATGTGCCATGCACATTGCCCCCAATAATGGGTGTTTCAAACATGGATTCTGATCTAAAATTTATAACAACTACCTAATCTAAAACTAGAAGTGAGAGCCATCATATCATGCATGATTCCCCCTGTATCTATATTCTCTAAGAAAAATTATACTAAAACTATAGAATCTAAACTAGTTTGTATGTGACAAATCTATAGTTGAACCTACTTTTATGTCTATTTTTAGAAAATCTAATTTTTTTATGTTTGGATAAGAACACTAAAAATGGACACCCTAATATCCATTACTATAGTCTAATATTGGTGTTCTTTTCTTGGTCTAATTTTTATGACTATTCTATAATTTTCATTATCTACCTATTCTGTTCTGCCTGGTTTGAATTTTAGTTGCTATTCTAGATGTTTTCAATGCTAATTTTTTTACTGGTAGGAGCTTTGATCTGTGTAACAAAACCCTTCTTTGTTTCCCCCTCTTTTGAGGGTAAGAATTAAGACCTTAAGATGACTATCCTCAAAATAAATAACCCTACAAGTGTGTTATTTTGTGATAATACATGATATAACATTGATAATTGATAAGATATCTCAAGATATAGCATGGTTTGTAATGGAGATTATTAAATCAATAGGGGTATGCCTAGATAGGTATAATAATGTAATAGCATGTATAATATAATGAACTATAACTAAAAATGTTATTTTTTAGTTTTTATTTGTCATGGAGGGATAGAGAATGATGTCCATCATGTCATCCAAGAAAGCAAGAGGATGCATGATGTGGATCATGGCATTATAGACAATGAGAAGTAAACAAGCAAAAAACATGCAAGGCAAGAATCAAGAAGCATACAAGAGTGGACAAGGGGCTAGGAAAATAAGGGACATGGTCACATGTCAGTCAAATTAAAAAACAAACATACAAGGCATGTTCAAATTCCACATACACATATAATTAAAACAAGCAAGGTTGGTATGAAAGCCACAATCACATAGAAGAGTACATGCAAAGGACATTGTAAAATGTCCTAAGGCAGACACAAGAGTAGAAATAAAGGACATTGACAAATGTCATAAGGCACATACATGAGATAAAATAGTAACTAAGAAATGCAATCACATTTATCTATACAAATCAATAAAGGAAGGCATGTAATATATTGTAAAAACAATCACATCTAGATAATTAAAGCAAGAAGTTAAAGTATGCAAGACATGTAGTACAAGACTAGGTATATGCTAAGAGATACACAAGAGCTATATACTAGTGAAATGTTGATAAAATATCCTATGTAAGATAGTAAGTAATGTACATCAACATGATAACTAGAGTATGCATTATAGGAATGACATAACCTGGATGGTGTAGTCATGTAGAAGATCACCTTAGTGGGTATGTATATCATTATGTATCTAAAATTTAGAATTAGGATGCCCCCTCAATGGTTAGAGTGAAACAAATAAGGGTCTGGAAGTCACTACACACACTCAAAGAAAATAAAGTGAATCATGGTAATGTAGATAAATTGACAAACAATAACATAAAACAACAAATGTAAGTCTAGCATAGTAGTAGATATGTAAAGCATGGATAATGAATATAATTGAAATATTTTTGTGTTATTGAATTATTTAATTTTTTTTGTATTTTTAAATGTTATATTGCTTTTGGTATTTTGACATATTTGAATGTTTTTGTATTTTTTTTTATATAAGTTATGTACAATAAATCAAAAAAGAAGCTATATATAAGTAAGGCTAAGGAGAGATGATAATAACTGATGAGTCACATAGGATACTCCATATCATGGTGTCTTATATCAAGGAGAGGGATCATGCATAATCATTAAGCATGTTGAAAGGGATAGGATTATAACTTTGAAAGCTATGTATGTTATAAATTCTCTAAAATCTCTAAATTATAAATTGACTATGGGGTCCCCCTATAAATATGATAAGTGGATGTAATTTTAGGGATCTCAGAGACCCATTTGGTATTAGGAGAAGCTCTCTAAACATGTGATTTATGTGTAGAGGAAAGAGACATCAATGATACTAATTTGGGTGTAAACATTATAGCTGGAAGTTATCTAGAATTCTAAAATTATGATTTCTCTAAAAGAGACTTTTGTGGTAGTGTATGAACTCTCTATGCTAGTGATGGAGGCCTCGACTGTGTCTAAATCTAAATTTGAGGAAGAACTATAACTAGTGGAGAAATTGAAACTAGTGGTAAAACTAAAATTAGTGACTATAAAGTAGTAGATGGCTCTGAAGTGGGGAGTGGTAATTCATATAGAAATACACCAACTACAACAACCTAATTAGTGTGAATTAATTTCATGTATTTATGAAATTTATAAGGTACTACTTGAATTTTTTGAATCCATGGTCGAGAAAGTAACATATCAAAAATCTTGCACTAGGAACAATAGTAAATGATTTGGCCACATGTGTTGGGCCAACCTATAGAGGAAGTATAGTATCACTCAATGAACTCTTTATGTGTCCACTAAATCCATTAATAAATGTGTTTATCAGGTTAATATCTTTATCTAACTATCCCAAATGATACATTAATGTCATAGTGCACATGCTCATGTTAAATCCATTATCTATGAGAAAACTATGAATAGGATGATTATGAACATAAGATTTGATAAAGAGTGCATGGTAATTTGAATCATCCTTGACTATTTATTACTCTTAGAAGGAGATGGATAGTCTAAATGGAACACTAGAATTGTATACACCAATCATGTTTCTCAAAGGATGTGACTCAACTAAAGGTGCCCTATATATATCTAGTGGGAGATTTGCATGATATATATGGTAAACACCTAATGTATCCCCTATCTCTTATTTAGAATGTTGTGGGAAAGTATTTGAGAGGATTTTCAAAGCTTTATCCTATGTTTTCTTTGCTTGAGGAGGCTCAAATAAATTTACAAGATCAATAACATTGCCATCTATCAAGTCATGTATCTTGTTTCTCAAACTGATGCATTTGTTTGTTTTATGGCTTGGTGCCCTGTGAAATTCAAAAAATGCATGATGATCATATCCCCATGGAAGAGGCTTTGTTATATCAACTTATTGAATAGGAGGCAAAGATATTATATTACATTCCAAGATCTATTGTAAAACTTTAGCTGGAGCAAATGGTAGATTGGTAAAGGTTCATTGAGGAGGTGTTGATACAACCACATATTAAGGGGGATCTAAAGTCACATTTACTATAAGTTGATTTTGAATTTTATGATCATTGACCTTGGCTTTGTATGGGACTTTGTTGTTAATCTTGTTTGTTGTTTCTAATATACTTATGTACTTGATTTTTCCCATTGAAATTAGTTTAACTTCCCTTTACTTTAGTGTATGATATAATTCAGTGAAGGAAGAGAACATTTTGAACATTATTGACTCATGTAAAGTTGGTAGAAGAATCTATTTGAAGAGATCTTGTAACTCTTGATTGACCATGGGGATAGTCATCTTAGCCAAGATAGTCTTATATCAAAGAACATAATCAGTGAGATGCTCATTTGACCTTTGTTTCTATTGTACAACTTGGGCATAGGAAACCTTATCACCAATGTTAATGTTGAAATGATCTAGGAACATATCAATGAAATGATCTAGGAACATATCAACTAAAGGATTGAATGCATTGATCAACTGATTTGGTAGACTATAGAACCTATGTAAAGCATAATCCTTTAGACTCCATGGAAATATCTTGGTTAATAGCTAGTCATTTGGCACATAGTCCAAGCATGCTGCATAAAAATATCTCAATTGTGTCTCTAGATCACCCTTGCCATCATATAGAGTGAGCTTGGGTTAAATAAAACCTTATGGAAAGGGTGTAGAATTAATATGACATGCCAGTGGTTTATGAAGTAGAGTAAAATAATCCAATCCCTGTGTAGGTCTAAAATCACCTTACTCAAGATGTAGCACCTTGGATTGAAGATATTTTATATCTTACACAAGGGCTGCCATGTCAAGAGACAAATATGTACTAGTTGTAGTTGGTGGTGGCATAAAGGTAGGTTGGGCTGCTATAAGGGGTTTTTGAGAGATAATTACACTTATAGTGTCATTTTCAACTAGTTTCTCTATGGTTTGATAAGATTGACCATTGTTCATTTTTTTTGTTCCTCTTATAGTATTATAAGAATGTCAACTTGCATGTTAGGGTGTTTATTTATGAGTTCTTAAAGTTCCCTTTTATCAGTTTCATCAAAACTGGTATATTAAGACATTATTGAAGTAGGAAAATAATTTGAAATTTTATTGAATTATTTGTAATAATTTAAAATAAATAAAGTTATATGAAATGAAAATACTGAATATAAGAAATATAATGTCCTAAAAATAAAAAAATAAAAAGTGAATAAAAAGGATATGAAGCTCACAAACATGTAAGGTGATATCTCAAAAAGCAAGGGGACCTAGTATATGAAACTAGGGCTTTTAAAATGATTATTTTAAAAATTTAGTAAGGAATATTAAAATTTAAAGTGAATTTCTGATTTAAATATGTAAGTAAAAAATTAGAAAATTATTGGAAGATTCTTGATTTGAAGGACCTAGTGTATGCAACTAGGGTTTGGAAGAAAAATAATTATTTTTAAAATTACTATGGAATTTTAAAATTTGAAGTGAATTTTTGATTTAAATATTTAAGTAAAAAATTAGAAAATATTTATAAAATTATCAAGAAATTACTCCTAGGGTTTCTATGGTTTTTGTGCAAAAATGGACCTAGTAAATTTCAACTAGGGTTTGGAATAAATTATGTTTAAAAATACTAAGATAAATTTTAAACTTTAAATGTAGGATTATGATTTAAATACTCATGAAAAATTATAAAAATTCTATAAAAATCAAATGAATTTCCCCTAGGGTTTCTAGGGATTTTTTGCACAAATAATGTATGTCGGGTTCACCAAATGATTTAACAGTTTTGGAAATATTGGAGTCATATTCCTAATTTAGTTAAAGATATAGAATAATTAAATTAGTAAATAATATCAAATATGTTAAGTTATTAATTTGTATATATTAATTTTAATTTTAACCTTTCTAAAAATAGTAATGAATGTGAAGAAAAAAAGACTTATCTAGAAACCAACTGAGACGGTTGTTACAGGGTCTAAAATTCATGAAGAAGGATTGAGACACTATCAAAAATTAGGATCTAGCCTTCATTTTAGTAGAATATAGGAGCACCAAAATAGGAAACCTTTGGGTCTAGCACCATAGTCCTCTTCTACCATTATTGTATAGGAAACTTGAGCTTTTTGGGTTTTGTTCCCTGTGTCTATGTGAGACTATTAATGAAATTTTGACTATTAGATGTCTGTAGAACTCCCTATAGAGCTAATTTAGTATTAAAACCCTAAAATATATTATGATTTGACAAAATTTGGGAAATAAGGGGGATTAGTGTGTGTAAGATGCATTGAATGTGTATCCACACCCCTTATGTGGGCACGTTGCCTATATACAAATACTATGAAGAGGGATCAAGCCATATGTAGTTCTCCCACTTGATGTGTTTTATGTAATTATGTGTATGAAGATGAAAAATGCTAAAAATAGGTGTGCTTTAGTTGGATAGGGTCTAGTGTAAGGATTTGAATAAACTTTTGGTTGTATTAGATGGTTGTATGCAAAGAATAGGGAAATATGTTTGAGTAGTCTTCTTTGTATTGTTTCTTTCTTTGTGATATTTTCCAACCCCTTCTAAATGAACTTTTAATGGGATTTTATAGGGATCTATTGGTCATGAGGTGAATGTATTCACATTAGGATGTCAATAAGAGGAATAGGAACCAAAATCAAATGACCATTGGAGGTAAAAATTCACTTGGATAGGAACATCATAAATGGACAACCTAAGGTCTTGTGTTATAGTCCAAATTGGGTGCGATATTCTTGAAGGAAAGGGACCTAGGGGGATGGAATCATCATTGGAAATGCTACCTAGAGGAGGTGGAATCACTATTTGAAAGGCTATATATGATTGGTAATCAATGAAATGGTGCCTAGGAGGGCCATAAGAACAAGCAAGAGGGACATATGGGTTGGGTGTTATAAGACACAATAAAGTTACCAATTTTCACTTTTTATATGACTACAGTTAAACATGATATAAATTCCATAGACATTACTTCCCACCATTTGGTACATCATGTAGGTAGATTTTTCCACTAGGGTGGGAATGTTTAGCTTTCATTCATTAACATTTAAGGAATTTTTCCTCAAAATCAGCAAAATATTTTTCCAATCCATGCCAATAATAGTATAGTTTCATCTCTTGAACCATTTTTTTCATGCATAGATGTGCCTAATAGGATTAATATTTCACTTCATTTATCACTTCTAGCCTTAAATTATTTGTTTTAGGTACAAAAATATTTACTTGAAACCTCAAAATCCTATTTGTATCAAATCTTAAATTATAATATTTTCCTTCATCTATCTTTATAACCTATTACACCTATATTTTTAGGTAAAATTCATCTTTAGTTTTTATTCAATGACAAAATCCTTAAATTTAGACCACATATGGGATAGTAAAATAATATATGATTCATTTTTTATGTCATTAGCCACTCTATTCTCCTTCCATTTAATGTATTCAATTTTAATATCATAATTAATGATGAACTCAAGCAAATTTATTGTCTAGTATTCAGATTATCTTACACAAAGATGTGATAAAATCCATGGTGATCTAATTTAGTCACAAATTTCTTACCCAATAAATAATTTATCCACATATTTGATGTATGCAACACAATAACAATCTATAGATCATGTGTGAGATAGTGGAATTCATGTATTTTAAGTTTTATTGAGTCCTAAATTACCTCACATCTATTTTAGGAAAACTCACCAATTATCCCTTGTTTAGAGGCATCGTTCTAGATTGATAATTCCAAATTTTGATCTATAATCAATAATAAAGTTGAAAATCATTTCTCTTTTATCCTTTGAAAATTTAACTCACACTCAATAGTAAAAATAGTTTCTTTCCTTTACATTTTAATGAATTTATTGGTTTGGAAACTTTCAAGAAGTTATTAATGAACCTCCTATAGTACCTAGGTAATCTCATGAAACTTATAAATTCATCAATGTGATTTAATGCATTGCACTATATGATGGATTTTATATTAGTGGGATAAACATATATGCCATAATTATAGATTAAATTCCTCAAATAGTAATCTTATCTTAGAAAAATAAACTCTTGGACAAATTAGAAATAACTTTTGTTCACAAAGCCTATACATAATTATTTTCAAATGGAGATCATGTTCTTATATAATTCTTGAGTATGCCATGGTTTCATTCAAAAATAAAAACACAAAATAGTATAAAAATTCCCTAAACATTTTGTTCATAAGGTTCATGAATGCAATATGGGTATTTGTCATCCAAAAATATAACACTCTAAATTCATAGTGCCCATACCTTATTATTCTAAATTTACTTTTATAGATGTTTTCATATTTGATTATAATCTAATGATACCCAAATCATAAATAAATATTTGATAACATTATTACACCCTTTAGATGATAAAAAAATATCATCAATTTGAGGCATTGAGTACTTATTTTTATGGTAACTTTGTTTAGCATCCAATAATTGATGCATAAATGAAACATTCCATATCTTATATTTACAAAAAACACTAGTGCTCCCCATGGTATCATGGTAGCCTTATAAATACTTTATTAATCATGTATTATAGGTATGTTTTTAGTTCTTCTAGTCTTTTAGTGTTCATTTGATAGGTTTATTTTTATGCTTAAGCAGATCTAATAATTATGTAGATTGAGAAATTAAACTCCTTTATCGGTGGCATCCCAGGCAAGTATTCAAGAAATACATCTATGAATTCCTAATGTAAGGAGTGATCATTTATAATAATATTTTATTCCTTAGGATTCTCATTAAGTCAAACTAAATAAAACATGCACCCTTTATTTACTACATTTTTCAATTTAATGGTTGTCACTAAATGAAAAATAATGGGATTTTTATACCTTTTAGTACCATAGTTCAATTTTTTATCATCTATTCATTAGACCATAAAATAGTTAAAACTTACTTCATGTTTTTCTAACTGGTACATGACTAGTATTACATCATAATATCCTAAATATATCACATATAATTTTAGTTTAGTGACCATTTCATCTAAATATATATTTTCATGCCTAACCATTTCCATGATATGGCAATGCTTCATGGAGCCCATCTCCTCTTAGTTATCTTTAAAATTTTCAATTTTATATCCCAATTTATTTATTAAATTATGTGAAATAAAGTTGTACATAGATAAAAAATAAACCAAAATATAAATTCATTGGTTCAAAATTTCACCATTCAACTCCATGAGAGTGGATTAATTTTTAGTACATTTATTTTCTAGGGATACATAAATATTACCTATTCTCTACCTATTTGTAGTGTAGTCTTGTTCATAGCGATCACCACTACAACTCTAATAGTTTGAAATATATCATTCAATCAAAAACTTTATTAGGTATCCTTATAATAATTTTGAATCCTTCTAGTGATTCCCATGTAGTAGGTGTACTAATATATTTAGTATCCTTTTAATAATTTTGGGATTTATAACCAACCTTTTGTTTATAAAATTTTATGGAATTGTTTCTAGACTTTACAAAGTTATTCTAATAAGGCTCTATAGTTTTCTTAAAATTATTAGGTATCATAGAATAGTTATAATTCCTATTTTATTTTTGAACTATTGTCTGGCCTTAAAACATGCATTATCCTTATTTTTAATTTTGTAGGCAAACTCTAGTACTCCAAAATATATGGAAGGATTTGTCAGATTAAAAAAATCCAATGTTTCCTTCAGACCTAATTTTATTTTGGTTGCCTTCACCTCCTCATCAAGCATGTGAGGTGTATGATGCAACAATATAATAAACTTTACTTATAGGAAATAAAATAAAATCATACTTACATGAGGAAATGAAATTCAAACCTCTTCTTCTCCCAATGGGAAATAGAGAGCCACTTTTCCTTAAATTTAATTTCAAACCTTTCCCATATGTCTATATCATCAATATATCCATTTTGATTCTCAAGTTTTCATATTAAAGGACTATCTTAATGTCTAGCTAGAATATTTTAAACCTTTCCTTCTCATTAGATGTCATATGATACAACCTAAAATATCTTTGCAAGGCCACCATCCATGCTTATATAGAATCTTAAACACCTTCATCATAAAAATAAGGTGTTAGTTTTTTTTTTCAAGTCACAAATAAATAGGCTAATAATATATCTCATTTCTTATTAGACTTCAGGGTTATCCATCTCCTGTAGGTCATTTTTATTTTGATCATTATTTTGGACAAAAATATGGGCCATATGATCTTATTGTGTGATAATTCCCTTTAAAAACTATTGTAATATTAACGTAATTATTATACCCTTAATTATAATTATTTTTAGCATTTTTATCAAAATTATGGTGATGTTGATTTATCATATAACCTCCATCCCTATGCCATCCATGGTTGATTGCTTTATTTTTTATAGATCTTGATCAGTTCCTCACCATTTTATCCATTTACATAATTGATATCAATCAAAGGAACACCATAAATAACATTATTAATTATAATCACCCATATATCATGAGTGTTACAACATATCTCTAATCGTAGATGCAGAGACCATGAAAATGGGATTCAACAAACTTTCTACTTTTCTAAACAAACTAGGTCATTATCATTTGACATTTAATTTAATTTCATTCATTAAGATAAAAATTGGTTACATTTAAATTTTCAACATAGAAACTTTATTTAATTCAATCACATTACTTAAATCTAGAACATGTGCATTTTATTATACTAATCTTGTAGTATTAAAATTAGACTAGGATAGCCATTCCTCTCCTCTATACTATTTACTCAATTGGCACAAGTAATCTCATTGTGATCAATAAATTTTTTTTTTAACATTACCTTGCTCATTTATTTTATACTACGGTTTATTCCTAATAACCTTGTCATGTGAATATAAATCAATATTTTTTCTTATCATGGAATGAATGAATGACATCACTAAGTCCCAAATAAATTTTTTGAGGTCATACATTGTTTCCTTCCTATATTTATAATCTTACCATCAAGATTTTCTTTAGTTTATTGAAACTATATTACTTGAGAAGTCCAATCAATAACACATCCTTGATACTCTTGTATTATTTTAATAAGAAAAAGGTGTGGGAATTTTAAATGTAAATTTATATAGTTCTATTTTTATAATACATTTTATTTGTTAATTTAGTTTCAACACTTTGGTTCTCATATCCAAGAGGTGCATGATTCCTTACCACCTCTTATTTTATTTTTATTCTAATCTCAAGTGATATTAACATTTTATAAAACATCTCATGATTCATTTAATGATTTACTATTGACTTATTTAAAAAATCATGTTACCAATATTTATTTTATATTTACACTACCCTCACCATGGTGGTTTAATTTTGTTTCTTACACATAAGCTTCACTAAACATTATATAGTTCAAGAATTATAAAGTAAGTATTCATACAAGTTAGGCATATCACATTATAATAGTATTAATTAGATATGGTGAGGCTTATAATTTTTTCTCTCACATACAACAATTAAAAATAAGTTGAGTGCACACTTGTATATGACTACATCTATAGGGGTGTACCTAAACATCCTAAAATGGATTGTATATAAGAAAAAAATAGAGCTTAGTTGATATATCAAATAGTAAAAAATGGAAATGATAAGGTAGATATTATTTTATCCTATTCTTTTCCATCCTTAAATAATTATCTTTTATGCATAAAAAAATATTTAATTCCTTCCTAATCACTTCATTTTAAGAAACATGGATGCATATTCCATAACTCAAAAATAATTTTTCAAAATTTGTCAATAAATTTAGTCCTAAAGTAATTATAATACATCCATAAAAAAACTTTTAGACTAACCTTCCTTAGATGTCATCATTAAAAATAAATATAGGTCATAATATAAATTTATACCATTAAATATGATAAAATTCAAAAGATCAAGAAGGTGTAGGTCAAACCAAACAACAACAATCTCAATATCAATCCTTAACAAATCAAAAACACATAAGACTTACAAATAAAATGTTCATTCTATGAGCTAGGAATGATTTATGGGTCAATTACATTTTCTTTTGTATACATTCTTGTGAACCAAAAATGAACCCAAACCATGTTTATTTTATTTCACACGTTAATTTTATTATCATATCATATATTGTTGTTTTTACAATATTGTATCGAACCTGTTGACATAGTATAACATTCTATGTGCAATTTTAACACATAGTCACTCCAAATTGACTATGTTTTATCTATGTAGGTCTTCTCCAAATAAGGTGAATAGATCAATTAATTGATACATTTATATTTTTCAGCCATATTATTGTATACTTCATTGACCAACTTAACTCTATTCACAATTCTATTTTTTAACATACAGGTTTGTAGACATAGTCAAACTAGTTGAATCTATTCTTAGATTATTTTTAACACATGAGTTTTCCACAATTCATCAACACATTTGACTCTAGTCACATAATATTAAAAATATAATTTGATAAAGACATCATAAAAATTTACAAACTAATCATCTTCAAAATTATCAAGGTTCATTCTTACCATCTTTGTCATTTCTATTTATCATTTTCAATCTAATTTTTCATAGTTTTCATTCTATAAAAATAATAACCTACAGTGAATTAGGTCAACTATATCAACACATTTATGTAGAATTTATTATCTCTAGAATACTCAATTGATGAGTTAGACTATGTTCTTCTAGATCTTGCTTTTACATAATAGTATTTACCATATTGACTATGTTTTATATCATTTGCATATAGTGTCACCTAAATTGACTTTATACTCATCATAAACAAATAAATTAACCTATTTTAGTAGAATTAATTCATTTTTCATTTTTAGTTGCTTCCATGCTTAGAGTAACAAATATAGAGTAATTATGTGGTTTGTAATTTACAAATTTAGTCACACTATTTTCTCTTATGCACACACTTCCAAATCACTTAACACTAAAAAATACATTAAACATTTTCTTCCTAAGGTCTACCTACTTATATTTCATCACCAAGGGAGAAGCCAACTTGGTTTTTTAGCTAAGTATAAACATGTGTTTGATAATATATATGGGAAAAGCACTTAATAGTCTTGTCATTATTGGATTATGAATTGAGGGGGTATGCCCCAATACCAAGCAAATAACATCACCAATACAACTCCTTTTCATCCTAAACTAGCTGAAACTATCCATATATTTATTTATAGTTCCTTCTTATTTCCAACTCCCTATCACATTAATTTAAAAATTTATTATAACTTAAAAACATTTAGGAATGACTAATTATCTTAGCATTTACATTCATGTTTTATTGATTTCTCTATGATCATTATATTTTGTATTGAAAAACTTGTACTATCCAACATTAGTGTAATGTTTATGTTGTGTGTTATAATTAGATAAAACAAATTAATCTAATTTCTTATGTGATTCATTATATTTTCTTAGCTATTATCTTAAAAAAATATTCTCTATTTTTAGAACATAGTCATCCATATCAACACAGTCTCTTACATATTGTTATTTTGCTTACCTTCAACACACAATCACCTTATATGACTATGTATATTTTTATATTATTCATTTTTTCCATCTATAGTACATAGTCTCCCTATCTGACTATGTATCTTATTAGCCTACCTTAATTTTACCATGTATAAAACATAGTTGAGCAGTTCGACTGTGTCTTTTACATCATGTTGTGTTTACCTTTCCCCTAGATTCTATCAACCATGTCAACTCTATACCTCTTAGTTGATACTATTCTATATTTTTATAAATCTATCCCTAATTTTCCTCCATGTTTTTAGATTTATTTTTCAAGCATCAATAAATCCCCTATCAGATTCTTTTTAGACAACCTAAGTCATTTACATGTTATATGGGATGTTCTTTTATTCCTACCTTTACTACCTAAGAGGATATTCACTCTTAGATAACCATTTCTCATCCCTCATCTTTGGATTTTAATATGGTACAAATCTCTCCAACATATGAGATTGATGGATTAAATCCATTCTATACTTCTCAAGATAACTCTCACTTTAAGGCACCTTACTATATTGTGGGGGAAATTGAAATAATCCTAGAAAATAACCCCATAGGAAACCTTATAACCACTAGAAACCTACTTCCTACCAATATTACACCTAGAAACCTTCCCCCTGATACCAGTTTAGGGAATCCCCCTCCTACCCATCCTAATAATCCTCCACTAAACACCAACCCACCAATTGATAAAACTCAAATTCTTAAAAAAGTATTGCAACAAATGAACATAATAAAAACATCTATAACCTCTCAAATGATGCAACTAAAACATCATTTGATAAACATGGATAATCAACCTCCTATCCTTCTTCCCCAAAATAACCAAAATTTTATCCTTCCACTGTTGAGATTAACAAAACATGCCCCATTTTTTCTAAAAAAAAGGGGGACCCTATGAAATTTTGGGTTATATAACCTAAGATATATCTTTCCACTAATTCCACATAATAAAAACCCTTTTCATGACTTTAAAAGTTTAAAAATCATGTCAGTCTATGACAAATGTTAATGGGTACCTTTCAAAAATATTTCATTAAATGTCTAATTTAATGGTTTTTTAATGATCTATTTTTTTTAAAGTGTTCTTATAAGGAGTTATGATTAAAAAACCAAGGTATGGTCCCTAATATGTAATAAAAATAATGTAATTAAGCTTTTTTTTTATATATTATTACTTTGGCTATGTCAAATATCATATGTAATGCTATAACGTACCTTGATTTTAAGTTTTATAAAAGAGTCTAAATCAGATTCCATATTCAAGGTTTAAAATATTTGACTTACCCCTTTTTATTTATCATATGGTTTTATAGATTTCTCATTCTCTCCTTTATGTATAAACCTGATTCTAGTTCAACCTCAATTGACATGCAACATCATTACATGCATTGTTCACCTGTTTATATAAAATTTAGGACTTAGTTACATGCATTTTAGCCTTTGAAAATAATTTTGACCCCATGAACCAATAGGGATGTGACACTTGGCACTCAATCCCATAATTTCAAGTTCAAAAGAAAGTTTAAAAGATTTATGACCCCAAAATCCAATAGGAGTTTGCCATTTGGCACTTGGTCATGGTATTCCCAATAGAAAGGAAGGTACAAAAAAGTTTTTCAATCCAAAAACATAATCACAATATGCCACTTGGCATCCAATCATGATTTTATAGTAATCTTAATATTCTCTTGAGTCTTTTGACCCCATGACCCAATGAGAGTGTACCACTTATCATTCAATCATTACATTTTAGCCTACAAAGAAGAGCAACTCCATCAGGGCATGCCATGTGGTGATTATTCATAGCCTTATAATATCCTGACTACTTTCAAGAGTTGTATGATAATGTGATCCAATCATATCATTCCACTTAGCACTTAGTCATTCCCTTCACACTCTTGGGCTAAGATGAAAGGTTCAATTTTAATAACATTGTGAGTGCATGAAAATATGACACTTGTCACTTAGCCACTCAATCTTAAATAGCTTGATACTACATATAAACCACCTGACAACTGGAATTAATGGGTTGGAGACATTTGGACCCCTTACTCATGGTGATGCATGATCAAAATAAATTGTGAGACCTAGTAAATAGTTCTCTAATCAAAATATGATACGTGGCTAAGCGTCATAATATTTAGGTCCATCAAAAGTTTCATTTAACAAAGTCACATGATAACATGAGATAATGAGAGTTTTCCACTTGGCAAGCCAATAGAGGTCCCAATTCCACATCATCCTAAAATAGAAAGGGTTGATCCATGCAATGTCAAAAGGAAGAGTGATACAATCATAATGTTACACTTGGAAAAATATTATGTGATCTATCTAGATAGCCCAATATTTAAAAAAAAAGGTTGGAGTGCATGAAAAGGCACCAAGTGTCAAACACATGTCAATTATGACCCTTAGATGGCACATATATGTCTATGAAGCACTGGTAGTTGGTGTGAATTGATTGATGGTGGGGCTCATTTTAGTGGCTATACAGCCAAGTCACCTCAAGGGAAAAGTTAAGCCTATGATGAAAGGATGTGTAGACAAACTAAGAGTAGTGATTGGCTGATTTCTAAAAGTGAATTTTTGAAGCTATTAGAATAGAACTAAAGATCCACCTAGAATTTAAGTCAAATTAAGATAAAGATACTTTCCATTTAGGACTCATATCTTTTAGTTCAAAATTTTATAAAATCCAGTGTTTAAATATTGTTATCTAGAGGTTTTACATTCACCTTTGCTATTTATTACAAAAATATAAACTATTATGTGTTATTTGATAAAGAATTATATATTTGCATTCTACATCAAGATAATACATGATCTCATTAATCAAAAATTTGGAAACCATGGCCAAAATAGGAACATACGGGGCCAATAATCTAGATCGAGTTCCATTTCTCTATTCATATGGAACAAACATCATCTTCTAAGACACTAGCTTCAATTTCATTATATTATCCACTAAAGACAAGAATTACAATGATTTATTTTACCATGTGGAGAAGACTATAGATTAAGATAATCATAATGAAGAGGGTCCCAATGATGCATAAGAAATGTTAGATATCTTAAGGAACTCAAGTCTCTAAGATTACATAATGCTACATCCAACCTAGTGGTACTCCCCTATGTGGACTTAGTTCACCAAATGTTTATTCAATCTAGATTTTTAGATAATATAATTAAATATTTTAATTTTAGTAATGACATCACTTTCATCATTGGGCTATCCTTTTAGTGTTATTATTATTTTCCCATATTTTAGATTACTTACAATCAAGAAACTATCACCCAATGTCTCAAAACACACAACATCAGAGAAGTTTTGAGATACCAGGTAGAAAATAAGGGGAAATTTATTTGAAAATCCAAGATCAATTAGATCCCCATCTCCTAATTTAATAAGGGGGTAATAATGGGTATGGATATGATGAATAGGTTGAATTAGTCCAAAGACACTAGTCATATATGTGAAAAGTGGGTTACACTTCTATCCATGATCATAGATGATGCTAAGGCTCCCTCTCTAGGAGAGATCACTTCCTAAAACTTGTTAGCCTAGATTAGGAAGGTCATGGCTTATAGGGGAGATCATTTATATATGATGTCCTACTTGTTATATTCTATCTATGTTATCTAGAATATCCCCTAATTCACCAATAAAGATCCAAACTTAAAGTAGACCATGCCCCATGTCTTCTCAAAAGTAAGAATTTACATGTACAAATAAGAGATGTGATCCATTACTGAGTATTTATACCTAATCATATACAATTCCATTTATAAAATTCACATATATAATCTATCTAAAGAAATTAGGATAACACATCACATTGGGATCCTATTGGTATTATGTATATTACATGGTAATAAGGGTAGTTAAGATCAGGATAGCCCTTTTAGGTTACCTACTAAGTGTTAGACAAATTGGCCAAACAATATATTTCCTTATAGCTACTCATAGGGGTAGATGTATTATGCAAGAATAATAAAAAATGACTAGTCCGTTCTCAATTATGCAACATTGGTTGATTTAAAATTGAGAACTAGAACTTAGTTATGATTATTGCCAAGTAAAGTTCCATATTTGGTGTAGAAAAAGATACCAATAAGGAATGGGACCCAAAAAATTTAATGTTAAAACATTGCATCAAGCACTTGGGCATCCCTAAGAATTAAATACCATCATGAGCCTAAAGATAGAGGCCAATTCTACATTAATGTAGCTAATAAAATAGAGGTGGAGTAGAGACTGAAGGCTTCTAATATCCCATAGGTAAAAGGGAGGCTAGATGATGTAGAGGTTTACCATGTTTTTTAATATCAATATAATCATGATAGAGCATCAATATCTGTAGTTCATGTTAGTAATACTGAGGAAGAAAGATTTACTGACCCAAAACTTAGTTAGCAGATATTGTAGGCATTGTCTCCCACTTTGGATAAATGAGTAGATGGTGTAGGAAAACATATTGAGAAACCTTATACTCTAGAATCCCCTTCTAGAATCCCATCCTAAGTACAAAATGTTACTTCATTATAGGAAAGACCTTAAATGGAGGTAGTAGTTATTGATGTGGTGTTAATGCACACCATATAAAACAAGGTAACCTCTAACATTTTAAGATCTCAATGGAGATGAACTCCAATCCAACACATGAGTTTCAAGTATATGGTTTTATATTAACCAAGTGGTGGAATAAATTCATTTGACATGCATCTCATCAATTAAATCTCACTAAAATAATTAAATTAACATATAATAACATATATTTATAGTGATGTTATATTAAAATAATAATATCTCATAAAAAACACAAAAAGAGGGAATGGTAGGACAAAAAAGGGAGGATATAAGGGTCTAAATGGTTTACTTATAGGGTTATTTTCTTTGTGGAAAAGTGTTTTATAAACGAATGCTTTCTTGTAGTATATTTTTCACACACACACAAAACACAGTGAGGTAGTCTGAGGGAATAAGATATAGGAAACTCAAAGATCTCAACTAAAGGTTGCTTCTTTTAGGATAGCTATTGCACACCCTTAGTCAATATATTATAACTCAAATCAGAGAGATATATAATGTATCCATTTTACATACATAAAAATCTTTATCATAGAAAACACTTCTACACACTCATGAAATTGAAACAATCAACCTAATTATATACAATCAATAATATTTGATAATTATCCAATAGTTGTTGAACATCTTAAATCAACTTATATCAATGATAAAAAAAGAATACTCTATAGATATTGCACACTTTGGATTAATGAATAAAAAAACAATAAAATAAAATAAAATCTTCATTACACAAAATTGGAGAAGAATCAAGATTTTCACATAAAGATCAATTCAAGTAAAAATTCTCAAACTTTCCTATTAATCTGAATAGCCAAAATTCTCCTCTCAAAACAATGAGCTCAATACAAATTATTAATAATAAATATATGTGGACAAAAACCACTAATGCATAGTTTACATGAATAATAAAGTATAGTTCTAATTTTACCCCACTAAAATAAATAAAATCTTGCATGGAATTTTCATCCAAATTACATGCTTTATTTTTATTTTTTTACTATTAATATCCACTTAAAAATTACTTTAGTTGACTTGTTCCTCCAAATTTGAATGAGCTTTAGATAAGATTTTTTAATTTTAAATATATATTTATGGACTTAAGTAATATTATTTATCTCAAATAATATTATCTATGTTGGAATAATTTATTTGTCTAAGTATAGAAATTACCAAATCTATCTGATATGCTAATTTTGTGGAGCCATAACTTTTGATTGAAAAATCATTTTACTGCTAATATTGAACCACTGTGTTCTTCTTATATTTTTATTTCTTCATGAAAAATTTTAGTCTCATAAAATTTGATTTGATTTTATTAAATTCATCATGAAATAATGTTGATAGCCTATTTTGACAACTATGACTAAAAATTTTCTATGTATGAAAATTATCAAATATGCATGGTAGATTGATTTTGTGTGGCCATTTTTTTTAAAAAATCATGTTATTGATAATATTACACCATTTTGTTACTCTAACATTTGGATTCCTTCATGAATTTTTTAATCTCAATCCAATTTTATTTGATCTTTGAAATAGTGCACCAAATAGGGTTGATTAGCCATTTATGAAAAATAGTACATACATAATTTTTACTCCAAACAAAACCAATCTCTCTATTCAACATTGAACATTCTTTTGATGTATTGACCATCTCTTTTTTTTGTGTTTTAATTACACCTACAACATGTTTTAAAACATATTAAAATTTCTTTTAATTTTGAATTAAATTAAAAAAATATACAGCTAGCAAAGTATAATCAAGTATCATGTGAAAACAATTTTAGTGAAAATCTCAAGGTCCTAAGCTTATTAAAGCTTGGACATGTTAGTACATAATAAATGGTGACTCGGTGGGAAAATACTCTTGAGTATTTGAGAAATTATAATTTTTGGTTTAACTATCATAAAAAAATATAAACTTTATAAGAAAGAATCAAGATAAAGAATCAAAAGAAACTTAAACATAATCATGCAACATACTAACCCTTCCCAAATTTCAGATTGTGTGTGATTTTATGAATATTATTTTCCCTTGTCATGAGATTTTTGACAAAGATTTGGATCAACACTATAGGTTTTGTTTTTATTTATTTATTTTATAAAAATAATAAGGGAAGTTTGGGTGTTTCTTCACTACTAATCAAGAATTCATATCCTTGACAAAGATACCTCTTATTCCACTCTAAGCATTGCTCTATTTCTATCCAAGCATCCATAACCCTGATATAGTTTACTTTAATCACCTTTCTTCCATAGTTTATGATTTTGATCTATTTTCATTTCTTTTTTTTCCTATTTTTGAAGCAAAAATAAAAGAAAGGTTGGGAATCACCATTAGCTTAGTGCAAGTATAAACAACTTATTTTTATCAACACATCCCTGCAAGTGTGCATTCATCTCAATGTTTATTATTTCTCATCTAAGTTGTAACATGTTAATATGAAATTAATCTTTAAAAATGAGAAGTCTTTCTAAAGTTTGCATGAAAATATCAAAGCAAATTTCAATAGTCTAATAAGCTTATTCCATTCAAATAAAATATGAATTTAATAATGATACATACCTTGATTACAAGCTTCAATACCACATAAGCAACCCATAAATATCCATAAATGTGAACAATTATCAACTATGAAAATTTTGTGAAGTAGATGAATGGTCATGATGACCTTATTTACTAAACTAATCAACTAAAAATAAATCTAAACTAAAACAATAATAAAAACTAATTTACTCTAATCTAATAAAATTCCAAACAAAATTGGAAGGGTGGGATTGGAAACTTTATTTAGAATGTCTTGCACTCTTTGGTAGAAGCAAGTTTCTTCCATTTAAGGTCCTAAAGTATACAAAAACGTCTTTGTATTCCTTCAATAATTAATTTAGTTTCTCTCTTTCAAACCCAAAATAATCTTCATACATGCATTATACATAATTATCTTTCTTAATTCTAAAATCAGAATAAACATTGTTATTTGAAATATTTACCTCAAAGTCTGGTCAAACATAAACAAACAAGTTATTTACCTAAACTGTGGTGAATATGATGTTTGGAGAAAGAGATTCAATAAATACCAATTATTTAAAATTTGAATCATTTGTTAAACAAACATATTATTTTACTTGATCTTGCATGTGTTGATTATGCTCTTCCATATTTTCAATTTCTTTATATTCATCATCATCTTAAATGTCTTATTTATTTTTACATGATAACCGATTATCCGCCTGAATAGATTCTCCACAAGCTAAAAAAAATTAATCTCTATAGACATTCTCACAAAAGTGGGGGTTAATGAATCTAAAACATGTCCAAATTGAAATAAAAATAGATTTTTAAAACTCTTTCAACTAGAAATAGAATTAAGTTACATGTCTAATAACAAATCATAATATTATTTCTCTAAAGTAAAAGGAAATAATATGCAATATACATCCTCAAATTTCACACTCAAAATATCCAAATCAAATTTGAAAACAGTAAGATGTTCTTGAATAGTTCTTTTATCATTATTTTGAAAACTAGGAAGAAAAATAAATAGATCATCTGGTAAATCATGTTGAATACCTAAAATGTTTATGGGTGTTTCACCAAGCCAAAACATTTTTTATTTCTAATTTTTTAATTTTCATAATTTTTTTGGATTTCAAGATTTTAAAATAAACTAAAATAAAATGATGCATTGGATGAAAATTCATCACAATAGACACTCCTTCTAGCACGAATAATCTATTGATGAAATTTTTATGCGCATCATAGATAATAAGGTAACCTCTAACATTTTAGGATCTCAATTGAGATGAAATCTACTCTAGAAAACAAGTTATAGGTATGTGTTTGTAGATTAACAAAGTGGTGGAATAGTTACATGTAAACTACATATCATTAAGGGAAATTCACTCAAGTGATTAAATTAACATATACAAATTTATATTTACTATGATGTCATACTAAAATAATAAGATATCATAAAAACATAAAAAAGAGGGAATAGTAGGGTATAAAAGGGAGGTTTTATGGTCTTAATGGATTGCTTCCAAGATTGGTTTATTTATGGACAAGTATTTTGGAAACCAATTATTGTTGCTAGTATCTTTTGCACACATACAAACAAACATAGTTAGGGAGTTTGAGGGAACAAGATATAGGAAACTCAAATATCTCAACTAAAGGTTGCTCCTTTTAGGATAACTATTGTGCAACCTTAGTTATAAAATTATAAGTCATATTAGAGAGGTATCTAAGGTAGATATTGCATACACATAGAAAACTATATCATATAAAACACTTCTACACACTCAAAATTTTGAAACAATCAACCTAATTACATACAATTACTAATACTTGTTAATTACCCAATAGCTATTACGCATATTAAATTAACTTATATCAATCATAAAAAATATGAATTCTCCATATCTATTATAAACTTTGAATTACTAAATAAAAAAACCAAGAAAATAAAACCTTCATTAAACAGAATTGGAGAAGAATCAATATTTTCACATAAAAATCAAGTCAAGTATAACTTCTCTGAATTTCTTATTAATATAAATATCTAAAATTTTCCTCTCAAAATAATGATCTCAATACAAATTATTAATAATAAATATAAGTGGACAACAACCACTAATGTTTAGTTCACATGAAAAGTGAATTATAGTTCTAAGTTTATCCCACTAAAATAAATAGAAAATTGCATGGAATTTTTATCCAAATTGCATGCTTTTTATTTGCCACTTAAAAATAGCTTTAGTTGACTTCACACTCCAAATTAGAATGAGATTTAAATAATCTATTATAATTTTAAATAATTATTTCTAGTCTTAAATACTATTATTTAGCTCAAATAATATTATCTAGGTTGGAATAATTTATTTGGCTAAGTACAAAAATTGCCAAATCTGTCTAATATGTTGATTTTTTGGAGCCATAACATTTGATTGAAAAATCATTTTACTACAAATAATAAACCACTATGTTCTCCATATATTTTTATTTTTTCATGAAAATTTTTAGCTTCATACAATTTTATTTGATTTTACTAAATTCATTATGAAATAGTGATGATAGCCTGTTTTGACAACTGTGACTAAAAATTGGTGAAGTATGAAAATTATCAAGTCTACCTTGTAGGGTGATTTTGTGTCATATATTTTTATAGAAACTCATTTGACTAAAAATATTAAACCATTATGTTCCTCTAATATTTGGCTTCCTTTAGGAATTTCTTAAGCTCAATCTAATTTGATTTGATCTCTTAAATGGTGCACCAAAAAGTTTTGATCCACCATTTTTGAAAAATAATACATGCATAATTTTTCCTCCAAATAAAGTCAATCTCTTTGTTCAACACTGAACATTCATTTTCTATATTTGACATTTAATTTCACCTACACCATGTTTAAAAACATATTAGAATTCCTTTTTAATTTGAATTAAATTAAAAGAAACATATGATTATCAATGTATAATCAATTAGCATGTGAAAAAAAAATTAGCTAAAATCTCAAGGTCCTAAGATTTTTAAATCTTAGGTGTGTTGGTACACAATAGTAGTTGCATCTACTCCAGCACCATCAGCCTCATCATTAGGGTTATCTCCCTTGCTTCATGTTAGGGAAGAACTAAGTATAACAGGTTAGGAGCATGTGTGTTTACCTCCTTATTTCTTTTATAAACAATAATTAAGCATATTTGGTGAGCCCCTAACTCCAGACCATGTGAAACTCTTGCCCTACCATCCCCTCACTAGACCAATCATTATACCTGTGACCATGCCATTGCCCACTGTTAACCCCTTTGTCATATCCTCCACTTTTAGGGTCTCAATAATGGCTAATTGTCCTCTATTTCTACCTAAACCTATGCCTATACTTGGTCAATAACTACCTCATAAGAATCCCACTTTTTTCAATCCTCAAGTCCCCTTGTTCACAACTAGTGCTTCATCTATAACTAATTCCCCTTCACCTTCAGGGATAACACTTCCCTCTTCATCCCTTAGCTCTTCTTTTGTATTGGTCACATCTATAATTTCCTATCACACATATGATTTCCAAGGGTTGACACCATTTTATCTATTGCCTCAAACATTGAAGCCTTCAAGTGGTTCTTCAGACAAATCATGGATTAAACATAACAATTGGATAGTATGGAGAACCCAAACTTGGTCATAATGGATCCTTCATAGGTCACCTCAAAATTTGACAAAAAAAATGGGGTAATAAAGAGGGTGACCAAGAAAAAGGTCACTCATCCAGACCAAAAAATTATGTATGAGTTAGAGGAGAGCTTATTTGACTTGACTAAGATGAAAAAATTAGGACTAGGCCAATAGTAATAAAATGAACAGGACCCCTTATCAGCTCTACATGCATATGGTGATATGGTTATTGAATTGATAAAAGGAGTACATTAGAAATAAGATGACCTAAATTAATAACACAAAGCCACATTAATAGATTAGACCATAACTAAGGTAGAATGGGCTGTGGGATAAATGTTTGACATGTTGAATACCTTGGCCCAATACAAGGTAAAGGGAGATGAAATATACAATAGGATCCTCAAGGTAGAAGTTGTATATGGGGAATATGATAGTAAGATAATAAACTTGGTGAAGTTGATCATGATGAAGAAGTTTGAAGACTTAAATATGATCCCCTTAGAGGAATTGAGCATTGCTCAAGCCTAGTAATTAGTATAAGGAAATCTCTAAATTAGTGGATTGATGAAATGAAATCCCTAGTCTAGTCTCTCACCTAATAGGGTAATAGGGTCATAACTTTAATAAAGAACACTAATATCATGTACTTTTCCAACAAGGATGGTTCCATTATTATCAAGGATGGCTTCAGGGCCTAGCTATAGAAATTTATTATAAACCTCATAAAGTAAGCCATGGTTAGAGGAGTAATCTTTGGATAAGAGATGGTAGATTTGGCAACCTCTACTAATAAAAGGATAGAGAAGGTTATATAAATTAATGAATATATAGGACCTATCTTGATTAAGCATGATACAATAATAGGGATAACAATCAAACTAATGAAGGAGATTTTTTTTGATCTAAAACTAATTCGCATCGACTATAAGAGATGATCTGAAGCATAGAGATGGCAAATCAAAGCCAAAAATAAGTAGCCGATAGGCCAAAAACTATCATCATAACAACCTCTACCTCCTCAACCCCTCTTGTGATATCTTCTTCTTTAGCTATTTTTGGTTCACATAAATCTTCTTTTATACCAAGGGCTTCATCCTTAACTACACTATCAAGATCTCAGCCCAATACTTCAAGAATGAGATAGCCATTTATTGGGTTTTCTCTTGATAAATCATGTCTTAATTCCTATCAATTATATTGTAAACTATTCCCTTTTTTGAATAGGGAATATTCTCTAGTTTTAGGACATTAGGGATATTGTCTACTGAGAGGTGTCATATATTTAATTCTCTTATAACTGTCTTAGGTAATCGATGGCTTATATATAACCCCCCTCCCCTTTTTTGTACTTTAGAACATAATTTTATGTAAAGAGAAGTAATAATTCTTGTAATTTGGTCACTATTTCATTATTTTCATATGTACTTATTTTTCAAGATTTTATAATAACACATGATTTAATTTCTTTAATGGTTAAATCTGATAGGATTTTTTCAAATTTAACTTATTAGTTTGTTTTTTTGGCTATTCTAACAAAGTTTTTTTTACGTATGCTCCATTGTCTTTCTATTCTACTAATAAATGTACTTAAATAAATTTGTTGTAAGTAGATATTTTATAACATACTTTAAAAATATATGCATGGTATCTACCCTAGAATCCCTATTGCATTTATGATATTTTGAGTCTATCACTAAGATCCAATAGATGTTATTTATATTTACCCCATTGTTAGAAGAAACTGAAGGAGATCTATCGGCCTTTGTTTTTGCAAAGAAAACTTTCTATTATGCTCTACCCTACTTCATTTTTGAACCCTTTCTAACATGAATCAATTTAAAATAATGCTTATTATTAAAATACACTTGTTTGTTTAAGGTTTGAACATATATTGGCAAAATACAAAAGTAATTCTACATCATATCAATACAAAAAAAATTAGATAGATTGTGTCACTATTGAGTTATTATTATCCCTACAACAAGGTCTACTTAAAAAATAAAGGTGGTGGCCACATAATCACCCAATAAAACTAAATTAAGCCCCAAGGTCTTCCAATACCTATGCTATAATCTGATAAATATTATTTTACTATTTGTATTATATCTTTGACATAGATATACATTAATAGAAGAAAAATTGGCACTATAAGGAGGGCCTATTTATTTGTTTTAAGTAAAAATTATAGTATGTTTCATTGGAATTATAGCATAATATATTTAAATACACAAAGATTAGGTTTAACACTACGCTTTCTTCTCATTTTCTATAAGATCTTTGCAACCTTTGAAATATCCCTGCGAAAAGTTTTTAATCTAAAATATTATTTAAGTATTGGCTCAATTCTGAGGATATTCTGGCATTACCCCTCTAATCTATTTAAATTTCATCTAAAAACATTCAAGATAGGCATGTCATTAAATTCTTTGAATATATCAGGCTCTATTTTATCTATATTTTCAAAATTTTACATGATTTGAACTAATAACTTTCAATCTATGATAAATAAGTATAAAGATCAGGTTCTAAGTGGTTATTTGTGAAAGACTCCTAAACCAAGGATTTTAGAGACCTAAATAGAGTATGATCACATAGTATTAAGGTATTCTTTACAATATTTTCACACTAATATACTTTGATCAGCTTAAATACACTAAAGGTTACTTGAAATATCTTGTCTGACATTAATCTTTATAGGTTAGACCAAGTTTATAACAAAAGTTTATGTCAGCTCTTGAGCTCTGAAGAATCTAGGTTAATGAAGATGAAATAAGACCACTTTGCTTAGTTTTGGACCCTTTTGTAGGTTTATTTTATTTGAATTTGGCTAATATTTACCTTCTTTAGTGACATTTGATGAACCATCATAGTATTTTAGGTTACTAACATAGATATTTTACTTAGCATCTTGGAGTTACCTAGGATATAGACCAAATCTCATTCTGAGACTAGAGTTCCTCTAGGATCTTTTGAAACCCATCATAAGTCTAGAGATGATAAAGGAAAATGTAGGAGATCTATATCCCACCCTACCTCTCTAATAAGCCAATATACACACCCTTTATTTTACATCTGGCCAGTCATGGCATGGTTAGGAGGATCTTCTATAAATTTTCACCACCTTATGCATGGTTTACTAAGGAACCCTAAAAATTTCCTATTTTCTCCAAATCTTTCACCTTAGAAGAGGGATATTTATGTCTCCTTTAGATTTGGGTAATGTTAGGACATTTCTAGGCCTATGGGTATTCCTATAAGTGGAAATGAACCTCTAGGTTGAAAGGGCTAGCTCCCTGTATTATATTTTGTGTAATAAAATTGATGAACTAGTTTGTATGAGTGAAAAGAGTTAGAAGTTTGCATAAATGAAAAGCCTATTCTAAGATGGTGATACACCAAGAATTACTATCCACATGTATACCCTATACTTATACACAATACAATAGAATATAATCTATAACTCAAGTTATAGAATATTCCAACATAATTATTTTAATGTAGAGATAAAATGAATGAGATCACATAAGGTAAATCACTAAAAAAGGCAACCTATATAGTACAAAAAATAGGTTACACATGTACAAATTCTCATATAGCTAGAATACACTCTACATGACCTGTTGGATAAAATCTTTGCTCAAAAACATGAAGGATAAAGAATATAAGGATAAAACATCACTTACTATCCCTCTATGTCTCTTTCATGCCTAGTAAAATGTCTAGAACTTAGCAATAAAATGGTAAAACATTCTAGTAGGGCTTTGTTGTACTATCTTTGGATGATTAAAAAAAATCCCAAGGGTATTATTTATAAAAAAAAGAGGGAGATAAGAGATATTTCTTGGGCACCAAAATAGAATCCTCCAAATGGTTTGTAGTCACCATCCTAGTAAAACCGATTCTAGTTGTTCTCTTATTCAGTTGGAGTTTGTCTTTCTCTTTGATTCACCCTCTTGAAATTACCAGGATCACTAAAAAACTAATGGTGAGATGAATTTCAATAATAAATTGATTATATCACTATAAAATCAATGGATTATTCTTGAGAACTCCTATGTTTTGCAATATAGACCCATTTAGGTTTTCTAAGTGACTTTACTTCTACTTGCTTCTTCTATTTCTTTGATTAATTCTATTTGTAAAAGTCATAAGTAAAGCTCTTTTGAAAACCCACAAAGCATTGTCTCCCCTTTTTCAATATTTTCAATTTTTTCTACTTATAAAAGTTATAAGTAAAGCTCTTTGGGAAACCTGATTTACATTATCCTTATTTAAGACCCTATCAGGTTCTCTGAATGGCTTTACTTCCTACTTGAATACTTTAGGCATGAATTTGAAATCATATGCCACATAATATTTGAATCTCAATGGCTAGTTAGCCACCCTAAATTTGACTTCCCATGGCATGTCATGCCTTTGAATCGTAATAGCTAGTTGTCCACCCTGAATTTGATGTCCTATGGCATGTCATGCCTTTGCACCCCAATGACTAGTTGGTTGTATTAAACTTGAAATATTATGACAAGTCATTAGTATAAATTGATTTTATTGTTTTGGGCACTTTTACCAAAGTAATTCCCTTGAATAATTTGTTTGAAGGAATTCTTTCAAGAATTTTGACCAAAAGGCAACGATAAGTTCCTTTGGGAACTTTTCCTGAAGGACACTTGGTAAAGTGTCCTTCAAAAAAGATTCGAAGGACACTTGGGGAAGGAACAAAGTGCCCTTTTAAACTTTTTTGAATGGCCACTTTGATAACAAATTACTCTTCCAAAAAGTTTGAAGGGACACTTGGGCTAAAAATTGCCATTCAAAACTTTTTCAAAGGGTCACTTGGAAGAAAAGTGCCCTTTGGAAAAGTTTGAAGGGACACTCGAGAAGAAAAGTACCCTTAATTTTTTTTTAAGGGTCACTTGAAATAAAATTTCCCTTAATAAAATTCTAAAGGGACACTTGGGATAAAACTTTGAAACTTTTCCAAAGGGCCACTCAGAAGAAATTTGCCCTTCAAAAAAGTTTGAAGGGACACTTGGGAAAATAAAGTGCCCTTAAAAACTTTTCTAAAGGGACACTTGGGGAGGAACATTATCAAGACCATTGGCATTTTTTGAATGAATTTACTTATAAAAGTCATAAGCCTTACTCCTTTGAAAACCTGAAGTCATGCATCGTTAAAAACCTACAAATCATTGGAAGGAGTAATTCAATTTGATAAACCTGGATTACTTCTACTCATGAAACTTTTATAAGTTGAGCCATTTAGAGAACCCAACTTGGTCTTGATAATGTAATTTAGGTTTATGAGGGGACAAGACTTGACTTTTGGATAACTTGACATACACTACAATGGATTCAAAACACTTTAGCCTTCTTAACCTATAATTTTGGACATCTAAAATGACTTATTCTTATAACTATTGTTTGGCTCTCCATGAAAATGGTTGAAAAAAGTGTACCAAGGTGAAATTTGGTCAACATTATTAGTGATTATGAGGGGAGGCATGCCTACTATGTCAAAGACCAGTCACCTAAATCCTTCCATTAGGCATGGAGTCATGCATATAGGCACTTCAAAGAGAACTAAACAAGCTTTGATTCAAAAACACACTAGCTGGGTTGATTACACACACATGGTAGAGATCCACACCAAACAAAGGGAAGGAAAACACACCTATGCTACAAAGTACTTAGGGAGAACAAACACAATAAAGGAAACACAAAAAAATAAGGTGTATATAAGACATGGCTAGCAAGGATCAAAAGAAAGGATTTAGATGGATTTCAATCACTGGAATAGGTATCTCTTCTCCATCCATTTTGGATAGTTGAAAGGAGTTTCTTTACTTGCACTTGATGATGATGTAAGGACCACTCCATAAGGTATCAAACTTTGTATGCTTTCCTAGTGTTTCTCTATCTTCATCCCATTTCAAGATGAAGTCATTTTTTTTTAACACTCTTGCCCTTGCCCTTTTTTCAAAGGATTTCTTCATGAGGATTTGATGGTGTTCTAAAGCTTTGTGTAAATTATCTCTTATCTCTTGTCATTGTATTAATTCTATCAATCTAACCTCCATGGGAGTGTTTCAATTAATTATATCTATTGTGCAAGTTCTAATGTAGGGAGCTCTTATGATATAGATAGCCTAGCTTCTCTCCCATAGATAAGTACAAAGGGAGAATTACCAATTAAATTCTTGGGAGTGATTCTATCTTCCCATAAGGTTGTGTTCAGCTTGTTATGCCATGTTCTTTGATTGGTTTCCAACGTCGTCTTGATGATATTGATGAGGTTCTTATTGGTAGACTTAGCCAATCCATTACCTTGAGGGTAGTAGTTGGATGAGGTACTCAAATGAACTCCACTCTTTGTTTCCCAATCAAAAGTTTTATCACTTATGAAAGAAAGTGCATTATCTAAGGTGATGACATGAGAAGCTATAAACCTTGTTATAATGTTGTCTTAGAACTCCAAGATAGAATTTTCATTTGATTCCTTCAAAGTAACATACTCTTCCCATATTTTGATGTAGTTTATAGTATTCAATATCCATTTGTCTCTAGCACTTGATGGAGGGTTGATCATGCCAATGAAGTCAAGGTCCCATTACATGAAAGGCTAGTCCACTTGGATAAGATTCAATAGAAGGGAGGAAAGATTTTATTTACCAATAAATAAATCACATTGAGGACAAACCTTATCCTAATGATAATATTCTTTTAAAATATTAGTCCAATAGTAACCATCTCTCATTATTTTTGTAGCTATTGTTTTAGGAAAGAAGTGACCACCATCTACACCATTACGGAACTTTTCTAGCAGCATATCAAATTGGTCATTATTAATGCATCTTAGAAACACATTGCTCACATCTTTATTAAATAAAATCTCATCCAAAAGACAATAAGGAATAACTTTCAACCTAAAATACCTTCTTTGAGATTTTCTCAAGTCATTAGGACACTCACCATTTGAATAAAACTAATGATGTCTAGTGTCCAACTTGGATTTTGCATATGATTAGTTGGCTAGTCTTGAACTTAATTCACCAAGGCTTATTATTTTGGATCTTGAGATTCAGATGTTAAGTGCTCACATAAACTTATTCCTCTTGCTAGGCTAGTTACCTTGATGTCAATGTCATATTCCATCACCTTTATGATCCAGCCAGCTCTTTTCTCATTGAGATCCCTACTTAGGAGAAACTCCTTGGTGCTAGGATGGGAGACCATGACATGGATATTATTGTTGGAAACCATATGCCTAAATTTTTTCAAGCTACTAGTGATAGTTAAAGCTTGTTTCTAGAAAAAATAATATCTCACTTCATAGTCTTTTAAGACTTGGATAAAGAAAGTAATTGACTGCTCAATATCCTCATCATTATTTTGTATAAGCATGGCTAAGATTGTGTCTAGGTTATCAAAACTATAAATAATGAAATCCTTATCAAAATTTGGATTTAAGAGAGTGGGAGAGAGTACAATTTCTTGCTTTATTACATCAAATTTGCTTTTACCTTCCTTTGTCCAAGCAAAATTTGTTCCATGGAAGGGAGTGGGTAATGATCCTTAAGAGACACTTTATTTAGATAACAAAAATCTACCCAAAGTCTGATTTCTCCATTTTTATTTCAAATTGGCATGAGGTTGGCTACCCAAGTTGAGTGCTTGATAGTAAATATAATCCTAAACTCAATCAATTTGGTTAGCTCTTTCTTCATGAGTTCTTCTACCTTAGGGTTGATAGGCCTTTGATTTTGGCTTGCAATTTTAGATCCCTGCTCCAACTCAATGGTGTGATGAGCTACACTTGGGTCAAACCCTTTCATGTCCTTGTATTTCCAAGAAAAAATGTCATGAAACTATTTTCATAATGCAATAAAATCTTGCCTTTCCATATGAGAATAAGCCTTTCCAATCTTTAAAAATTTGTCCTTGAAAATTAGAACTCTCTAATAGTTCTCTTATTTTTTTGACATGCTCATTCTTTGGTTTTTCTTTTGATCATCCTCATTGAAGGCACTCTTCAAGGTAATCATCCCCTTGGGTATTTTTTTTGTATTTAGCTGTAAAATCTACTCTTCATAATGATCATTCAATTTATTTTGATTTCTTGAAGAGAAGCCTGCCTCATTTTACAATAAGTGTGTAATGTGTTCATCACTTTCAAACACTTGCCATGACACTTAATTATCTAGAATGGAAGGTCTCAAAATGATCTTGAAATGAGATTGATCTTTCTCTTGTTTAATGTTAGTAGCTGAGTTAAAACGTGATCCTATTATAACTAGTCTATTAACATGCTTGTTCAAGTCTCTTATTATGGATTGGATGTTAAAGGCATCAAAATCATCAAGTAGATCCCATACCCTATGATTGTAGGACTTTATCAAGGGGTTCTTGGTTGTATCTTGAATTCTCACTTGATGAATGACTAGATCACTATCTCCATAGACATTCAAAACTTTGATTCCTCTCTTCTTTGCCCATTAGAGACCATGAACTAAGCCTTCATATTCTACCACATTATAAGTGCAGCTGAAGTGAAACCTATAAGAAGAGTAGTAATGATTCATTAATGGGGAGACCAACATGACACCCACTCTAGCACCTACTTTTCTCCTTGAACCATCAAAGAACATTTCCCACACACCATCAAGCTCATGATCTTTATTGGTGAGTAAAGGAATTAGGATGTTTCCCTCATTCATGTAGTAAACTCCCAAATTAGTTTCCTTAATGAAAGTGTAAGGATCAAGGCCATGTGTTTTAGTGTTTTAGTTGTCAAGATAAAGGTTAGAAATACCTTTAAGAGGAGAAAATGTTTCACTATTCAAGACTGCCTCTTCTTCCTTACTAATTAGATAGTTTTGATTTGTCATTGTCTCCACGTATGGCTCAATGTGGAACCTTTATAAGGGATAAGTCCTTATTTTTACCTTGGTTCCATACCTTGTCTTTAAATCTATAAAGATCCAATTAGCAGAAAGGCATCCTCCTATCTTGGTTGTAAAGTCCCTAGACAAGTATATATCAAAGTGTGTTGGAAGGTCCACCACCACAATACCTTGCAGGATAGGGAAGATTGGGTAGCCATGTAAAAGCACTTTCAGACCTTTGACCAATCCTACCATCATGGTTGGAGTTTCATCCAATTGTAATAACCCTTTACTATGTGGCTCATAGTTAAAACCTAGCCTATCAGCCACTACTTTAGGCATAACAGTAGTGTTTGCTCCACTATCCATAATACAATTGTGGACCAACTTATCTCCTAAAATGAGTGTAAGGTAGAAGGGTGGAGGTTTTTTTAGCTTTAGTGAAAGGCTCCAAAAGATGATTTAGATAATTTTTGAGAGCCACACTATGATGCCTTGAAGATTGAGGAGCCACCTACATGCTTACTAACTACTCTTGCAAAATCTCCTTTTGACCAGGTATATGTATAACCTCCCAAAGGGATATGCTTGTCTTATTGCTCTTTAATGAGTCCAAAATATTTAGAGATAGAATATTCACTTTCTCCTAAATTTTTGATGGTAATAAAGGAGTTGTTTCCTACTATGTTGAAATATTGGTAGCTGCATTTACATTCTAATTTTGTTGAGGAATATGGCTTGTAGAAGGTGTAAAACTTTGATTGGAATTTTTTGGCCTTGGAGATGCATCACTTGGAACTATTCATGGATACTGGCCTTCTCCCAAGGTTCTATTCTTGGACTTTGTATTAGCTAAAATTGACATGACTCAACACAAAATCATCCTTCTCTTGAAAGTTCATCATCCCCACACTTGGGCTACTACCTTCTCCATGATTATCCCTTTGGCTAGGACATGCTTCTTCTATTATTATGTAAGGAGTAGCTTTTTATTGTGTAGTCAAAGTGTAGCTAGTTCCTCCATTTTCATGTGCAAACTAACCTTTAGGATGCCCCCATTAGTCCACATGATCTTCTCCTTACACTAGATTTACATGAACTAAAATAACAACCTTTACAGGAAGAGTAGAATTTGGATTATATACATTAGGTTGACTACTATAAAATTGTTGATGTTGTCCTCTCCCTTGATGATTATATTGGAATGGAGCTCTTTATCCTTATTTAGGATAGTATTATGCATTAGGATGATCACTTGCCTAATATTGAGCTTGCTTGAGTTGAAATCTTAATTATCTCATTTCTTTATGCTTGTCCATAATGTTATCCACCTTTTTGGGAAAGGGTCGTAGATTCACATTAGCATTGGGAACCTTAGACATGCTTGGAGATTTAACCAAATCATGGGATAGTAAAGGCATGGAAACTCTTGGAGGGAGTCTTCCATCCTGAATCAAGCTATTCTCAACCTTAATTTATATCTCATATGCACTTGGAAGTTTGAATCCTCCCATTGAATATAACATAATAGCAACATCAGTACCAGTCCCTTTCAGGTATGTTGGGAACACAAAGCTAGCAAGAGGTCTCATGATTGGTGGTAGCCTATACCATGTTCTTTGAAATCTCTCATTGAAATCTCTTATGGTTTCATTTGGACCTCTTATTATTACATTCAATTGATGTATTAGGGAAGCATGATCACTCTTATGTTTGAATCTTGTCACTAATAGGTCTCCAAAGCCATCCCAACTTGTAATGCAACCCCCCTCTAATGTTCTATAGCAGTTAAGTGCTTTTCATTTTAAAGACACATCAATTAGCCTAATGGCTATGTTGGTCCTAGTAACGTTATGGAAAATGCATAAATTAGAGATGTTTGTAATATGTTCAGATGGGGTAATAATACCCTCTCTATTGAAACTAGGAAGATTTTTGGTAGCATTTGGAGGGATGGGGTCATATGCAGGAATCTCTATTGGGTTTTAGATATTAAAAGTAGGTAAAGATTGATGCCTATCTATCTCTCCCCTTTATCCCATTTCTCTTCTTCCTATATGATCCTCTATTTCTTGTTCTTTTTCAACTTCCTCCTCTCCTTTAACTTCTTCAAATTATTCTAATTCTTCCCCAAAACCTCCCTACCAAGGATTTAATAGGGCTAGGAGTGGTTTAAGGTGTTGTTCTTCAATAAAAGCTTCAGCTAAAGGGGCTTGTTCAGAGAATCTTAAGGACCTTGTGAGGACCATGTAGGATAATGCATAAAACTTGGTCTAGAACCAGGTATTCACACCCTTTTGGAGTTGCCAAATGTTGGGTTAGGGATATTTATACTACTTAGGCCTATCAAGACCAGCATTCACATTGACTTAGCAATAATTTGGGTCCCATCGTGTGTGCCATAATTATTATCTCCAAATCTTGCACCTTGGAAGAGGGATGTTTAGGCCTCCTATATATTTGGTTAATGTTGGGATACTTCTAGGCCTATGGGTGCACCTATAAGTGGAAATAAATCTCTAAGTTAAATGGGATAGCTCCCTCTATTATATTTTGTGTAATAAAACTATTGAACTAGTTTGTATGAGTGAAAAGAGTCAAATGTTTACATAAATTAAAAGACTAGTGTAAGATGGTGATACACCAAGAATTAGTATCCATATGCATGCCCTATACTTATGCATAATAAAATAGAATATATTTTATAACTCAATCTCTAGAAGATTACAACATAAGTATTTCAATGTAGAGACAAAATGAATGAGATCACATAAGGTAAATAACTGGAAAAGATAACTTGTATAGTCTAGAAAATAGGTTACACATGTGCAAAATATCATACAGCTAGAATGCACTCTACATGACCTGTTGGATCAACTCTTTGCTCAAAAGCATGAAGGATAGAGAAAAAAAGGATAAATAATCACTTTTTGTCATTATATGTCTCTTACATGCCTAGGTAAATGTCTATAACTTAGAAAGAAAATAGACTTATGCTTCTTTGCTCAAAGGTAAGAAAATGGCAAAACTTTCTAGCAGGGCTTCATCGTACTATCTATGGATGATAAAAAAATATCCAAAGGGTCTTATTTATATAAAAAAGAGGGAGAGAAGAGAGATCTCCTGGGTGACAAAATAGAATCCTATAAAATAGTTTGTAATTGCCATCTTGGTGAAATTGATTCTAATTATTCTCTCTTTCAGTTAGAGTTTGTCCTTCTCTTTGATTTTCCCTCTTGAAATGACCAAGATCACTAAAATATTAATGGTGAGATGACTCTCCACAATAAATGGATTGAATCATTTAAAAATCAATGTATTATTCCTAAGAGCTCCTACGTTTTGCATCATAGACCCATTCAGGTTTTCTAAGTGACTTTACTTCTACTTGCTTCTTCAAGTTCTTTGATTTCTTATACTTATAAAAGTCATAAGAAAATCTCTTTTTAAAACCCATAAAGCATTATCTACCCATTTTTATGCATTTAAATTTATTTTACTTGTAAAATTTATAAGTGAATCTCTTTGGAAAACCCGATTTCTACTATCCTTGCTTAAGACCCTGTCGAGTTCTTTGAATGGATTTACTACCTACTTGAAGACTTTAGGCATGAATTTGACATCCCATAGCATGTCATATTTTAATCTCAATGGATATTTTCCCACCCTAATTTTGATTTCCTACATCATTTCATGCCTTTGAATCCCAATGACTAGCTGACCACCCTAAATTTGACATCCTATGACACATCATGCCTTTACACCCCAATGACTAGTTAGATGTATTAAACTTGAAATATTATGTCACATCATGGGGATCCATCAAGTTTATTGGTTTGAGAAATTTTTTCAAATTAATTCCTTTGAACAATTTATCTAAAGGAATTCTTTTAGAGATTTTTCCTAAAAGGTAATAATTAGTTCCTTCAAGAAATTTTCCTGAAGGACACTTGGGAAAGTGTCCTTCAGAACATTTTTGAAGGACACTTGGGGAAGGAAAAAATTGATCTTCAAAAAATTTATAAATGGTCACTTGGATAAAAAATTTCCCTTCAAAATTTTTTGAAGGGGCACTTGGGCTAAAAACTACCCTTCAAAACTTTTTTGAAGGGTCACTTGGAAGAAAAGGGCCCTTCAGAAAAGTTTGAAGGGAAACTAAGGAAGAAAAGTTCCCTTCGAAACTTTAATGAAGGTTCAATTAGAATAAAATTTCCCTTTGTAAAAGTATAAAGGGAGACTTGGGCTAAATAGTGCCCTTCAAAACTTTTTTGAAGGGTCACTTAGAAGAAAAGTGCCCTTCAAAAAAGTCTAAAGGGACACTTGGGAAAACAAAGTGCCCTTTAGAACTTTTTCAAAGGGACACTTGGGGGGAACATTATCAAGACCATTTTAGGTTTTATAAATGATTTTACTTTTAAAATTCATAAGACTTTCTCCTTGGAAAGCTCAAAGTCATGCATTATTGAAAACTCATAAAGCATTAAAAGGAGTAATTTGGGTTCATAAACCCATATTACTTCTACTCATGAAAATTTTATAAGTCAATTCATTCAAAGAACCTAAATTGGTCTTGATAATGTAATTTGGGTTTATGAGGGGCCAAGACTTGACTTGTAGAGAACCCAACATACAATACAATGGATCCAAAAGAATTTATCCTCCTTGACTTGTAATTTGGGACCTCTAAAATGACCTGTTCTTGTAACTATTATTTGGCTCTCTATGAAAATGGTTGAACAAAGTGTACTAAGATGAAATTTGGTCAATAGTACCTCCCCATCTTCAATCCATATATGGTTATAATGATTAAAGAGCACATCAAGTCTTTCAAGCTAGATATTAGGCTTCTAAATTTCATTCATGACAACATAACCTGTAGACTCTTCCCATTTACCTTCAAATAAATACCCTGATTGGTTCCTCAGTTTCCTAGAGGATTGCATCATATGATGGAACTAGTTCAATGACACCTTCATCACATAATTTGGAAGGGTCATTAGTCTTGATATCATTTACCAATAGTTCACCATCATAAAGTGAGACATGAATGAGTCCATAAGATATTTAATTGCTAAATTTCAAAATATGTATAGCCTCACCACAACTCCATACCAACATGTAGACAATTTAGCACTTGAAATATATAATAATGATCTATATCTAATTATTATTATCTTTCTATGTAGGGATATGAACATTATTACACTCCCACACATGTGTGCAGAGGCCATACACATTGATGAGCAAATACACCTGTAAGATCACCCTACATTTGACATTCCAAACATCAACCTAGCTTTACCTACTTTGAATTTAGTCCAAAATTCAAACTATAATGTGCTTTTATTAAATCAAATACTTATCCTTAATCAATTTCCATTGAGCCATGTAGCTTTTATATAATAAATAGGATTCTTCAACTAATCTAATGTTAGGGCTCATCCCCAAAATAATAATCAAGCTCTAATCCATATTAATAACTCTAACACCCAAATAATTGTCCAAAACCTAGATTAGATCACTAATCATAACCTCTTAAAGGGAGACTTGGAGGTAATTTAGAGGATGGTTCAAAAACTAGGTAGTGACTTCCTCAATTTTCAAAGGTAAATGGGAAATATAAGGGAAGTTTTTAATATAAATTACACATTTCAAAATTAAAATATGCCTTTTAATAGGTCTAACAATAATAACAACAATAATGAACCCATAACTAATAATATGCCTAACATAAATATCTATAAATTAGCCTGACCTAATTGATGTAGGGTCCATAACATGGTGCAACATAGAAAATTAGACTACATAAAATTATTCAATGGTTTTGAGATGTTTTAAGTTGAGATGGAAAGTTATGACATTATCTCTAACACTTAAGACAATACTAGTAATTTTGGAAACACAAGAGCACCTGATAGTGTGTCCAACTCCACCAAAATGACCCTTATGTTTGAAACTTATGAGTTTCCTTAATAGGAAGAAAATGAACCTTAAAGTAACACATATGAGATCAATTATTTCCAAAAATACAATAAAATAAATTATTCCTTAAGGAAAAAATCAAAATGAACCTAAAATAACTTTCACACCATCTAACAAGGTTGACACACCCTCAGACCATAGAACCAACAATGATCCTCCTCTTCTAAAGGGAAAGGATACTTATCCAAATATATAATTAGATAAAATTAGGTCCAAAGGTGGATGAAACATTATGTAAGATATGAATAAGATTAAATCCATCATTACTTTTCATGAGCTTTCTCAAATCACTAAGTAGTGTGATTTAATGTTGAAATTGTTAACTAAGAAGTTAGATAAAGCTAAAGCTAAATCTATGAATGTGAATGTGGTAATGTATAAAAGTGAGGTTGAGGTTCCTCTATTCTTATTAACTATTAGAATCTTTGGTAATAATGTCCATAATTTTTTTCTTAATTCTATAGCATCTGCTAACATAATTCCCCATGAATTTGTGAAAAAATGGGCTAACTCCAATCAAGTCTAATAGAGTTGTTGTCCAATTGGACAAATCAAAGGTAAAGTTAGTAGGAGAACTATTTAATTTCCATATGTAGTTAAATCATGAGCCTAAAATCAATAGTTCATCGATATTCAAGTCATTAAAATCCTATAAGCATATGGGATGTTATTGAGTACAAACTAGATAAAATCCTTGAATGGATACATGTTCATGGACTACACACATATGTGGTTATCATGGAGAGGTATACCTAATTAGATCCAAATAAAATGAGAGCTAAGGATGAAGTTCATGATAATAGAACATAACACCAAAAATGAGAAGGTGAACTTCTAGTCTAGCAACCTAGGCATATATGCTCTTTATACGATGGATTCAAATGAAAGCAACCAAATGACCAAGGATGAAAGGTTATATATGATTTACTTTGATGGCATTAAAGCCAATAAAATATTAGGGGTAGGTATCATGATGATAAATATAGTTTTTAATTAATATTATTATTATATAAACTCTAATTTTCATGAACTAATAATCTTTTAAAATAGGAGGCTCTGATCTTAGGACTTCAATTTCCCATCAAACACAAGGTAAGGAAATTATTAGTACATGGTGATTCAGAACTAGTCATCAATTAGGTATGTAATCAATACCAATTTAAGAGTCCTATCTAAATAAATATAAATTTAAATAATGGGATTTAATTGAAATATTCCTAAGAATTTAACATTACCTCTATACTTAGGGATCAAAATTAGTTAGTAGATGTGTTGGATTTAGTAAAAATGAATCTAATCCCACCTGAGGCCATATAATTTTATAAATTTAATTTCAAAATGATATATTGCCCTTCTATCATAAAAGACATCAATTACTCCAAAGTGTTTGATGATGATAATAAAATAATCAATTTTATGACTAATTATAGGATATTTAAATTTCACATAATTGACAATCAATATAAAGAGTTTGTGAAGGAGACTAAAACTGATGGTAATGGCATGGTTCAACTAAGAAAAATAGGATCCCTAATGACATGGTCTCTCTAAAGAAGATATTCAGTCAAGATAAGACAAGTGATGATAAATTACCCAAAGTAAGTAGTAAAGATTATAAACAAATTAATCTAGGTTCATTGAAAAATCCCTAGAATATCAATATTGGGATTGTTTACACCAAAGATGAAGTGGTTGAAGTCACTAAGATACTATCCCAATTTAAGGATTTCCTCACATGGTCTTACAAAGATCTCAAAGTCTTCAACACTTGGGTCATCACTCATATGAATCATTTAAAGGAAGCATACAAACATTTAGAGGATAAGTAAGACCCATGAACCCTATTGTAGATCCTCTCATCTATAAAAAAGTAAATAAGTTACTAGGTGCAAGGATAGTTTTCCCAATCAAATACTCCACATGGGTGGTTAACTTGGACCTAGTCAAAAAGAAAAATGGTGAAATTAAACTCTACATATACTTTTAGAATCTCAATAGATCCTTATAAAATGATAATTGCCCATTACCCTCTTTGGATGAGGTAATTAAAATGGTTAGTGGCTCTTAGGATGATGTCCTTCCTAGATGGATTCTCTAGTTACAACTAGGTACTCATCAATAAAGAAAACAAAATTAGGACTACCTTCATAACTAAGTGGGGACCATTTTCATATAGAAGGATTAATTTTAGGTTCATCAATATTAGGGCCACCTTACAATGTGTCATGCACCATGAATTCTAAGGATTGATTAGTAAGTGTATCATTATGTACATGGATGACTTAACCATTTTCTCTAAAAATAAGAAAGACCACATGACACATCTTCAACAATTTTTAGAAAAATGTAGAACCTTTGGTATCTCTCTAACCCCTAAAAAGAGTATCTGTTACATAAGCAAAGCTGAGCTCTTGGGAAACATAATCATGAAGGATGGTATGATAATTGACCTTGATAGGATTAATGTTGTTTTCAAGGTTGATTTTCCTAATAGTAAAAAAAAATTAAAATCATTATTCATAAAAATTAACTTTGTGCATAAATTAATTTTATGTTTTACCAAAATTTTCAGACCTCTAAATGCCATGTTGAAAAAGGATGAAAATATTGATTGGATGTCTAAGGCTAGGAAATCTTTCTAGGACATCAAATAAGCCATAGTACAGACACCCATGATAATTATCCCAAATTTTGCTAAATATTTTTACCTTTATTATTTCACTTCTAATCACGCAAATGTTATTGTCTTAATGTAAAAGGTATATGACAAAGGATATCTAGTCACATTCATGAGTATGAACTTGAAGGATGTATAACTGAGATACCCACTCCTAGACAAACAAGTGTACACCTTGGTAAAGTTCATGAAGAAGTTAAAACATTATATCTTCCAAAACAAAACCCATACCATTGTACCTAACCCTACCATTAAGTTTATGCTTAACTAGAATGAGTTATGATAAAGATGATGAAAATGGATGACTAAGCTCTAATAATATGACATAAAAAACAAGTCAGCTAAGATGGTGTAGGGCCAAGGTTTAATCCAATTAATTACCAAGATTGATCCTCATATTGATGTTTTACAGGTAAAATCAAACCTAGTTTTAAGTGAGGAATGGTATAAGGGCACTGTATATTACCTATTGAATGGCACTTGCCCATCAGAATTGAAAAGAGAGCTAAGAAGACCACTCAAAATCAAAATCTCAAATTTTATGATCAAAAGAGGATTGCTTCATAGAAAAAACTATGAAGGAATCTATTTGAGATGCATTTCTAATAAGGAAGTTGTAGACGTATTAAATAATTTCCATGATAAATTAGGAAGTGGACATCCTTTGGATAGAACCACTACCCACAAAATACTTAGAGTAGGCTATTACTAGCCTATCATATTCAAAGATGCACATGCCCATATTAGACCACATCATCAGTGTCAAGTTTTAGATAATATAGAGGTAAGGGAAGATATGCCTTTACAACTAGTGATTAAAACTAGGTCATTTTAGCAATGGGGATTGTATTTCATTATAGTAATCAATCCTAACTCTTCAATGGGCCATAAATTTATGCTGATAGCCACTGACTATTACACAAAGTGAACTGAAAAAATTACCATAAATAATTTTAAGATAATTGATGTCATCAAATTCCTAGAGGAAAACATCACAAATAAATTTGGGACTCCTTTATCTCTAGTGTGTGATAATGGTTTGACTTTCCATTCTATAGAATTCACAAAATGGGCTTATGAGAAAAAGATTACTATCAATTTTTTCTTGAATCATCATCCACAATAGAATGGTGTTACATAATCAAAAAAAAAATTTATGAATGTGATAAATAAGTTAGTAGATAAGAAACCAAAGGAGTGGTAATCTTTATTAAAATATGCTCTTTGGGTAGATCAAACTAGATACAATAAGCCTTGAAGTCATCTTTGTTCTTATTAGTGTATGGGCAATAGCCAATATTTCCCATTACATTATAGTTTCATACTTATGAGTTCATGGCTAAATATATGGAAAATAGTGAAAGAGTTTAGTCTATAATATTGAACATCATTCAGATGGAGGATGTTAGACATGAATTCCTCAAGAAATTTAATAAACACCAAGACATAGTCAAAAGATGGTTTGATAAAAGGGCTTAAATCAGAATGTTCTAAATATCAAACTTGGTCTTACTATGGGATAAATCCCATGAGAAAAAGGCTAGCATGACAAATTCACACCCCTTTGGATCAAACCATATCAAATTGCATAGATATTGGGTGATAAAGCATTCAAACTAAAGGATGTGCAAAAAATGGCTTAGCCCTATTAATGAATGGATAGTACTTAAAGAACTACTTCTCGAATACCCCTTATACCACCACTAAAGGACTATGAGTTGGTTTAGTCTAGTGGTAGATAGGAGTAGATTAGTTTCCTTTATTCTTTTCTTTCTTGTTGGCTATTTTTTCATCCTTTTCTTTCCTTAGAGTAGTTGTTGTGTGATGTAGATTAACAATAAGCCCTCTAGGCAAGGTCTCAATTTCCTATTCCATTCATCCCAAGTTCTAAAATCTAAAGAATTGATGTGTTGAAGATTATTTACATCCTAATATAATGGTTGTCCTATGTAAGAGACTATGTCATGTGTTGATTTAGAAGATTGGAATAATTTGAATTTAAAGTTATCATTTCATGGAATATGTGATTTTGCTTTGATTATAATCTAGTTCTAACAAACATACATTTGACTAGATGAAGGTCTTAAAATTTTGAAGGTCCACACATATTAGCACTTAATGTCACATCATAAGATTTCCTAGGTATAACTCAGTCACTAAAATTGAGTGGTTCTTGAGGAAAAGTTCTAGAACTCCTTAAAACTTGACTAACAAATTGGTTCCCAACCTCCAAGGGTTTACAAAAAAAAAGAACAAAACCTATGTATCAAGTTAAAATAGACTTGACACTATAAGTTGCATTCCATTGAGGGTGATTTGGTTAAATTCCACCAGTGCTATGGATGCCTGGATGGTAGTAGATTAAGGCCTAGAGTGGATTCAAAGGTATCTATATCGAGGCTATGGATTCTTGGCTGGTACTAGATCAATACCTAATCCATCCCCTTTAAAGTCAAGAATTACCATATATATATCTAAAAATTCTTGTCCAAACCTATGTTTAAAGCCATAAAATTTAAAGATACTAATTCTAAAACCCAAGGGAATTTTGATCAATCAATTCAAAACACACACACAATATGAATGGTTTTCAATTTTTTGGTCTTTAATCCTTCAAATGAAACGTTTTTAGTTATAGAGAACTAATTATGATATTTTTTATATCTTCCAAGGGGTGAATACTTAATGATTACATTCTAAACCAAAATATCTAAATTCTAACATATTTATATGTTTCCTATAGAGGTCTCCATTTGTTGAGATAAACACAACACACCTCATTTTTTATAGAAATAAATGGGGACCCTATGAAATTCTAGGGCATTTACTCTAGGATATACCTTGTCACTAATTCCACATGATGAAAACCCTTTACATGACTTTTAAAGTTTAGAAATCATGTTATTCCATGATAAATTTGAATGGGTATTATTGTCACCAAATCTTACACCTTAGAAGAGGGTGTTCAAGCCTCTTCCATATTTTGGAAACATGGGAACACTTCTAGGTATGTGGGTGTACCTATAGTGAATTGAGCCTCTAGATTTAAGGGCTAACTCCATGAATGTATCTTAAAGTGATTTCACCTATGCTAATGCTTGCTTATGGGGAAAAGAGTTAGATTTACATGAATTAAACCTATTCTAATGGGGTGATATACCAATATGTTTTACACATGACTATCACATTTAATTCACTAAAAAATAAAGCATACAAACTAGTCTCAAAGTTATAAAGGATTCTAACATGAGTGTTTCAATATAGAGGTGAGTTGTAAGGTAAATGAACCAAAGGGAAAATTTCACACTCTAAGGACAATAATACACTCTGTATGACCTATTACAATGAGATTTTCTTGCTAAAGATATGAAAAGACAAGGAAAATCAAAGGATAAAATCACTGAACTTAACCATTTATCACTTTGCACACTCGAAAAAGATATTATTAAACTCAAAACCAAATTTTTTGAATTATTATATGGAAAAATATGACGTGAAACTAGTAGAGATTAACCATACTAGGTGTGGTCTATCTTACAAAGACCAAAATGGTAGATACTTATAAAATTTTAGAGAGAGGAGAAAGAATGAAGTTCAAAGGTCACTAGAACACATGTCCAATGAATAACCAATTACATTGTATGGGAATATAATATGAAATAGACCATGATTGCTTCCTAAGACAAATGTACATACAAACCATTAAAAACTCTTCAAAATGGTGTAGAGACTTTTTAGCTAACCTTTATGAAACTACCTTCATCATGGATCATTCTCAAGCATTTGAAACTAAATTAGAGAGATTTGACACATATGTAATATCTTAGGGAGGTTGAAACATGCTATGACAGTCATAATATGTGATCTTAATTACTATATATATTTTATACACCTATATTCATCATTTGTAGTCATTCATTATTTTTATAGTCTTTATTCTTCACATTTGGTAGTCATTGTTCATCTCGATTTTTTGACTAAGATTTCATGGTAGTATATGAGTCTAAATATCTAGCTTTACTACATAATTCTTGATACTACATAATTTACCATGTGCCATTCCCGTACCACTTTTCCCATTCCATTATAAACTATGTCTTTTTTCATTTAAACATGTAACCTCATCTTCTCTATCAATAACTCGATCAAATTTGCTATGTCAATCTTGCTTGGAGTATCTTTGCTTCGACCTTCAACATTGGCCATTGATCATTGATCTAGGGTTCTAAGATTATGACATATAGAAACATTACATTCAATATGAGCTCCTTAACCTTTGAATCTCACTCACACCATTAGATCTAGATGTATTTTCAAATTCCAACAATTGGATTTTACTCTAATTTAATTCAAAATACTAATCTATGAGACTTTATTTTGACATCCGCATGCCCATCATTAACATTTAGACAAATGTCATTGATGTCTACACACCCATCACAATTTGAACTCAATGGTTAATTTCCAAGCCTTTATTTTGATGTCTGCATACACTTCATTATTGTTTACAAGAATGTCATTAACATCCACATGTTCATCATAATTTGAACTCCAATGGCTAATTACCGAGACTTGATTTTGATGTCCATGTGACCATCATTGTCTACTTATTCAAATTTAAATATTTATATCTCAAGATAGAGAGCTTGTCAAGATTCCATATTTTTAGGGGATGTTATTAAAACTAAGGTCATTGATTTCATGTGATATTTTGGCCACATGAGGCTTTTTGGGTACATTTATAATATGCACAAGTGAGTTGACCCATCTATTTCTACATGACATCCTATGATGGTATAGTCCAATTAGAGATATGTTATGATATTTCATTAATCCTATATATCTATAATAATTTATTTAGGCATATGTTAACTTTTACCATGATTCTAAACTACTTAGATACCATGAAAACCTACTACTTGCATATAAGACCCCAAAATGACCCCTAAGTGACTCATATTAACATAAGACTTAAGTAAACTATGACAAAGGATAAAATTGAATTAAATTACATAAAATTAACTATAAAAAACATTATGAAAATACTTTAGACCCCTATATAAGTTCTTGACTATAGGGGATTTGACGCATTTTGACTTGTGGTCAAAATGGTCAACATCTTTGGTGATTTCCTAAGGGTGGTATGCTTGATATGCCATACCCAGTTGCCTAATCTTATCCATTGTGATATGGAGTCACATGTACACTATTTGACACACAAATTACCTTTAAAAACACACTAAACAAAAAAAATAACAAGACACAAGACAAGAAACACTCATGTGCTCAACTACAACACTTAGGGAACACAACATACACAACTAAAATAAAAGACACACACCTATATTACTATTTAAAAAACCTCATCTTAAGGTGAAACATTTTATCACACCTCAACCAATATCAAAAATAGTTCCCTTGTCATCTTCATCACTCCATGAAGGAAACCTAGTATGAAGAGCATGCTCATCACCAATCACTTGCATATGTATGTGATCAAGAAGCCTATCACATTTGAATCTTATTAGGTATATAAGTGACCTATTTGGGACCTTAATGAATGATATTTATTTCTCTCTAAGATGCTTGGTTAGAGATATAACTATTGTGATCTCCATCATATCCATTTTATGTTCTCCAAAAAATGTAGATTGGAGTGTATGATAGTATTTTCAACCTTGTCTTCTTCTACAATAGGAAGTGCTTGATGTTTGAAAGCATCAAGTTCCTTTTCTTCATGATCTAATACCTTTGGATATGGATCAATCAGGTGGGTATCCTAACTATTCTTGGGGTAAAACAACTTATTACTTAACCTCATTATCTATGTCTACAACTTCTTAGAAACTATTATCATCAAATTGATTCATGATAATAAATTCTTGACCTTAATATTTATTCTTGATAGAAAACTAGTCAACATAATCATTAGTCTCACTAGAAACCTTGATATTACATATAGAATCTCTTAGAGAAAGGGGAGATTTGCATAACTTGTCAAACTCCTTACATTGAGATTTTTTCATAGTTCTTCTTCATTCATAATGTGAGACTCTTCTCCATGCTTATTAAGATAATCAACATCATGTTTATTATAAGCATTAACCAAATTATATTTAGACTTCTTGAGAATATGAGTAACATTACCAAGATGATCAAAATTATGACATATGACATCAAACCTTTACCACAAATCATTCTCATCCACCTTATGAGTGTCATCATCCAAAGAATCCTCATCAATGGCAGGGATAAAGACATAATTTTTCCCACTATGGTGCTTAATTAAATTCATTATCCTATGATCATCACATTCATGAATCATGTAGATACCTTCAACATCATTAGAATGTTTGACACTCACCTTAACTCCTTCAAATGGATCTTTATGCATGATATAGGTCCCAAGGTTAGTTTGTTAAAATTATGCATAAGGATGATGTCCATATGCATCTACACCATACTCATCCAAGAAAAAATTGGAGATTCCTTCAAGTTTAAAAGTTCCATCATCCAAATTAGACTCCTTCAAATGGATAACATAATTCAAGTTGGAGCTTGTTTCAATATATGGCTTAATTTGAAACCTTGTAAGAGGTTGAGTTCTAATGGTCAGTTTGGTCCCATATCTTGCCCTAAAGGCCAAGAAGGACTAGTAAGTTGAGATATAGTCACCTATATTTGCTATAAATTCTCTTGATAGGAAGATTACAAAGCTATCTATGAGGTTGACAATAATAATATCTTAAAGTATAGGAAAATTAGGACAATCATGTATGAAGACCCTCAAATTTTTGATTATCCCTATATTCTTATCAAGTGTACCATATATTTATAACTCATTATATATGAGGCTTATATTATAGGCCCAAATTATTAGCTACAACTTTGGGCAGGATTGAGGTAGAGGCTCCACTATGAACTATACAACTATGAACCAATTTGTCACCCACTATGAGATTGAGGTAAAATGTTGGAGGTTTCTCAGTCCTAGTATATGATGAAAAATAGTATTAGGATCATTTACAAGGACAAAATGACTATTAATTTGATTTTAAGATGAAGGACTAGTAGGAATAGTGGATAATTTTTTTTGAAACAACTCTTTTTGGCCAAGCATATGAAGGATATCCCACAAAGAGATAGATGAAATGGAACTTTTCAAGGAATCCACTATGTGTAGTGCACTAGTACTCACCTTTTATTGAGTTATTATAGGTAAATAATTTCTCATAAATTGAGGAATGGAGGAACCTTAATCATACTTTGTCACATTTTGACTAGATAGAGGTGTAGGATCTTTTGTAATTATCACACTTGCATCCATGCCTTGCTACCTTGTAAGAGGATTGAATGAGCTTGTGGGTGTGCTGTTAACACCTCTTAGAGATTTACTCTTGGATCTATTATTCTATACAGTAGATTCCCTTTGATTGATTACAAAAGTGTCTTCTACCAATAAATTGGTGAAGCTTTCACCTTTAGGTTGCCAACCCTCATTAACTTGCATCATCACTTCATCTTTAGCTGATAGGAGGTGAATAAATTTTCATTAAGAAACAAGATCTTGTTCTCCACCTTCATTAGCATCCATGAATTGTTTTTATTTCAAATCTTTTCCTTGTATTAAATTACTATGAATTATTACCATATCTCTTGTATTGGTGGTATAGTTAGGATTGTATGCATTGGTAGGATTGTTGGAGTTAAGCTACCATTGACCTCTTCCTCTTTCATATTCTTGACCAAATTTTTGATGATAAGGATATGATTTTTATTAGGCACCTTGTTGCATATTTTATTATCTATTTTGAACCTCTAAGACTAGTAACTTTGCTTTCCAATCAATATTATTTTTTGCCTATTTGGACTTGGTATTGGCATTAGGAATTTGGTCCACATCTGGAATGTTAGTAGAAGTATGATACAATGGAAGCATAGACACCTTAGGAGGAAATATTCCAACTTGGATGAGACCATTCTAATATTTGATATAAATTTCATATGCTTCGTGGAGAGTGGAACCCCCATGGATTGAAGCATGATAGTAATTTTAGTACTAATGGATCTTAAGTAGGTAGGGGACACAAAAATAAGAGGTAACCTCATGAGAGGAGGCAATATAAACAAAGTCTTTTTAAAAATATCATTAAAATCATACATAATTAAATTGGGTCCTATTTTTATAACATTTATTTTATTTATGAGAAAGGCATGATCACTTTCACTTCCAAATCTTGAGGTCAACAATAATAAAAAATCCTCTCATGATGTAATGCATTCACCTTCTAGAGTCTTATACCAATCAATAGCTTTCCCCCTAAGGGAAATTTTAATGAGTCTAATATCAATGTTCTCTTGAGTGATATTATAGAATCTAAAAAAATTGGAGACATCCATAATGTGATCACTATGTGTAACATGACTCTCACCATTGAATATGGGCACACCTTTTGTGGCATTAGTAGGAATAACATCATAATCTTGAAGGTGAATTGGATTTTAAGTGTTCAAGGTAGGCAAATCATGATTTATATCCATATCTTATTCAAATTCCTCAAAATATTCAATTTCTTGAATTTCTTCAACCTTTGCCTCTCTAGAAAAATCTACTAGTTATCCAAAGGGTAGATTAGGCTGAGGATATTGAACTTCAAGGGGAAGTTCAGGCTAATTAGGTGGACTAATGGGGTTGAGCACTCTAATAAAGGATGACATAGTGAGAGCCATGAATTATGAGATCAAGTTTATAATATGATAATGGTTTTGAACTAGATCTTATCTTAATAGAGTCACCAAATGTTGAGTAGCACACCAATTTGTAACTAATGTTATCAAGATTGGCATTCACCTTGATAAGTTGTCTTGAAGACAATGATCCCACAGATCATTCTAAAAATATTATCACCAAATATTATACCCTATAATATGGTTTTCAAGACTCTTCTATGTTTTCATAACATGGAAACACTTCTAGGCATGTGGGTGTACCTATAGAGGAAGTGAGCCTCTAGATATAAGGGGCAGCTCCTTGAATGTATCTTGAAGTGCTTTCACCTATGCTAATGTTTGATTATGGGGAAAAGAATTATAATTTTCATGAATTGAACCTATTATAATTGGTTGATACACCAAGATGTTTTACAAATAACCATCACATTTCATTCACTAGGAAATAAAGCATACAAACTAGTCTCAAAGTCCTAAAGGATTCGTGAGATGTATGAATCAACACAATGAAAATGAAATAGAAGTAAAATTTCACACTATAAGGATAATAATAAACTTGAAAGGATCATAAAAATTTTGACTACATTATATATGACTTGTTATAATGATAGTTTCTTACAAAAGAAATGAAATGATAAGGAAAAGCAAAGGATAGAATCATTGAACTTAACCATTCATCACTTTGTACACTCAAACATGATATTATTAAACTCAAAAATAGATTTATTTAATTATTATAAGGTAAAATATGACATCAAACTAGTAGGGATTCACCATATCAAGTGTGGTATATCTTATAAAGGCCAAAATGGTAGTTACTTATAGAATTTCAGAGAGAGGAGAAATAATGAAGTTTAAAAGTCACTAGAACACATGTCCAATTGATAAAAAGTTAAATTGTATGGGACTAGAGTATGAAAAAAAAAACATGAATTCTTACCAAGACAAATGTCCATATAAACCATTACAAACTCTATAAAATTGTGTAGAGACTCTTTAGCTAACCTTTATCAAACTACCTTCATCATGGATCACCTCTCGAGTATTTGATACTGAATTGGAGAGAGTTGACACACATGTACTATTTGAGGGAGGTTGAAACATGATATTATAGTCATAATATGTGTTCCTAACTTCTATCTATCTTTTAGACACTTGTATTCATCATCTATAGTCATTCATTACTTATTTGGATTCCTTTCTTCACATTTGGTAGTCACTATTCATCTTAGGTCTTCGACTAAGCTTTCATGATGACACATGAGTCTAAATATATTATTTTTATATATAATCATCAATCCTACATAGTTTTACATATTTAAATCCCTTTCCACATTTATCATTACATTATAAACTATGTCTTTTGTCATTTGGACATGTAGCCTCATCTTGTCCAGCTATAACCTAGTCGAATTTGTTTTGTTGATCTCATTTGGAGTCTCCTTGCTTTGACCTTCAATGTTGGTCATTGATAATTGATCTAGGATCCTAATATTATGACATATTCTAGTATTGAATTCAATCTAAGCTCCTTTACCTTTGAATCTTGATCATACCACTAGATCTAGATGTATGTTCAAATTCCAACTATTGGATCTACCTTTATTTAAACTAAAATGGATAATTTATGAGAATTTATTTTGACATTTGAAAGCTCATCATTGAAATTCACATGATCATCATTGATGTTAACATAACCATCATAATTTAAACCCAATGTTTAATTATCAAGACTTTATTTTGACATCCATGTACCCATAATTGACGTATACATGATTGTCATTGACATCTATGCACCCCTCACAATTTAAACCGCAATACTTAATTTCTAAGACTTGATTTTGATGTCTAAATGACTATCACTATCTACTTATTCATCTTTAAAGATTTATATCTCGAGATAGAGAGCTCATCAAGATGCCATATTTATAGGGGATGTTATTAGCACTAAGGGCATTGATTGCATGTGATATTTTGGCCACACAAAGATTTTTAAGCACATTTATAATATTCACAAGTGAGTTAACCATCTATTTCTACATGATGTCCCATGATGGTCTAGTCTAGTTAGAGTTTTATTATGATCTTTCACTTAATTCTATATAGATCCAATAAGTTCTTAAAGAATATGCAAACTTTTCCCATGATTTTAAACTTCTCAGACATCATGAAAACCTTATACTTGCATATAAGACCCCAAAATGACCCCTAAGTGACTCATTTTGACATAAGACTTTATTAGACTATGACCAAGGCTAAAATGTCATTAAATTACAATGAATAAACTAAAAAACACCTTATGACACTATGTTAGACCCCTATATAAGCTTTTTACTATATGGGGGTTAACCCATTTTGACTTGTGGTTAAAATGGTTAACATGTACCTTTTAAAAAAGTTTCATTAAATGTCTAGTTCAACGGTATTCTAATGATCTAATTTGTTTAAAATTTATCTTGTAAGGCATTACAATTCCAAAAACTAAGGTACAATCCCTAAGATGTAATCAAAATCACTTAATTAATGTTATCTAATAATAGTATTACTTTGTCTATGTTAAAAATCATAGTTAATACTATGATGTACCTTGATTTTAAGTTTTATACAAAGTTCTAAGTCAAATTCCTTATTCAAATTTTATGAATTTTTACTTACCCCTATTTCTTTATCTTGAATTTTTATAACTTTCTCATTATATCATTTATGCATGAACTTGATGCCAACTTATCCTCGATCAATATGTGACAACATTGCATGCATTGGTCACCCAGTTATATAATAAAGTTTGGGACTTAGTCACATGAATTTTAGCCTTTGAAAACAATCATGACCCAATGTAGATGTACCACTTGTCAATTAATCTCATAATTTCAAGTTCAAAGGAGAGTTTTAAAGGTTCTTAACCCCATGATATAATGGGAGTCTACCATTTAACACTTGATCATAGCATTTCCAGTTCAAATAAAGTTACAAAAAAGATTTACAACCTGATGATCCAATCACAACATGCCACATTGCATACAATCATGATCATCCAATGATATTATTATTGTCTCAAGTCTTGTGACCCCAAAAAATAGTGGGAGTGTGCCACTTATCATTCAATAATTGTATTTTAGCCTAAAAATAAGAGTGACCCCATCAAGGCACACCATGTGGTGACTAGTCACAACTTTCCAAGATCTTGAATACTTTCAATAATCCTAAAAAAAGGTGATCTAATTACATCATTACACTATGAATTTAGTCACACCCTTCACACCCTCAAGCTAAGATACAAGGTTCAATTATAAGAACATTATGAGTGCATGAAAAGATGACACTTATCACTTAGTTACTCAATCTCAGATAGCTGGATGTTATGTGGAGGCACCTGATAACTAGAACTAATGGGATGGAAACATGTAGACCCCTTACCTTATGGGGATAAATGATCAAAATAAACCATAAGACATAATTAATAGTGATCCAATCAAAATATAAAATGTGCCTTAGTGTCACAGTAGTTGGGTCCATCAAAAGTTTTGTATAATAAATCTACATGACAGTGTGATCTAATGAGAACTTTCCACTTGGCAAGCCAATTGAGATCCCAAGGCCATATCAACCCAAAACAAAACATTTTGAGCCATAAAACATAAAAAATGGGAACATTATAATCATAAGGTGATACTTGGTCATGCAATCTATCTAGATAGCCTAATATTTGAAATAAATGGATGTAGTGTACTAAAATGTACCGAGTGCCAAACATGTATCAAGTATGACACCTAGATGGCACATAGTTATCCACAAAGTGATGGTATTTGGTGTGGATTGAATGATAATGGGGATAATTTTTGTGGTTATAAACCAAGTCACCTTAAGGTAAATGTCAAGCCTATGATGAAAGGATATGTGGACAAACTAAGAGTAGTGATTGGCTAATTTCCAAAAGAGGATTTTCAAAGTCATTAGAAAAAAATTGAAGATATGCATATAATTTAATAAAAATCAAGTTAAATATACTTTCCATTTATGAATAATGTATTTTAGTTCAAAATTATAAAAAATATAGAGTTTAAATCTTGATGTCTTTATGCTAGGTGTGGAGCCTAATTATCTTCCAAGACTAGAGGTTAAATTTTTTATGTTATTTCAACTAGGTTTTGGATCCCATTCTTTGTATCCCTAATGGCATGGGGGTTTAGTCGAAGTGCCCTTGAAGTGAAAATTTTATTAAAATTGCCTTGTAAAATTATAATTTCACAGTCAATCTGGGCCATTGATTAAAGGTTTCCAAATCTGATGGTAGAGGTTATGTTTAGGTGTTTTTTCCCTAGATGTATTAATACATGGCTGAGATGAAAAATGAAATAGATTACACATAGAGAAGAGGAAGAAAGAGGTAGAGAGGTGTAACATGGTTTGTTTTAGGATTTTTTTCTCCCTTGTATTGTTGAAAATAATATACTAGACAAGTTTGGTGGATGTATCCCATCTTGGGTGAACCACGTTAAATCTGGTGTCTCCTATTTTGTGCATGTTTATGATTGTTTTATGTATATTTGATTGATTCATTTCATATTTTCTCTTATTGTGATTTGGGGATAAATCTATGTTTTATTTTATCCTAACACTCAAGTCTTTGCATTAACCTTTGATATCTACTAGAAAACTCTAAAGTATTATGTGTTATTTGATAAATACTTATATGTGTGCATTAAACATAAAGATAATCCATGAGATCATTACTAAATTTTTTGGAAACAATAGCCAAAGAAAGAAGATCTAGGGATACCAAGCTAGATCAAGTTCCATTTATTTATCCATATGGAATGAACATCATCTTTCAGGATACCAACTTTAATTCCATTACATTAGCCACTAAAGATAGGAATTACAATGATTTATTATACCATGTGAAAAATATTCTATATGGAGACAATGATAATGAAAAGGGTCCCAATGATGTAGAAGAAAGGTTAGATATCTTCGCACTCAAGTTTGTAGGATTTCACAAGGTTGCATCCAATGTAGAGGTACTCCCTTGTGTGGACTTAGTCCACCAAATATTTATTTAATTTAGGTGTGTAGATAATATGATTAAATATTTAAATATGGGTGATGACATCACTTTCATAGTTGGGCTAGCCTTTTAGGCTTATTATGATTTTCCTAGACTAGATATTGCTTAAAATTAATAAACTATCACCCAATGGCTTAAAACACACAACATAAGAGAAGTTTTGAGATACTAGGCAAAAAAAAGGGGAGGTTTATTTGTAAATCCAAGATCAATTAGATCCCCATCACCTAATTCAGGAAAAGGGTAAGAATGGGGATGAGTATGATGAATAGGTTGCATGGGGCCAAGGATACTAGCCATGTAGATGAGAAGTGTGTTCCACTTTTATCTATGATAGTAAGATAATAAAGTTGGTGAAGTTGATCAAGATGAAGAAATTTAAGAACTTAAATTTGATCCCCTTAGATGACTTAAACATTCCTTAGTCCTACGTAATTAATAGAAGAAAAAATTTGAACCATTGGATTAATGAAATGAGATCCCTAGGCCAGTCTCTCACCCAACAGGGTAATGGGGTCATAAATTTACTAAATAATGCTGAGATCATGCACCTTGCCAACAAAGATGGTTCCATTTCTATCAAGGATGCCTTCAAGTCCCAACTTTAAAGCTTTATTTTAAACTTCATAAACTAGGCCATGGCTAGAGGAGTAAGCTTTGGACATGAGATGGTAGATTTGGTAGCCTCTACCAATCAAAATATAGAGTAGGTTGTAGCAATTAATGAAGCTATAGTAGTATTATAGAATAAATTTACACCCTTAGATAGGGTTATTTGGGCTCTCTCCAATTGACTTACATTATGGGAATAACCTTAGGCTATAGGTTACCTATGGTGGGGTTAGACCTCTAGAGAATCCCAACTTCCTCTTGATGAATCATCTATACTAATGTTTGCACTAAGAAAAGGGTTAAAAAGGGTGAAATGGATCCTAATAAAGTTAACCACATGATACACCAAATTTAAATGAGAACTCACATAAGCATGAAGTAAACACTAAAGAAGAATAAGATAATACTAGATCACACAATCTCACAAAACTAGCTAATTGCATAAGTGTTTAATAAAATAGGTTTAGAAAGCAATGAAATAAGGCAAAGAGGATTTCTAAGACTCACTAAGAGCTTGCATCAATGATAAAAAATAACAGTAATTCATACCTATAACTAACTTGAAGACACATAGAAATGATCAATAAATAAGCACATTGGGCATGGAATATTCTCCTTCACAATGACATCATGCAAAATCTTTGATACACATAATTCATAGGGGAAAGATATGAAAATAAAGTCTTGATTGCTTCAAGAGGTCTTTCATACAAATTTTGATAAGGTCTAACCTTATCAAATGAGAGTCTCTGCTCTTCCAAAATTGAGATAAAATTTATCATCAAAAGTGAGAGTGATTACAAATGGAAAATAATAAGAGATATAGGAGAAATGGGAGAGAGAGGGAATCATGCCATTTAAGTTCATTAATTAAGATTCCATCCTTCTTGATTTCCAAACCATCTTTGATCCAATTAGGACTAAAAGGATTTGAGAAGAAATAAATGATCCATTGTACTCTCCAATCCCTAAATCCCTTTGCTTTGATATTTATGCCATCTCCACTTGATTAAAATATGAGGACAAAGTCTTCATATCTATGGACTTGAAATAGCCATGCCTAAGTCTACTTTTAGAGGCTATAGGTACTTGTTTATTGAAAGATATGGCTATGTAGATAAATGAGGCATTTCTTCATAATCACATATCATCCCCTAATTTAAAATTTGAGCATAGGCCTTTACTATATATTTATAACCAATCCAATTATTGTTTTTCCCATAGTCAATATGTCAATGAATAGCTTACAAACTACATAGATTCTTTCCTAAACCATATTAGGTCTAAATAGACCTATTATACCTCTAAAACTCATGGAAGCCAAGGACTTATTATACACATTATTTAAAATAGAATAAAACCAAGCCTACATGCATTAGATACTCCAATAGAGGTCTCAAATGAGACTCAATGACATCCTTTGAAATATTTTCCCTGGTTTGACCTTAGGTCACATTTTCTCTCCATTGAAGTCCCATAGCTTTTAACTTTTGATATCGACCATTGATCTTGATCTGGTCTTATGATATTGTGCTAATTTTCAGCTCCTCATTTGTTCAACATGATCATACTATTAGTTTAATTTTCTCCTACACTTTGACTATGTGGTAGCTTCACATTCATCCCCAAGATATGTTGCCTCTTTGACCTATCACTTGTAATTAATCTATTTTATTATGATATATCATGCACCATCAATATAATTGGACGCATAGGATTTGTTAGTCACCATGCACTATTAGATTTTTGTATGGGCACTAGATATCTTGCCATTTGTCATCTTCACATTCAATCTTAGGATACACTAGCCTTTTGACTGTGAACTCACTATTGATCTTAGATGCATGATCAAACACATCTTATTGGATATTAAATACCCACTAACTCATTATATTTCCACTCATCATTGGATCTTGACTTGAACTTCTAGAATTTGGACACTTGTCAGCTATACACTCATCCTTGGAACATTTGAATTCAAAATGGCTATTTGCCACAAATTTAACTTGATGTCCCCATACATGTCTTACTCTACAAGTTTAAATTTAAAGGCTCTTATCTTAAGATGGAAATCTCATCAAGACACCAAATTTGTAGAGGATGATCCTAACATGAAGGAATTCATGTCCATGTGATCTTTTGGCCTAAGAGGCTTCCTAAGTGTATTTATTAAATGTGTAACTAGACTAACCTATCCATTATTTCATGACATTTTATGATGGTCTTGTCCATATTATTCACTCACTCAAGTAATTTTATCATTAGGTCAATCAATAACTTTTCTTAGTTGATCTATCTAGGCAAAATCTTTGTATGTGGGCCAAATTTATCCAACATCTTTGGTGACTCATAAGGAAGCATCACTGCTATGATTTAGAACCCAGACTAGTTGCCTTGTTTTTATCTAAATTTGGAAACTAGTTACCAACCTCTTGAAGTAAAAATGACAAAAAAAAAAAAACAAAGGCAAGTGCACACAAGCACTTGGGGAAAAGAGAAAATAACAAAACTAGTAAACAAATGTGCACACAGGCACTTAGAAAAAAACCTAAAATTTACTCTAATATATACAATATTATACATAAATTTACAAGCACCTCCTTCCTCAATAAAATAAGAAATTTTTAGTATCATTCACTTGTAATAAACTAAGCTAAAAAATCCCTTAATTTAGAGGCATAAAAATTGGTAAACTAAGTATCTTGATGGCCAATCCTTTTGATGTGCTCTTCAATAGATGAAAAGGAACAAACATGCCTCCAACATAGACATACTGGTCCAAGTCTTCCTAATTTGGTTCATGTTGGACTACAAGATCACTTGGTTGATGTTGTTCATCACTCTTGAGAAATCCTTGCCTGAAGACTTCATTTAGGCTCTTGGGAGAAACTGCACTTGGTTCACTTGGTAGTTCAAAAAGACCATATCCTTCCCCCTTGTCCTTATGAAAATTAGGACTGATCATGCTTAGATTATCATATTCATAGGTTTCATGAAGAATTACATGTCCCTTAATATCTTTTGAATCTTTTGTTATGGCATTGAACGACTGCCACAACCCTTCAAAATTTTCAATGGTATGTGTTGACCAAATTTGACTTTTAAGTTAAATTGGGACCTTTATAGGTAAAAACACAAGTTTTATATGTTTTATGGGGTTTAATATATTTTCATTTTGTGTATTATATTTTATTTGATGTCATTTAATGTCATCCTACCCTTGGTCTAGTTATAATAGTAAATTTAGTCATTTTAAGGTCAAAAAGGAGTATTTAATGAGTTTTATGGATTTATTGGGAAGTTATAAGATTAAAAAATATTATGTCACATCTTGTGTGTCCAAAGAGGTCTTAATTAATTGACATAACTAAAATATGGTAGGTTCTTTAGAAGAAAGGGTGGTCTTCTTGAGAAAAAAGGTGAGTTTGGCACTTGTATGACCCATGGGGAAGTGTGACACATGGAAGGTTTTAATATGACTCTTCATCTTCCTTAGGTTAATTTACACATTTTAAGTGCTTTGGAAGTGCCTTTTTTCCCCAAAACCTTTTTGTTCCTTTTTCACCTTTCTTGGCAAGCAAAAGCAGTCTTCATGTTTGTACTTGGTATGACAAACAAAAGATGTTTTAGATATAATATCTTAGGGAAGTGAAATTAAACTCAGATAAATTAATTTCCATATAATTATTTTTAATAATGGAATCATGTTCTTCATGAAACATCATCATGAAGTTGATTGTACTTTTTTGCTTGTTATTTCCTACACCTTATAGGTTTTGCTCCATTTTGGGTAATTTTTTATGAACCAATTGCCAAGGATGATTCAAAATTATTTTTTTATCCTTATCTAATTCTCTCTATGTTTTTTTTCATGTATCAAGTTTATTTTTTAGTCCAAATAGATCAATTTTCAGGAAGGTGTCACCATGTGAGGTTTCAATCAAAGATCTATGTTTGTAGAGTGTTTGGTTCTTAGAGGAAGCTTCATAGGAATGTGATTTGATGTTTCTCATATTTTAATTCCATATTTATCATCCTCCTTTCATTCCTAGTCTCATATCACCATGTTTGGATCATGTTTTTTGTCTTACTAGGCTCACAACCAACTCTTTTCTCAATTTCACTTGTATCTATGTTGGAGCATGTGTGGAACCTGTTCGACATATCCATGAAGGTGATTTTGAAGTATAATGATGCTTCATGTTTATATTTTGGTTAAAATATAAATTTAACATGAAACTAATCCCATTGGTACATGAATTATTTTAGGTTCATTACTTGCATACAACCTAAGTCTACTTACATGGGTCTCTCTTTGATAACATCATGATGGAGGAAGAGATTTAAAAGTTAATCCAAATATTTTGGAGTCCTATAAGTGAATTATAAAACCTGTTTAAATCCTAAATTGAACATAAGATAAAATATCTTGCTGACTGTCTAAGTTTACATTCACTACTTACAAATAGGAAATGTGCATCTATAGGTGGCCCTAAGAGAGGTATATAGGTCATTGAATCGGAGATTGGAAAAAGACAAAACTTTTCCTTGGGACCTTGGTAAATGGAATTGACCATAACAAACCCATTTGAATGTTTCAAGTTTGAAAATTGAAATAGATATACCTTCAAAGCATAAGATGATAGTGTTCAGGCCTTGTCTTTAAAATGTGAAAATAGAGGCCCATGGGTGTTTTTGGATTACAATATAACAAGGTTTCCAATGTATTATATGCATCCTAATGTGTTAATTTTATAACCTATATATAGGATAATAACTTGGCAATTTTTAGGGTTAGGAGGATTGGTGGAAGTCAACTATTATAAGGTCCAAAGATACCCCTAAAACCACTAAAACTGTAGTAAATTCTACAAGTTTGAACCTTTAAGTGACCATTGCTATACTATGGAGAAAAAAATGTATACTCTTATGTTTATATGGCCTCATGGAGTGAAATGGATACCAAATGGACATGAATATCATCAAGGTGATGTGTGCATGTAGTGTTTCAAGCCTCATTTGCACCTACAAGGGTCTCTCCATTAGGAAAACCTAACCTACAACAAACTGTGGTCTCTATATCATCCATGGTAGGGTTATAAGTATGAAATATACATCATTTTGGTTAGAATGATATTATTTAAAACCCCTCATAGGACCTAAAAGTGATATGAAGCCTTTTCTAATTGGAATTTATACCTACAGGCCCTCATAGAGTCAACTTTAGTTGACTATGAGGGGTAGATAGTAAGAGAGGTAGAATACCTAATGTAAATTTGACCTATGTATACAATGAATGAGTTAAAACTATGGATAAATGACTATGGAATTATCCAAGGGGGCTTGTGAAATGTTTCAAGATTAAAAATATGTACGATGACCTACAGGTGAGCCCTATGTCAAAGCAAAACACAGACATAGTTAAAACTCAATTTTGACTGAGTAAGGAGTATAAGGAGTGTGTTGGTAGTTTTATTATGAAATGAAGATGATGACACCTTCATAACAATATAAACAACCTAATGGAACCATAATTATAGATATTTAACTAAGGGTTTTTATGGGTAGTACACAATCAATATATGATTATCATATACACAGTCTATCTTTTGCAAGTCTGTTGTGGATCTTGAGAGAGTTGGGGGGTTGAATGAGCTTGTTTAGGGGTAATTTTTCTCTATGATATCTCCATTACTTAGAGAAGCTCATAAAATATCAATTTTTATCTAGGAAAATAGGGGAGTTCACTCTATTCATCTCCCTAATTCCAGAAAATGATTGACCTATTTGAGGAAATGAGAGAGATAATTCACCAAAAATTACCATAATGGTATAGATGATTTTATGTTAAAGCTGACTTATTCTAGATACCTACCATAAAAAATAGCTATATGGACTTGTATGGATAGGGTGCAAAATAGGGTATTTTTTACCATTTTTTGTATTTTATAGGTTTTAGGAGTCTAAATATGAAATAAAGTTTTGGAGGAATATATATAAATTTTATAACTCCACATTTCCATTTCATGCTTTGAAAATACTCCTAAGTATGCAATCAAATAGCTTCATCTCAGCTGATCAAAACTGACATATTGGATAAGCTAGTGAGAAGGGTGGAAAACTTTAAGTGAGATGAAATTAAGGTATACTTGATGATTATAAGGCCATGTAATGTCTTAAAAAATTTAATCCACTCCCTCCCATGTATTTTCATGGGAAATTAAATCCAAATTTGAGGCCAAGTGTGCAGGGTGTATGAAGGAGGAGTTTCTTGGACTGCAAATGATGATAGATCCTTTTCATATGATTTGAGATGACCAAGACTAAAACTAATTCATAGAGAGGCATGTTTTAAACCCTCCCAATTAATTATAATCATTATACCTATCCATAATTAGTTTTTGGAAGTTCAAATAGGGTTAATAATTAAGGTAGGTTTTTTGAGCTAGTTAAGGGAATTTCATGCCACTTTACAAGAGTTTGATGACTTGGATGGATATTTAGGCTTCCTAAAATTGCATGGTTCATCCCATATCCTATTATCATGAAAAATTAATTGATTTTATTAGCTTTACAAGTGTCCTTTTGACCCTTTAACTTCTCTCTCTCAAATTCTATAAGAACTAGCCATTTTAGCCATTGTAACTTATGCTCCACCTGAGTATGCCAAAGCCCTAATCATTTGTATACCATTTTATAAATAATAATACTTATTTTTACCAATTAATGATTATTTTTTGTGTGTTTTACTTAAATTTTGGATCTTGTTTAGTTAAGATTATGGATTCATTAGCATGTTGTCTCATTCTTACATCCCATTTATAGTTGGAAACCTTCTCCTTACAAGGCATGTGAAGTTTTCTAGGAAATGTCAATGATTGTGTGAGTTAGTATATTCATTAGTTACATTCAAGGAATCTTGTATAGTCTTCCTTAGTTTTCACATTCATCCATAACCTCATAATGTAACATTGATGTGAGAAGGTGCAAATTGAAGGAGTGTATGTTTGGTTAGTCCTTTGTTTTCATGTGTAACATGCTACAGGTTGGAATTCATCATCTTATTTGGTATATCAACTCCCTTATAATATTTTTATTTTATTTATATCTCTCCCTTTCCCCCCCAAATTTTAGGTGTAGTTTCAATCAAAAGAGATATATCAAGGGAACTAGCCCTCTCTAGAGATTCACATCATCCTTAGGCTACCCACAAGCCTAAAGGAGTTTCCATTATGACACTTGGATGAGGAGATATTATGCATCTCCTCAAAGGGTTAAAATCCAAGTGAAAATATTTTTTGGCATGCCCAATGGGATTATCAGTCCAATAGGTTGAAATATTTTTGGTGTTGTCTTTCAACAATCAACCTTTGGAGGCATCTATTCAAGAATCAATGGTGACTCTAAAGTTATATCAACTAGTCAAGTATCCTAGGTTATCCTTTGAATATTGATGGTATCATTTTCCTTTGTGTTCTTTATTTCATTGAGGTTTTTATGGATAATTTTGGTGTTGAGTTTTATTTTAAATAAGTTGGTGAGGCATTTCAAGCTTATGGCATTCCATATCAACAAGAACAAGTTTTTGTTCATCCCTGGTTTGATTCTTACCAGTCTTGTTATGACCATGGTTAACCTTATCATGAAATTTATTATCACTATATCCGGCCTTGACATGAGTTTTATCAATCCCATACCCAAACTCCTCAAGATCTTGCTTCTCCTAGTCAACCTAGCCACTTCTCAACTCAATCCATTTCAACCTTCAAGAAAACTCTTTTGGGTTATGAGAAGTATATGCTATATCTTGATACAATAAGGGGACATGGTTAAGATGTTCCTAGACATTTCCTTTACAAGGTGAGAGATGCCTTAGATTTAGTAAAAAGAGAGTGAGAACATATTTAGAGAGCCAATTGACAAAGGCTTATAAATTTGATGATAGATGTGAGTGGTTTGATTGCATCCTTGGATGATAAGCTAATCATTCATGAGAGGTAACCTCACCAAACCTATAATACTTCATATCCACTTACCCAAGATTAATAATATTTCTATTTGACCCCTATTCATGATCCCAATCAAGCTTACCAAACTCATCCTTTTCCCCATCATTTGGAAGAGAGTTGAAAAGAGAAACCTTGTGTTTGAAGCTAATATTGATAGGTAAATTAAGTTAGCCAATATGAAAATTAAATAGTCCATGTTATAAAAAAAAATAAGTGGAATGTAAGACCTCATTTCCTTCTCCCATACCATCCCCACCTCCAAAAAATACCTCTAGATATGACATTCCAAGTTGGAGACAAGGTAGAGAGTCCAAGCCTAAGGATATTCCAAGTTTATTAAGCATTAAACCCACTCCTAAAGTTACATAACTACCTAAAAAGGTGATTCCTAATCCTAAAATAATAATATAGAATAATATAGTGGATTCATGGGGAAATAAAGATAAAGGCCTTAATAAAGAGTGTGAAGTTGAGAAAGAACTTGATCCTATGCAAGCCCCTCCCACCCTTACTCAAGAGACCTTTTATATTCCATATTAATCCCATTGTATTCCTCATACTCATGATGATACATATAAACTTCAATATATAATTTAAAAATATAACCTAGCTAGGTAAATTGAAGAGTTAGAGTCAAGGATGAAGCTACTAAGTCAAGGTGTGATGGAAGGTTTAGACCCAAAAGAAGAACCTATGCCTAGACACACTTCATAAACCCTTTATAAAGAGAGTCCTTAATCCAAATTAGATGTGATTGAAGTTATTTTCAAGGTGAAGGGAGAAAATCAAGTTTTTTAATCCCAAGGTCTACCTCCCCTTCCTCAAGAGTTTCCAAAAATATCCCTTACACTTTACTCTCAATCTAATTTTGAGTTCTATGGGCGACTTCCACTAACTAGTTCATATTTTACTCACCCAATAACCCTTTTACTTGATTAAAATATGGTATGGGAACCTAAATAGGAGTATTTGTTTGATTATAGTTCAAAAATATTTCTTGAATAAGACATACCTCCTTGGTAGCCTCATTGGGCTAGGTCACATAAATTCAAGATGCCTAGTCTTGACATCACCATTAAGGAGAAAGAGATGGAAGATATTGCAACCATTGAATAAGACTCTACATCTAATAAAAATTTTGTGGATAATAATTTAAAGTATGAGGATGAATGTTCTATTATGGATGGAAAACAATTTCAAGTCTTTCCTAAAGAGGTTGTATCCCTAGAAACTTTCTTGAGACCAAGGTGGAAGTTGTTGCTTATGAATATTATCCAATACCTTATCATTATATTAAATAAACATTATATGAATTGGAGCTTTAATAACACTATATTTATGACATGATACATCAAGAAGAGAATATTTAAGAGGTAATGGATCTAGATGATAAAAAGGACAAGGATGATTGGTAGATGCAAATGGAGTTGTTTGAAGGGCTTGAAGTCTTTTGAGAAGTTGAAGATAAAGTACATAAAAATGTGAATAAAGAGTATTCCATAGAGGAAAATTACCAAGAGTGGGTAGAGTATGCAAAGCTCCTTGATGAGCTAGAAGAAATTGTAGTTGAGAAGAAATTCAATCTTATTGAGAGTACTATGGAAGTCAAGAAGGTATGCCTTATTGAATCACCATTTGATGTTGTAATTGAGGATAAATATGAGGATTTAAAGGCTATTTGGATAAAATAATAGTTAATTTACATATCCAATCTATTTGAAACCACTTGGTTTTCAATGAACATTATGCCAATGAATTTGGAAAACATCATGAAAAAGTTAGAGGTGCTAAAAGATAAAAGGCTACATGTCTCACTAAATCTTTCATGTCATGAGGAAAGAAAAGTTTAAACCTTACCCTTTGATCCAAGAGGGAGTTTTAATCTTAGGTTAGTTATTATTTGATTTATTTTGTTTAGTTTTCTATGTGTGTTCCATAAGTGCTCATGAGGCACATGTGTGTTTGTTTTTGCTTTTTATGTGTCTTCTATATTATGTTATTTAGGTAGTCATTGGTCTTGTCTTGATCAAATATTGTAGTCAATGGTCAAATCCTTCTTATTTGTAAAATAATTTAGTTAACTCCTAAAACCAATAGATTGATAAGGCTACTAGTCTAGTTAGTATAGCAGGCATACTACCCCTATGAGTCACCAATTTGTTGACTAAATTTGATTTTTAGGTCAAATTAGAATGCATATAGGTAAAACATGAGTTTTTAATTTTTTAGGGGGTATAATATATTGTCATGGGTTGTATTATATGTTATTTTATTTCATTTAATGTCATCCTAGCCTTGAACTTAGTCATATTAGTCATTTTAAGGTCAAAAAAGGGGCATTCAATGAGTTGTATGGATTTATTTGGAAGTGTGAAGATTCCAAAATATGATTTCATGTCCCATATGTCCCCAAAGGTATTAATCAACTAACATAACTTAAATATGGAAATATCTTCATAAGAAAGGGTAGTTTTCTTTAAGAAGAAGGTGAGTTTGGCACTTGTATGACCCATGAGGAAGTGTACCATATGGGATAAAGTTTTAATATGACTATTCATCTTCCTAAAGTTTAGTCACATGTTTTAAGTGATATGAAAGTGCCATTTTTGGCCCAAAACCATTTTATCCTTTTTCACCCTTCTTGGCAAGAAAAATATATCTTCAAGTTTGTACTTGTTATTGCAAGGAGAGGAGGTTTCAAATAAAATGCCTTAGGGAGGTGAAACTAAACTCAGAGACCTTAATTTAAATATAAATATTTTGAAGAATGGTAGCCTGTGCTTCATGAACCATCCTCATGAAGTTGATTGTACTTTTATGCTTATTATTTCATGCACCCTATAGGTTTTTCTCCATTTTAGGAAAGTCCATATGAACCAATTGTTAAGGATGAGTCCATATGATTTTGGCATCATTATCTAATTATCTTTATGGTTGGTTTCATGTCTCAAGTTTATTTGATAGTCCAAATAACTCACTTTGTAGGAAGGTGCAGCCATGTGAGGTTTCAATCAAAGATATTTGTTTACAAAGTGTTTGGTTCTTAGAGTAACATTCATAGGAATGTGATGTGATGTTTCTCATATATTAATGCCATATTGATCATCCTCCCCTCATGTCTAGTCTCATAACACCTTGTTTGGATCAATTTTTTAGTCTTGATAGGTTCACAACCAACTCTTGGCTCAATTTCACTTTTATCCATGTTGGAGCACATGTGGAACCTCTTCAGCATGTCCATGGAGATGATTTGTAAGTATCATGATGTTTCATGTTGATAGTTTTATTAAAAGATCAATTGACAATGAAGCCAGTCGCTTTGGTGTATGAATCATTTTAGGTTCATTGCTTACATACAACCTAAGTACACCTATAGGGGTCTATCTTTTATAACATCATGATGGAGGAGGATATTTAATAGTTAATACAAATATTTTGGAGTCTTAGAAGTATATTGGAAAACTTATACAAAGACTAAATTGATCATAAGATCACATATCTTGCTAACTATCTAAGTTTACATTCACTACTTGTAAATAAGAAATGTGTATCTTGTAATTATATAAAATGTGAAATTGGATGACTTAGGCATGGTTAATATCATCCAACCTATAGGTCCTCTTACTTTCTCACACAACCCTTCTTGACTAGACTTTTACTAATTCCCAATCATCTATAGCTTCATAGACTTAGACCTTTTAGACCTAGGTAGCCCTTTCAAGCCTAGAGGCATCCCCCTAGGTCTCATCCCCTTAGGAAAATAATTCCTAAATTGGATAGGAGTGATGAAACTCAAGGTATCTTGATTTTGATGCTAGTATCCAAGTTCATTTTTGGTCCTAATGATCAGATTATTTTGGTTCCTTATCTTTTCCATTGTCATCCTAATGCAAATTCATTTAACCGATGATCATCTATTTCCATAAAATAAGCCATTATAAGTCCATTTAGAAGTTTTGAAACTCATTTTCAAGAGAGATGCAAGAATTCAAGTAAGTACACTAAAGCACTCTTCCTTATTCTTTGTATACAACCTTCCAATATTATTCAAAGCCTACTCAATTCATTACACTAATCCATAGCAAGCTAAAGCACATCTAATTTTGAATTCTAGTTGCATTGATCATACACAAATTAAACCAATCACTCAAATGGGATAAATACATTAGCTTGATACCTCTTCAAAGTATGGGAATATAGGTAGCATGCCCACACATTGGGTGTGAAGTGCATCTAGTGTATCCTTTACACACTAACACCTTCTCTCTTTTCCCCAAGTTTGCATTTAGTTTCAATAACTAGGAGCTCTTAAGAGTTTTGAATATTAAAATAGTGACACAATGATCTATACAAGGTCCCAAACCTTGAAATTTTAGTGATGAGGTAACATAGACATTCTAAACAGAACCCAAAAAGCTTTTAGCCTTAGGAAAACAACACTAGAATAGGATTACAGTGCTAGATAGTAGGGTGTCCTATTTTGGGTGCTCCTTTCCAATCAAGAAATGAAGTCTAGAGACATATTTCTAATTGTTTCTTAATATTTATCCTCTATTATCAGACCTTGTCTCATTCTAGATCAGCTAGAATAAGCTATGTTCTAATCTCTCTCTCCCTGATATATTTAGAAAAGGTAAAAATACTATCTATTTATACTAATTAAAAAATATTATCTATTTATACAAATTAGTAGGTTAATTAAAGCATATTTATTTACTAATTTACATTTCTAAACCCCTTTATTATTTAGGAATTAAATACCTAATTTACTAAAACAATAAAACATTTGGTGAACATGACTTACTTCAAATTTTTGCACAAAAACCCTAAAAAACCTAGAGATAATTATTTTTTATTTTTTTCCATAATTTATAGATTTTTCATGAATATAAAAATAAAAAACCTACCAATTCATTGTAAACATATCATATATTTCAAACCCTAGTTTGCACATATTATGTCCTTTTTGCATACAAACACTTTTCAAACACTAGGAAAAATATATTACTAATTTTAGAAATATTTTGTAATTTTTCAAACAAAACTCTACAAATTTCTCTAAAATTTTCAAATTATTACAATAATTTTGAAAAAATTCATCCAAAATCCTATTTGTATCAACTAAAGTCCCAGTTTTTTCTAATACTTTTCACATTATTTTCTAAAATTTGAGTTTCATATCAAACTCAAAAAATAAATTTCAACATTAAAAATTCATAGTATTTTACACAAGTATTTAGAAAAAATATTTAGTTGCATATACTATCACCTCTTTGTTTCTTGTGGTATCACCTTACATCTCTCGCTAAATTGCAAAAAAGATATTTTATTTACAAATTTTTGTTACATTCCTTACAAATAATAAGGAAACCATAATAGGTCCTATCATGTACATGAATGATGAAGTCTATCATATGTTAGTACAAAATCTCATCCTTTGCATTTCATGTTTATGTTTCATTATATGGGATTATATTATAAATTCATTACCAAACATGTAAAATATTCCAATATTCTTTTTGCATATTCTCTTTCGATCTTATGGAAAATTATTTAAATTTATCTTGTTAAATGCATTCAAAATGTCATGTTGTATATCAAAATTTTATATGACTTTATGAAAACACTCATGTTTTCTATCACTTGATCTCTATCTCTCATGTGGAAATTTTTTCAAGTTTATCATGCTAAACACATTATAAATGTCATAGCACATGCCAACATTTCTTATAAATTCATACACAAATTAATGCTTTCTATCACTTGCTCTCTATCTCTCATGTGGAAAATTTTTCAAGTTTATCACTCTAAACACATTAGAAATGTCATATCACATATCAAATTTCTAAATGTATTCATGCACAATGTCATGTTCTCTATTACATACTTTCTCTCATGAGGAATTTTTTTAAGACTATCTTGAAAAACATATTAGAAATGTCATGATTCAAGTCAAAGTTTTCTATGCATTAATGCACAATTCTATGTTCTCTATCCCTTGTTTGCTATCTATCATGTGGAATGTTATTTATAAAAATATTTCAATACATGGTTTCTAATTATATGTATTTAACTCTTTGACTAATTTTAAGTATCTCCCTATCACTACTAGACACAAGCAAACACTAGTGGTTATATTTTCCCTCCTCTCTTCAAACTTGGTTCATCTAGATTTTATCCCACACTTACTACTAGTTATATTCCTATAGTAGATTATGTGGTACATGATATCACCCAATTACAAAGATATTTAAGTTGATTACACCCATGGTTATATCTTTGTCACTAAAGTTATCACCTATTTTGATCTAGTTCCAGCTCCTCCACCTATTATAGTTCTTCCTCTAGTCTAGATTCAACCACATTGAGACTTCCATCACTAGCACAAAGAGTTCATATACCTACATATCCTCAAGATTATAGATAGGTTTCAACTACCATATTCACACCCAAGGTAGTCTCATTGATATCTCATGCATCTACACATAGAGCACATATTCAAAGAACTTATCCTACTACCAGATGGGTCCCTAAGACCCCTATAGTTGCATCCATTTCTCAAAGTTATAAGGGGATCAAAATTTGGTTTCCACTATAGATATTTTAGAGAATTTACAGCACAAAAATTTTAGAGCCATAATCTTAGTATTTACATCATGCTTCATGATCATGCATGACCCTTCTTCTTGATACAAGATAACATGATAGTGATTATCCCATGAGACTCATCAGTTAGTATCATTTCTTCATAGTATTACTTGTACATAGCTTATTTTTGCTTGATTATACATAGTTCCTTTTCAATTTATTATACATAGTCTCTCCTAATTAATTATACATAGTTCAAATATTTCAAAATACAAAAACAATGTAACATTTCAAAATCCAAAAACATTTTGATTGTATGCATCATCCATGTTTTACATTTTTACTACTATGTTAGAATTACATTTATTGTTATATGATATTGTTTGTCGATATCTACATTATCATGCCTCACTTGATCTTCTTTGAGTGTGTATAGTGACTTCTAGTTCCTTGATTTCTTCATTCTACCTATTGAGGGGGCATCCTACTTCTACATTCAAAATGCACATTGACATACATCTTCCCACTGGGGGCATATTCTACATGACTACACCATCTAGGCTATGCCATTTCTACACCACACACTCTAACATATCATGCTAATGTACATTCTTTTTTAAATTACACAAATTAATATATCAAAATTTCACTAGTATCTAACACTTGTGTATTTCTTAGCATATACCTAGTCTTGTACTACACATGTTTTGCATACTTTCACATTTGCTTTGATTAATTAGATGTGATTCTACCTTTCTAGTTATTACATGCTTTCTCCTCTTTCTTAGCTTATCTTGTGTGATTACATTTCTAGTTTCTTCTTGCCTCCTATTTGTGCCCTAGGACATTTATCAATATCCTTTACTTCTATGCATGTGTGTGCCTTAAGACATTTTCTAATGTCCTTTGATTTTAATCTTCCATGTGCATGTGGCCCTTGTGCCAACATTTCTTGTTTCACTTGTATGTGTATGTGGAATTTGAACATGCCTTATATGCTTGATTTCTAGTATGAGTGATATGTGCCCATGTCTCTTGTTTGCATGGCCTCTTGGCCATCCCTATATTCTTATTTATTCTTACATTTTTTCTTGATTGTTTTTTTGATTCTTAATGTGTGAAATTCCATGATCCACATCATGACCTTCTCTTACTTCTTAGATGCCATGATGGACATCATGTTCCATCCCTCCTTGCTTACTAACAAACTAATAACTAACAACTAATATCTAACATTACCAATCTAGTTTAGTATCATACACATGATCTTACATTGTTATATCTATCTAGGCATAACCCTATTGATATAACTATTTATCAATTCAAATATTGTTATATCTTGAAATATCTTGTCAAATATTTAATACTATATCTTGCATCTATACAACTTAACACACTTGTAGGACTATTTATCTTCTGATGGAAGTCATGATAGGTTCATAATTCCTACCCTCATAAGAGGGGGTAGCAAACATGGGTTTTATCATAGATATCAAACCTCATAATAGTCAAAACAACAATATTTAGAACACTTAATACAAAATCTAGAGGTCAAACTAGTCAAACTAGAGCAAAAAAATAGTGACAATTTCATATCAATAGTAAATTTTCACACCAAAAAACAATGTTAGAAATGGATAGTAGCACCAAAAACAAGGGTGTCCACATTTGGGTGCACTTGACCAGGTATAAAAATACTCAAGTTTTCCATAAATAGGAAAAAAGTTTAGTTCAGGGATAGTTTTTGCACTTCCAAATCAGTCAGATTCAATAGTTTCAATATAGTTTTCTCAAATATAATGGGTTATCATGAATAGCATGATTGTTCTAACTTTTAGTTTAGATTAGGTAGTTGGCATAACTTCTAGATCATAATACATGTTCTAGACATCAATGATTGGGTGAAATGTGCACGTCACATTAATCTTCTTTTCTTTCTAAGTTCAATTTATTCCAGGCATTCTTAGTAGTTGTATGCCTTACTATAACTATAGTTAGTTGGAATAAAATTTGAGTTAAACTTTCATATAATCATTTTTCATTAGTTTTAGAGAGGATTTCATACAAGCCTAACCTCCATCTTTTGAAATGGCCAAGAATAGCCTAATTTGTAGCATCTATTCAAGCTATCCATGCCACATTGTCAATATTTCTAGAGCATCCATGGGATTTAGGATCAATATCATATGACATATATTCTATATTGATATCAATTTTTATCTTCATTTATTGGGCAACAATGGAGCCAAAGGGCCAGCACCTTTATATTCTTGAGCCACCTATTTAGAAGCATTAGACACACCGTCTAGACATCAATTAACACATGCATGATCCATTAACTTCACATAGCTAGTGATGATGGATCCAAAGATCCAACATTTATATTCTTGATCCACTTTTTATGGAATTGAGCACTTAGCTCCATTCATGATATTACTCTTGATTCACCACACACTCAACATCATCCATCACATTCCAATATCAAAATAGGTTTTGTATTGGTTCACATACCTAGTGAGGTGTATCCATTCCTTTTTATTCCTCTTAATTATTTATTGTACATTCTTATTTTAGATATATCATATCTAGTAATAACTGATCAATTTTATGTTCTCATTATAGATTCATAATTCATAATGTGATCTCTCTATGCACATCTATCATTACACAATTTCATGAGCTTCACCCTTATAGGCAAGTTTAGGTAGGCTTCTTATTTTCCTTTATCATATTATTTTGATTTTTTGCATCACTAGAATAAAGGGGGGAGAATTTAATCATATAAAATGTGAAATTGGATGACTTAGGCATGGCTAATAGCACCCAACCTATAGGTCCTCTTTCTTGCTTATACAACCCTTCTTGACTAGACTTTCACTTATTCCCAATCATCTATAACTTCTCAGACTTATCCCTTTCAAACCCAAGAAACCCTTTCAATCCTATATCTATCCCCTAGGTCTCATCTCCCTAAGAAAATAGTGCATAACTTGGATAGGAGTGCTAAAACTTAGGGTGTCCTAATTTTGGCACTATTATCCAAGTTCATTTTTGGTCCTAATGGTTAGACTCTTCCAGTTCCTTATCTTTTCCCTTATCAGCCTATCATGAATTCATTTAACCCACAATCATCTATTTCCCTATAAAATGCCATTTTAAGTCCGTTTATAAGGGTTGGCACTCATTTTCAAGAGAGACACAAGAATACAAGAAAGTACACTCAAGCACTCATCCATATTTTTTACATATAACCTTTCAATATTATTCAAAGCCTACTCAAGTCATTTTACTATTCCCTAACTAGCTAAAGCACATCCAATTTCAAATTCTAGTTTCATTAATCATACACAAATTTCACCAAGAACTTGAATGGGAGAACTAGATTACCTTGATCCCTCTTCAGAGTATTGGTATATAGGTAATGTGCCCACACATGGGGTGTGAAGTGAATCTAGCATATTATTTACACACTAACCCCTTCTCTCTCTCTCCAAAATTTTGAATTCAAGTTAAATAACTATGAGATATTAAGAGTGTTGAATATTAAAATTGGCACACAATGAGTTATGTGAGGTCCCAAGCCCTACAATTTTAGTGACAGGGTAACATAGACATTCCAATTAGAACCTAGAAAGCTTTCAGCATCAAGACAATAGTTTTAGAATAAGAATAAAATTCTAAATAATAAGATGTTTTATTTTTGGTGCTCCTATCTAATCAAGAAATGAAATCTAGAGACCTATTTTTGACTTTTTCTCAATCCTATTCCTCAAGTATCAAACTTTGTCTCAGTCCAGATCAGTTGGAATAAGATAAGTTCTAATCTCTCTCTCTCCCTGATATATTTAGATAAGGCAAAAGTAATATCCATTTACACAAATCACTAAGTTAATTAAGATGCCCCTTTATTATTTAGGAATTAAACACTTAATTTCCTAAAATAATAAAGCACATCTATAGGTGGCCCTAGCAAAGGTATATAGGTCCTTGAATTGGAGATTTGAACATGACCAAAATTTTCCTTGGGATCTTGGTAAATAGAATTGAGTATAATAGACCCATTTATATGTGTCAATTTTTCAAATTTAAATAGAGATACCTTCAAAGCATAAGATGGCAGTGTTCAGGTCCTTTGTCTCCAAAATGTGAAAATAATGGCCCAAGGGTGTTTTGGGATTACCATATAACAAGGTTGGTAATGTCTTCTATACATCTTAATGTGTTAATTTTTTGGCCTCTATATAGGACAATAACTTGGCAAGGCTTGGTGTCATGAGGATTGGTTGAAGTCAACTATTATAAGGTTTAAAGATTCCCTTAAAACCACTACAACCAGGCAGTAAATTCTATAGGTTTGAACCCTTAAGTGAACATTGGTATACTAGGGAGAAAACAGGGCATAATATTATGTTTGGATGGCCACATGGAGTGAAAGGGATAACAAATGGACATGAATATCATCAAGGTGATGTGAACATGTATTTTTTCAATCCTCATTTTCACTTATAGGGGTCTCTCCATTAGGAAAACATCACCTATAGCAGACTGTGATCTATACATCTTCCATGATAGGGTTTGAAGTATGAAATAGACATAATTTTGGTTAGAATTAGATGACTCAAAACCCATAAAAAGACCTTAAAGTGATATGAATCCCTTTCTAAGTGTAATTTATACCTATAGGCCCTCACATAGTCAACTTTAGTTGACTGTGAGGGGTAGAGAGTAAGGGAGGTATGATCCCTAATGTGAATTTGACCTAGGTATAAAGTAAATGAATTAAAACTAATTATAAATGAGTATGTAATTATCCAATGGGGCTTGTGAAACATTTCAAGTCCTAAAACTATGCATGATGACCTACAAGTGAGCTTTATTCTAAAGCAAAACATAGTCATAGTTGAAACTCAATTTTGACTGAGTAAGGGGTATAAGGAGTATGTTGGTATCTATAGTAAGAAATGGATATGAGGACAAATTAATAATAATATTAGTAACCTAATGGAGCCATAATTATCTATATTAATCTAAAAATGTATTTTTAGGGGTAGTACATAGTCAATAAATGATTGTCATATACACAATCCATCTTTTGTTAGTCTGTTGTGGATCTTGAGAGAGTTGGGGGGTTAAATTACCTAATTGAGGGCTTAGTTTTTGTATATTATATCTAAATAACTTTTATAATCTCATATAATATCCATTTTTTTTGTAAAATAGGGGAGTGCCCTCTATTTTGTCTCAAATAGAGGGCACTCCCCTTCGGTGTAAATTGATAGGGTTTGAAGAAAAGAAGTGAAAGGGAGAACCTAAAGTTTTTTGAACCATTTAAAAAGGTGTATTAAGATAAAACACACCTAGATCATGCATGAAAACTTGTCATAGATATGATAAACCCAATGGGATGATCTGGATCATTAGGTTTACAAGTAGGCCCATTGGGCAAGGTTTGGGTCTAAAACCAAATGAAGAACTACTTTACACTCCTAACATAAAATTATAATTCTAATGAATTGAAACATGTTTATGAGGTCAAAATATAGGTATATAGGTGATTTATAAGTAGGGAAATCTATCAAAAGTCATTTTTTAATTTGAGCCAACTAAGACCTGTTAGATAAGTATTAGGCCTAGTATCCAAATGGGTGGGTCATTCAAACTTATATCATGAGGTGAGAATTATATCATATAAAATAATATTTATGGGGAAATTTTAGTTGTGTTTAAAATTTTGGTTTTCATATATATCATAAATAATCTAATTTTGAGCTCAGAGACAACAATAAACCTACAAGAAAAGGAAGAAAGGGTTCGATAGGACAAGTTTGAATACTCATAACTCTCTTGATGATTTAAATGGGGGAAAAATAGGTTTATATGAGTTATATTAGGTCTTTAAAAATAATTTTGTGGAATTAATTTTATATTCCAATGTGAAACCTGCATGAACAAAGGTAGAGAGGTCAAACAGGCCTAAAACCCTTGTTAAACCTTTACAAAGACCAGTTTGAGGAAATGAGAGAGATAATGAAAAAAAATGGACAAAATTTTAATTAATGATGATTTTATGTTAAATAGGACTCAATTAGTCTCCCTAACATATAAATTATCTGTATGAACTTGTATGCATAGGGTGCAAAACAGGGTATTTTTGACCAATTTTTGTGTTTTAAAGGTTTTAGAAGGAATCTAAGGATGAAATAAATTTTTATAGGAATATATATAATTTTTATAACTACCTATGTAAATTTAATTATTTTAAAATACACCTAGGTATAAAAATAAATAGCTTCATCTTAGCCAGTCAAAACTAGCATATTGGACAAACTAGTGAGAAGGGTGGAAAACTTCAAGTGAATTAAATTTAAGGTGTCCTTAATGATTATAAGGCCATTTATGGTATTTAAAAGTGTCATAATCTCCCTCCCACATATTTTAATGTGAAACTAAATCCATATTTTAGGACAAGTGTGTATGGTGCATGGAGGAGTTTTTTGGACTGTAAATGATGATAGCTCATTTCCAGATAATTTCAGATGACCAAGCCTAAAACCAATGCATGGAGATGAATGTATTAAACAATAAATCTTAATTAAAATAATAATTTATATCCATAATTAGTTTTGTTACGTTAAAATAGAGATAATCATGAAGGTAGTTTTTCTAAGCCAGTTAAGGGAATTTCATGCCACTTTGCAAGAGTTTGATGACTTGGATGGACACTTGGTCTTCCTAAAATTTCATGGTTCATCTCATATCCTCTTATAATACAAAATTAACTAATTTTATCATCTTTACAAGTGTCCTTGTAACACTTGAACTTATCTTTCTCTCAATTTTTATAAGAACTAGCCATTTTGGCCATTGTAACTTATGCTCCACCTGAGTATGGTAAAGCCCTTCTCATTTGTATACCATTTGATAAATAATAATTATTATTTTTACCTCTTCATGAATATAATTAGTTTTTTTACTTAAATTTTATATATTTATTAGTTAATACTATGGATTCCTTAGAATATTCTCTCATTCTTGCATCCTATTTACAGTTGGAAAGCTTCTTCTTGCAGGGCATGTGAAGTGTTTTAGGAAATGTAAATAATTGATTGAGTTAGTTTATTCACTAGTTCCATTCAAGGCCTCTTTTCTATTATTCATAGCTTCGCACATTTATCCATAACCTCATAATGTAATATTAATGTGAGAAGATGCAGATTGAAGGAGTGATGTTTGGTTAGTCCTTTGTTCTCATGTGTAACATGTTATTGGTTGGAAGTCATCATATTATAAGGTGTATCACCTCCCTTATAACAGTTTTATTTTATTTATCTCTATCATTTCCCCCCAAAGTTTAGGTGTAGTTTCAATCCAAAGTGGTACATCAAGGGATCTAGCCCTATTTAGATATTCACCTCATCCTTAGGCTACCCACAAGCCTAGAGATGTTTCCATTGTGCCACTTGGATGAGGATAGTTTAGGCATCTCCTCAAAGGGTGAAAATCTAAATGACAACATTATGTTCATAAAACTACATCTCTTGAGTATTTGAGATGTCTCTTTCATCAACCTTACTCATGATTTCATCTTGATCTTTAACTACAAATGAGGGTTGACTTAACCAAATAAGGTTTGAAATATCACACCTATCTTTCTCAAGATATGATCTACTTTCCTTTTTCTCCAACATATCAGAAATATACTCAAATGACATGTCATATTGAATGGACCAACCTTATGAAATTGGTTCTGATCCTCTTCTTGATCTATGTAGATTGGACCTTTAGTAGTCCATTTAAGGTCTTCCCCATATTTATATTGAGGATTGACTTATTTAGGCAAGTTTTTCATATTAAGTTGGTCCATTTCACTCAATAAATTTGAGCACAAATTCTTCCATTGATCTTCTAAGTCATTGGAGCTACCCATGACCTCCATAATAGGTTTATGAAGGTTGTCTTCTAATTTCTCATCAAGATCCTACAACTTGAAAGATGAAACATGCTCTTCCTTATGAAGTGGGATTCCTATCATGATCTCCTCATCATATGCACTTGCATTATCCTCTTTAAGATCACCTATGACTAAAATCTCCTCCTTTATCCTTTTTAAAGTAGGATCTTTATCTAAGAGGGATATTGTGGGAGGGTGAAGAAGTTCACCTTGCTTGTAGCTTAAGAGAGTGTCTTTCTAGATAGGTACCTTATAGGGTCTCTTTGGTGGCTCTTAAGGAACTAACTCAAGTAACACCTCCTCCTTATTTATGCCTTTTTGAATTCATTTCCATGGTGTAAATGAGTAGGGAATAAACACCTTTTCTTCCTTTGGAATGGTTATAGGAGAGGGTGGCCTCAAAATTGAGGGAATGACATGGTCAGGGTTGAATGTGTTGGAGAATATCCATGATAGAATGGCTTCATAATATTGAGTGGGAATGTACATAGGGGTAAGATAGGGTATATTGATTGGCTCAGGTTTGACATACCCTTTCACCCACTACTCAGATACATTTTCAATAGATAATAACCACCTTTTCAATTCTTTCTTCTCATCTTATGGATAGTCAGTGGATGCCCACATGTTCCAAAACTTTAAAAATAATATATTTATCCCCTCCATGGAATGATGAGGATTTATTATCTAAACTTAACCTCCTCATTTATTTTCATGATTATTTTACCTTGGTCTAATATTGCCTCTATAACTTTTGATAAGGATGGACTTTGACAAGGTTGACTAGGGGGTTGATTAGGAACTCTTGAATGTTAAGCTTGAGGATATTTGAGGGGAGAGGACACATAAGACTAATCCAAATGAGCTTGTTTCTCTTCATAATATATTATCATAGTGTTTGTGTTCTAGATCATGCTTTTCATCATTACTATGTCCTCATTCTTATAACACAACCATTATTCACCTTCAAAAACTGACCATCTATTATTAAAAAACTAAAGATCACTCATTACCTCTTGTATAACATGGATACATATGACTGGAGAAAACTACAAACCCCTACCAATCCCCCTTATCAACTCAATATAAACTAATAATACTTGCTTGACTCTTGATAATGATGTAAGAGGGTAAGCCTAGTCTTAACAAAGGGAATTAAAAGATTGATTTGAATGCAAAGGAGAATAAGCTTGGTCATATGTAGGGGTATAAGGATGGAAAATTCCATTATAGGGCTAATAGGTTGTTTGAAGGCCACTTGGGGGGAACACATGAACATTATTTTCCTGATAAGTGTGATGTTAAGGTAGAGAATAAGTAAATTGATCAAAATATGGATGATTTTACATACCATATTATTATGATATGGTACTTAGCTAGGCTAATTAAACTAGATGATAGATGCTCAGATTTGTCATTGATGTTTGAACACTTACCTCCAAAGGTTGATTGGATGAAGAGAACACCAAAACTCTTCACTAGTGAACAATGTAGTAAGTCCCACCAAGCATACCAAAAACTATTGTAACATCAATTTTCACCTTTGGAGAGGGTTATTAAATATCTCTCTAATTTATATACACTATGGGAATAACCCCAAGTTGTGGGTCACCTATGGTGGGGTTGGACCTCCAGAGAATGTTGGATTCCTCTCGATGGATCACCTATACTAATGTTTGCACTAAAAAAGGGTTAGAAAGGGGGAAAGGGCTCCTAATAAAGTTAATCATGTGATGCACCAAATTTAAATGAGAACTCACATAAGCATGAATTAAAAAATGAGGAAGCATAAGACAATACTAGCTCACACAATCTCACAAAACTAGCTAGTTGCATAAGTATTTCATCAACTAGGTTCATGAAGCAATGAATTAAGGAAAAAAGTTCTAATAGTCACTAAGATCTTGCATCAATGAAAAAATAATAATAACTTAGACCTGTAACTAACTTAAGGACACCTAAAAATGAGCAAGAAAGAAGGACAATGGGCATGGAATATTCTCCTTCATAATGGCATCATGCACAATCTTTACTACACACAATTCATAGAGGAGAGATAGGCAAATAAAGTATTTATTACTTCAAAAGGTCTTTCATACAAATTTTGATAGGGTCTAATCCTATCAAATAAGAGTCTCTACTCTTTTATAATTATGATAGAATTTATTATCAAAAGTGAGAGAAATTACAAATGAAAAAGAATAAGAGATATAAAAGAAAGGGGAGAGAAAAGGGGAGCACACCATCTAAGATCATTAATTAAACTACCATCTTTCTTGATTTCTAAACCATCTTTGATCCAATTAGGACTAAAAGGATTTGATAAGAAACATATGCTCCACTTTACTCTCTAATCCTTAAATCCCTTTTATTTGATCTTTTTTGCCATCTGCACTTACTTATAATATGAGGACAAAGTCCTCATATCCATAGACTTGATAGAGCCATGCCTAAGTCTACTTTTAGTGGCTACATGTACCTATTTTTCAAAGCTCTTATTATTTTGATAGATGAGACATTTATCCATAATCACATATCTACCCCTACTTTAAAATCTAATTAGAGGTCTTTACAATAGATTGAAAACCAATCTAATTATTGGTTTTCCTATAGCCAATATGTTAATGAATAGCTTACATATTGCATAGCTTCTTTTCTAAACCATATTAGGTCTAGATAGACCTATTCTACCTATGAAACATGTGAAAGTGAAATAATTATTATATCTAATGTTAAAAACAAAAAAAAGCTTAGTCTACATGCATTGGATCCTCCAATAGAGGTATTGACAGAGCTTCAATGGTGTCATTTGAAATATTTGCTTTGGTTTAACCTTAGGTCACATTTACTCTCCATTGAACTCTATCAATTTTCAAATTTTGATATCAACTATCGATCTCAATCTGGGTTTCTCATATTGTGCCAATTATTAGCTCCTCATTTATTCCATAAGATCTTACTATCAATTTCATTTACTCTTATGCTTTAACCATGTGGAAACTTCACATTCATCTCCAAGATATGTTGACTCTTTAACCTATCACTCATCATTGATCTAATTTGGTATGATGGATCATGTACCATTGATCTGCTTGGACCCATAGGCTTTATTATTCAATATATGCTATTAGATATTTGTATGGACACTCAAGATCTTGCCACTTTTTAACTATGAATTCAATGTTAGGATAAACTAACCTTTTGATTATGAGCTCATCATTGATCTTAGATGCATGATCAAATATGTGTTTTTGGATCTTTGGGACTCACTAGCTCATTAGATTTCCACTCATTATTAGATATTGACTTGAGATTATATAATTTAGACACTTATTAGTCATGAATTCATCCTTAGAACATTTGAATTCAAATGGATAGTTTTCACAACTTTAACTTGATGTCCCTATGCAAGTCTTACTCTAGAAGTTTAAATTTAAAGGCTTATGTCTTGACATAGAAAGTTTATCAACATACCAAATTTGTAGAGGATGATTTTAGCATGATGTAACTCATGTTGATGTGATATTTTAGCCTAAGTGGCTTCCCAATTGAATTTATTAAATGTGAAACAAAACTAACCCATCCATTTTTTCATGATGTTTGATGATGTTCTAGTCCATCTTCTTCAGTTGCTCAAGTCATTTGATCATTTGGTCAATCAAGAACTCTACTCAGCTGATCTATCTAGGCATAAGATTTGTATGTGGGATAAATTTTTCCAATAAGTACCTCTCTTGATCAATCATGATGTAATGGAGAGGCTCATAATAAATATACTGAAGGAGACTATTATCAATCTAAAATTGATTGACAGTGACTATAAGAGATAATTTGAATCATAAAGAGGGTAAAGTTAAGCCAAAAAACAAGAAACCAGTAAGCCACAAACTATCATTACATGAGCCTCTACTTCCTCAACCCCTCTTGTGATATCTTATTCTTTATTTGTTTTTGGTTCACATACATCTTCTTATACACTAAGGGCTTAATCATTGACTACACCAATGGGATTTCAATATAGTAATTCAAGAATAAGAATCCATCTAATGGGATTTCTATTGATACATCATGTCCTAATTCCCATCAATTGCATTATAAAATATTCCCCTATTTGAATAGGAAATATTATATAGGTTTAAGACATTAGGGACCTTGTCTACTAATGGGTGTCATATATCTAATTATATTTTAACCATCTTTGGTATTTGATGGCCTATATATAGGGTCCCTCCCCCTTTTTATACTTTAGAATAGAATTTTTTGGAATTAATGTAAAGAGAAGGAAGAATTCTTGAAATTTTCTCACTATGTCATTATTTTCATATGTTCATGTTTCTCAATATTTTATAACAACACATGATTTCATTTTATCAATGGTTAGATCTGATAGTATTTCTTTAAATGTATATTGTTAGTTTGTGTTTTTAGATATTCTAATAAAGTCCATTATATATGTTCCATTATCTTTCTATTCTACTAACGAATGTGCTTAAATAAATTTGTTGTAGGTATCTATTTTATAGCTACTTTCTAGATATATGCATTATATCTACCCTAGAATCCCTACTAAATTTATGATATTCTAAGTCTAGCACTAAGATCCAATAGATGTTAGTTTTATTTTCACCATTGTCAGAAGAAACTGAAGGAGATCTATCATCCTTTGTTGTTGCAAATAAAACTTTCTTTTTTATTTTAGCCTAATTTCTTTTTGAACCCTTTTTAACATGAATCACTTTGTAATAATTCTCATTGTAAATATCCACTTGTTTGTTTAAGGTTTGAGCATATATTGGAAAAATGCAAAAGCAATTCTACAACATAACAATACAAACAAATTTTAGATAGATTGTGTCACTACCAAGTTTTTGTTATCCCTACAGCATGGCCTTATTGTAGACTAAATTTGGTGGCCACATAATCACCAAATAAAATTGAATTAATCCTTAAGGTCTTCCAGTACCTACACTACAAATTGAGAAATATTTTCTACTATTCGCATTATATCCTTGACATAGATATACATTAATATCCACCTTTTAAAGATGTTGTGGGAAATATCATTCCCTAACCTATTCTGCATAACAAGATGTTGGAACACATTCAAAATTGACCTATATCCATCTTAATTATATCTATTGATACTGGTAATATATCTCTAACTATTAAATATAATGGGACTAAAGACTCCACATCTTTTCTCAAAGTATGTAGTAATATTTAAAAAGAGTGGATGCAAACTAATACCTTCACCACTACCAAAATTTTATTTAAAATCTTCACAAGTGATGTATTGTAATGGAATAACCAACTCCCCCAACATTCTATATGGCAACTTAAGGATTTAGTCCATCCTCTGGTTAAGGAATTTCAACATAATGATCTTTATAAAAATTATCTTAGTCAGTAAATAAATGCCGATAAATCCCCTACTGAATTAACTCATGATTTTATCCAACAATGGAAATATTTGGCTCACAAATTTGATCACAACATAATTGATGATAAATTGCTCAAACTTTTCATCACTTCCTTAGCACCTTCCCTTAGATACAAGGTTCAAAGTTTTTCTCCCCATAATTTAAATGATGTTATCAATCAAGCTAAGCAATAAGACTTTCTAATGAAATAATTTGAACCTAACACTAAAACCATCAAGGTATATTTCCAAAACTCAACCAATGAAATCATTGGCAATCCTCAACCAAAACTAGGAGTAGAAAAATTGGAAAATCCCCAATAGTCCCATACACTACTAACTATTCAACAAATGAAATAAAATTTAATGCCTTGTAAACCATTCACATATGCTAATAAACCACCTAAATGGTTTAACCCTAACAAATTTTATTGGTTTCATGTCAATATAGGTCATTCCCATGAAACATGTCATGGACTTACAATTTGTTTTGGTTTCTTTTATGCTAGGAGCTACATTCAATCATGATGACATGATCAAAATCCATCATCATGATTAGGTTAATGCTTTTCAAAAGAAACAAGATTTCAAATCTTATTCCTCTAAAAATCTAAAAAAAATTATACATCCAACCCTTAACTATCAAAGAAGGATATTTATGTGATTGACATCAATTATGATCAATAATATACTAATTCTAAATACGTGATTTTATCTAAAGTCAATTATTAAAATAAACCCACCCACAAATATCCTATCACAAACCAAAGAAACCATAACTTAAAGAGTAACTTCTTAAAGATATTACTACCACCAACCTACCTTTGTAAACTAATGAGGGACCACTTTCTCAATTTGAACCTCCAACTACCTATCTTCATACTAAAAATATTTCACCTTTCAAGCCTCATCCTAGTTCTTCCTATTCAAAATATTATTAGAATTTATTAGAAGATATTAACTCTATTATTTGTAAAATACCTCTTATGGAGTTAGTTTTCACTTCTCCCTATCATCATAAATTCCTAATGCAACAAATATAATAAATTGAATAACCATCTTTCTAGAAGTGTACAATATTCTCATAAACTTCCATTGATAAAAGTTCATACCATTGAAATTGTTTGTCCTTCTTCAAAACCTTCCATAGAGCTCCTTAAAGAACACATTATCAATTATGAAATTATATTTTTTATGAATGAACCACATCTCTTTATTAAAATAACCATTAATATCACCCTAATTCATAATGTATCAGTATATGAAGGGTTAGGAATTAATGTGATATCTCTTTGTCTCATTCAACAACTTGGGTATAACAAAGATCATCTCAAGCAAACTCATCTAACATATCACTGATTTTACAAGACCAAGAAAAAATTTCTTGGTTGTATTTATCTCTTGCATACTATTGGACCCAAAACTATATATACCAATCTCATGGTTCTCAACTTACCATCATACTATAATATACTTCTAGGTTGCCCATGTACACATTGTATGAGGGTTATTACCTCTTCCTATAGGAAATGTATCAATTTAATTCATAATGGAAAAAAATATAAACATGAAGCCAATCCTAACCCATGGAGTATTCAGCTTCCCAACCCTAAATTTATATATCATATTCCAACTATTTTAAGAATTAATAATGCACCTTTACCTAAAATTATCAATATGAATTTAAATTTACAAGTCACTCTTGATGATTATAATGGTGATGATACAAATTATTTTAAAAACACTTAGAATACTATCAAGTTACCTCCTTACATTTTAGAGAGGCTCCCTCCTTCCTTATTACTTCATGATCATAACATCCTCATCGATGAGATCATTGATTTCCCTCCTCCATGTAATGCACATGAAGCATATTATACATAATATGATTTCACTTGTGATAAATTATGGAGTGTACAATTTATTTTCAGACCCTTTAACCATGTCACCTCGTAAATTTAGTGATCTAGGTGTATAACCTTCTGATGTTCCTTCAGAGACACAAGTATGTACTATCTCTCCCACCTATGATGATAAATACATCATATCCCAAGCTCAATCATGAGACTTGGATGTTAAAATTTATCAACAAACCTTATATAAAATACATTATTTATCTAGAGATGTTCATATCATTTCCACATATATTAAGTTAGAACCTGAAGGTCATGTACCTCCAGTTAATTCTCAACTTCTTGATACTCCATGGGTTGTTGAATAAATCTTAACTCTCATAAATTAATAACTTTCATAATCTCATATACCTCATATATCTCTATTAACTCTACCAAATCCCATCCCTACCAATGATTCTAATGATATGCCTATTATCAATCTAATTGAATCTAATTAACCTTCCTCCATAGTTTAGCCTACTTCTGATATCACCCTTGATGCCAAGGAAATATATGTATGCCAGATACATTTTAAATATGATCACCATGTTAAAAAATAAATTATCTTAAAGTATATTTGGAATACTATGGAACTTTATCGATGATACCTAGTGATGAATCCATACCTCAGTTGTTCCATGCCTGAGAACCTCAACTTCCTTGGTAACATCACAAAATTTGGAATTTCAAATAAAAGGATCCATTTTATTAACTTTATTTCTATCATATATCTAGAAACCAATCCCATTTATTCTCTTAAAAATGCATCTTATCATTTTAAATATGTAAATGTTATGCTTATTAAAGAAACCATGAGAATAGAATATGGCAGTCCCTCTTGTCTTTGACCTATAATATTTTTTAGATAACTCAAGCCAATTCAGAATAATAAATTTAGTTTATTATTCAACAAATATCATGATATTTTTTCTTGTTCATATGAGGATATGCTAGGTATCAACCCTAATATCATTTTTAACAACATAATAGCATACCTAGACACCAAACTCATTTGGCAAAAAAAAATCCACCCAAAGTTTCAACCCTATGCCATAAATAAATTATCAAACTATTATATGGAAAGTTTATTAAACCTATGGACTATTATAAATGGGTTTCAAAAATTATTCCCATTCATAAAAAATTCACTATGGTTATTCACATATGCATCAACTTATATAATCTTAACCTCACTTATCCTAAAGATAATTTTCCATTACCTTCAATAAATGCCATCATAGATTCTACTAATAGATACAAAATTTTGTCACTCATGGATGGTTTTTTGGGCTACAATAAAATTCACATAACCCCATAAGACTAACATAAGACAATATTAACTATGGAATGGGGTACTTATTTCTATGTTAAAATACCTTTCTACCTTAAAAAACTAGAGCTACCTATCAACAAGATATGACCCACATTTTTCATGATCTTATACATAATATTATGGAAACCTATGTGGATGACTTTTCTAAATAATTTTTTTTCAAAACCTTCCTATTTGAACTAGCCATCATCTTCAATCAATTAATCAAGTACAAAGTTAGACTCAACCCCTAAAATGTGTCTTTAGTGTTACATCTAGTAAAATTATAGGGTTTTTAATCTCCCTTAAATGTATTTAAGTTAATCCCACTAAAATCAATGCTATCATAAACATGAACATTTATTGCTCCATTTCAGACATTCATACTTACCTTAGAAAGCTTGGTGTAATTTGGTGATTCATCGCCGAAATGGATTATCACATATACTCTATTAATTCCATTATTAAAAATGGTAATGCTCTAGAATGGATTTATCCTTGTCAAAAATTATTTGAAAACATGAAATAATCATTTATCCATCCACATACTCTTGGACCACCTTCTAATGACCATCCTTTGATTTTTTACACTTCTACTCTTGTATCAATTAGGGTAATGCTTGACCAATAAGATGCTGCTAGAAGAGAATATGTTATTTAATATATTATTTGAGGCTAATTTATTATGAAAAAAATTATACTAAATTCTAATTTGATTGCATTGATATCTATTTTACAATTGAAAATATTTATCACCACAAGTTATATTAAATAACCTATGTCATTATCCATTCTGACCCACTTCATCACTTTTTATCCAAAGCATTTCTACCTAGGGACATAATTGTAAAGTGGATGGTTCTCTTAATTTAATTTGACTTTAAAATCATAATTTAAAAATATGTCAAAGGGAAAGTCATTGTGACCAACTTGTAGTGGCACCTATACCTGCTATATATCACATTCTCTATATTGAAAGTCTCAATCAAGCTATCTCTCTTAAAGATTATTTCCATAATTTCACTATTGATTTAGAGGTTAGTAATCAAGAAGATACTTGCATCATTATTTATACTACTAAATCCAAATTAGTTATCAAAGACCTTCCAAAATTCACCACAAATTTACATGAAGACATTTGGGCCTTACACTTTGATGGCATAAAATGTCTCCAAGTAGCAAGGGTAGGTTGTATTCTAACTAATCCTCATGGTAAAATAATAACTTTGGAATTTTGTCTAACCTTTAATGTCAATAATAAAATGATAAAATATGAAGCATTAATTTTAGGTATGAAAGTATAAATTGACTTAGATATCCCATATCTACATGCTTTGGGTGACTCTCAGCTTATCATCCACCAGGTTAATAGTGACTACCAATGTAAAAGTAAATATTACATCACTTATCACTAAATGGATACAATACTTGCCAAAGAGTTTACCTCTTTTACCATTGATCCCATTCCAAGAGATTATAACACTATTATTGATTCTCTTACTTATTTAGCTTCCATATTTCATCCTCATCAAGTAATCAATGACTCACAATTTATTATTCAAATAAGAAAGTCCCCATATTCTATCTAATAATAATATTTTCTCATCTATAACATTGAGGCTATCACTATTTGATAGAGCCCATGGTATAAAAACATCATCCAATTCCTTGCACATCAAACATACCCTCCAAGCATGGATTTTTGTGAAAATACTATAATTTAAAAACAATATTTTAAAAATGTATTTCAATATGATACCCTTTATCATCATAATGTATAAGGTACACTGATCCACTATGTAATGTAATAAGAGGTCCATATTCTCATTAAACAATCACATGGGGGAATTTTGTGATGGTAATTATTGAGGACATGCTAAAACATGTAAATGCCTACATATGGGATACTTTTGGATTGTTTTATAAAAGGATGTTATTGATTTTTCTAAAAAGTGTAGTCCTTGCTAGATTCATCTCAATCTAATCCATTCACCACCAATTGAACTCAAAACTATGGAATCTTGTTAGCCATTTTCCATGTTGGGGTTATATCTCATCAACAAATTACCTCAGTCACATGATGGTCAAGTTTTTACCATGATTTCCACTAAATATTTTACCAAATGGGTAGAAACCATGCCTCTTATCAATGTTACAAGAACCATTATTTTTAAATTTATACTTAACTGAATCATTTATCATTTTGGAGTTCCTTTTACTATCATTTATGATAATGAAAACACTTACAAGAATAAGGATGTGAAGCAATTATGTGCTAAATTTAAAATATCTCACAAATTTTCCACACCTTACCATCCATAATACAATGGCCAAGATAAGGCCACTAATAAAATTCTCAATAAAGTCCTCTAAAAGACCATCCAAGAAACCCACACTTATTAACATCTTTATTTATATCCTACACTTTGGATCTATTTACTAACATATGTACTACCATAAAGGTAACACTATTCTCACTAATCTATGGTTCCAAGTTCATCTTATCATTATAATTCAAGATTTATTCCTTACGTATATATATTCAAAATTATCATTCATAATGAGTAACTATGTGAATATTTCTTTAATTCTCTCAATCTTCTCGATGAACATCATCTAGCCACTCTTTAACATTTCTACTAATACAAAGTTTGTATCACCAAGTAACATAATAAAAAGGTTAAAGTCCACACTTTTAATATTAGTGATTTAGTACTTAAGTTAGACTATATCCATGATAAATAAGGAAAATGCACCCAAAAATGGTGGGCCCCTTATTTAGTGAAATAAATTCTTGGTCCTAACACCTATCACAACCAAACTAATGAAGGCTACATTTTCAAAGAACCCACTAATGCATAATTCTTGAAAAAATATTTTACTTAGATATTTCCCTTCTTATAATATTTCTATATGTTGTCCTAATAACACTTATTTTAGGATTTTTTCATGACTCCCACCCTCTATAGAAGTTTCTCTTTACACAAACCTTAGTTCCTTCCTTTGGTCCTTTTATTTCTATCTCTCATGAGTTGCATTGTAATACTATGGATAGGACCCAATTTTACTTATGAATTAATTTACTTTTCATTTATTTTTCCTATAATTTTTTTTTATTTTACAATTATTTTTACACCCTCTTGTGTTTCTATTTTGTGAGTTATAGTTTAAGACCATGGATAAGACCAGGTTTTCCTCAAAACTACCATTTTTGTGGATAGGACCCAGTTTTCCTCATGAATCCCTTTCACTGTTATTACCTTTTTATATCAAATTTATTATTTTACAATGATTTTTTCACCCTCTTAGGTTTATATTTTGTGAATTATAATGTCATACCATGGATATTATCTATTTTTATTAAAAAATGCCATTTTTTCCATTTTATTTTTCCATACTTTGTTCACCCTCTTGGGTTTTCTATTTCATGAGTTGTAGTGTAAAACCATGGATGGGACTAGGCTCTCCTCATAAATACCATTTTTTAAAATTTATTACACCCACTTTGGTTTCTCTTCTATGAGTTGTAGTGTAAGACAATGGATAGGACCTGGCTCTCCTCATAAAATTAGGATTTTATTTCAAAACACCTTTACCAAATCAAGTGTTCCTTTTCTAGAATCTTAAGAAATGGTTACAAGTTTTTGATCTCATATTCTCAGCTTTGATTTTTTTTGTGGTTAAAATTTTCACAATAAACCATGTTAGAATGTTTCCTTACACTTACATACATTTTTATGACAAGGAATCATACTTACTTCTCATTGTATCCCTTTTCACTTTATCACAATTTTTGTGAATTGAAGTAATTCAAATTGTTCCATGTTAATTCATATTTATTTCCTTTCCTTCCATTCCACTTCAAATAAAATAAGGTATAAGTAAAGATAGAACTTTTATTTCACATTAATTAACAAGACTCTTAGACACCATGATCTCTAATTTATCTTTTTTAGCTATCAAGTCCAAATTTTTCAAATGATAAGTAATTTTTAGAACCCATGTTTGGTTCTCAAAATTCATATGGAGGAATATAAAAATACATAAAAATTTAAAATCTAAATCATTTAAAATAAAATTCAATGATCAAAAGGTAACATACAAATTCAAAAGTCAAAATCACATCAAAAGATGTGATTCATAACACATATCATATCTCTAATCAAATCTCAAACTCCATAGTTGGCCTCATGATATAGCCAAGGTCCATTGGAGTTAAGTAGGCTAACATATTGGGATATGAGAGTTCAAAATAATCTATAGTTTTACCTAGTTTCTCATGCAAGTACCCAATTTTTATAGTATACTCATGGCTCTGTAATGGATCCTCAAAAATAGGGAACACGTTATGGGAAGGTAAGACCATTTTAATTATAATGCATATATCCTTCATGGTATGTTTTTCATACTTCATTTGATGATGCAATATTTATGTAGTTAGGATAAATTCTTCAAATTCCTTAATGTTAAAAATCCTCTTATTTTGACAAACCTAATTTTAGCATCTTGAATTTTATAAAAAGTTTCTCTACCTTGATTTTTCCTCCATTTCCACCACCCATTTTATTTCCCCCCTTTATAGAAAAGTTTGATTATAAATCTATTTCCCCACTTCTATATTCCATTTTATTCACATCTTAAAACATTATATCACCACTTTCTTTTGGTTTTATGTATCCTTAGAACAAAACAATATGCTTGAGTGACTATGGATTATCTTCTTTATACCATTACTTTACATTTCTATCATTTCTTTGGTTTATTTCTAAACTTTTCACTCATTTTTTTGACAACTTCATCCATTTTTATATTTTTATTATAATTAATTTTTTTCTACACTTTTGTTCATTTCTATTTTTAGTATTTTTCCATTTTTGAGTGAGGTTGGATTGTTACTTCACACTCCCCAATGTTTTTTTTTTGTTTTTTTTTGTTTTTTCCATTTTATGTACTTTTCCATTGATGATTGAGTAAGGATTATTACTACTCACTCATCAATGTCATTTTACCATTACTTACACATCTTTTTTAAAGTAAGGATTTTTAATGTTTTCACATTAACAATTTATTATCATTTTTTAAAATTATATCCTTAGTTTGACTTGGTTTATTTAACTTTCTTACTTAAGATTTACTTGTTTGATTTTTTTGGTCATTTAATATCTTTGGATTTTTAGTTACTTGATTTACTCTAAATTTGGCTTGGTCATTTAGTCCCAACTTAGCATTTATCACCCTATCTTACCAAATTTCCAAGTGCATCATGTCTACACATTTTAGTTATCTTGGCTTTCCTACATTTTTTTTTTTTTTGCTCTTTAGTTTTGTATCCTTGGGTTTATCCAAAGCAATCTCTATGCCCTCCATGATCAAAACTAAAAATATAGGAGAAAACCATCCCATAATAAACATAAGTCAAGGTACCATACATTAATGTTATTTTTAGTTATTTCATTTCAACCACTTAGTTTCAATTATATTATGATTTAAAATAATCTAATTTATTTAGTTTCAACATTGTGTGTTGCTATGTTATTTTCCCAAAGTACCATCCCTATTACACTTGAGTGACACGTGATGAGCTTCAATTGGGTCATATGAATACACACAATATTTTTAAAATCTATCAATTACTGATCCTTTCTCTCTTGTAGGAACTCATCATGTTTCAATATCTTTGAGTGTACACCTTAAAGGGTGCACTAGGAAAGGTATGGGTAGACCTTGGTTCTTCAAAATATTGTTGTCCCCTATAAAACCACTTTAAATGAACACAAAATTCTCCTATACACTTCCATAAGCTTTGAAACCTCCCTTAAAAACTCCTCTAATCAATTCACTACCTTAATTATACCTTACCTAATCCAAAAATCCTTTTTAACATTTAATAAATAATGTTAGTTTGGGCTGACCATATACTCAAATTATATTAGCACGTTATAGGTGTAGGTCATCTTTGGTTGACCCATTCTATGACCTCATTTGCTTTTATCAATTAACAATACAAGGTTGAATTAGGTTGACACTATGAGTGAAACTTTTAAAAAGATTTAGGTCTTTATTTAGCTATATATACACATTAGTTTTGACATTTATTAGAGAGAGAGATAAAGTTAATTATTCATTTGTGCTTCTTTATAATCTATTCTTCCACGATTATACTTGAGGATTTATTTCTTAGGGTTTATAATTGGATAAGAATCCTGTATTTTGGAAAATACTTGGATGTTTTGGACTATATTAGTGGTCCTTAAAACCACAATAACCTCTTGTGAAGCAGATTTATCCAAGGGAGAGATTGAGTCTCGATGGGTTCATCTTCAAGGTAAGTATCTATAACTTTACTCCTCTATTTTAGCAGATAAAAGTATCATAAGTAATATATTTTTATTATATTTATTTCTCTATTCATTAGGGTTATATATATACATATATTAATTATAAATATTCTATGCATATTTAATTTCATATTTTTTACCCCAATTTTGTGCCACAAGCTTTAGTGAGTACTAGGTTAGATTTTACTTTACTTTGTATTTACTTTGTGAAATATATAGAAAACATAGGATCTAGATAGTTTTATTGCATGGTTTTTCTTTAATAAAGGATTTGGAACCCTCTATAGTGACATTATTGTGATAAGATACCCATTGGTTAGGTATAGCAGATCCATCTTGGTCATGACCTCAATTGTCTAAATATACCAACAAATAGAAATGTAAGTGTGATTTATGTTCAATGAGCTAAGATTTATTTATAGGTCAATTAAATTTTCTCTTACATATAAATAATTTATAAAACCTTTAAAATTTCTGATGAATGTAAGTGTGATTTATGTTTAAATAATTTGATATAAAGTATTTGTAGGCCCAACGTAGGAAACAAAAAAAATTCTATCATTTTTTTAAATTTTCAATCATAATTAGTTTGCAGTCTCAAGATAATAATAAATTTCATAAAATGAGACATTAAATATAGAAACAATTATGGAGTTATACCCTATATCCATATAACCACTTTCATCTACCAAATATCCAAAATCTTATCCTTCAAAAATCACTAACAACTAAAAACATTTCTTTTTAGGCACGACTGTGGGCCAAATAGGCCCATTGTTGTTTTCATTCCTCCATTAGAAACACATAATTCTTTTAAAACATAAGAATAATATATATAATTTTTTTCATTCAAATTAAATAATAAACTCAAAAAATAGTAATGAATTCTTACATGAACTATGAGCCTAAAAATCAACTCAACTATATATGCAATTCTCAACTAGTCAAAACATAATATTTGACCATGTAAACCACTTACCTAGTAGATTATATCAACTAGGATAATGTAAATAATTATTTAGGTCACTTTATTGATTTATGGTCTTCATTTCATGCCTATGTGTCCCAAAACTTATATAGGGCTTCACCCAAGATGTGTTTTCCATGAAAATTAATGATGGATTGATGGGTCAAAATGACATTCTAATAAAAACACAACCCTATCTCTTTGGTTACTCGAAAACCTAATTAAGTTAAATTATAAAAACATTTTACCACTACATAATTCAAAATTATTGGAATCATAATGATGGAGAGGGGGAGGTGAATCAATATTCAAAAATAATTCAATGAATTACCTTTAATCATTCAAAGTAACTTAATGATTTAACAATGCATTAAGAACCAATCACATGAGCATAAAACAAGATAGCACATTACATATGTGAGAAACACTCATGGGTAATAAAACCCATTGAAACAAAGCTTGGACAAAGTATCCTATAAGACAATTTATCATATTTAGTTTAGCACCAATCCAACATGGAGTACAAACCCCAAATATATCAATCACCCACTTGAATTTATCAAAAAAACATTAGGGACACATATATTATGAAACTATAATATCCTCTCAATAGACAATAAACATATGATGATCAATCCTTTATCCGTACTCCATTTGATCTCTCTCAAAATTGCCTCTAGGCTTCTTCCTTTAGCTACCCCTTTTTAAGACTGAATAGGTCATATGACCCTGATATTCAACTATAGAACACTTGTATGATCTTCATGAAATGTTTCTATTATTTTTCCTAAGGGTTTACAACATGTTACCCAACCTCCTTAGGATTATTGATTTATCAATCCATTTTCTTACTCTCTACATCACTAAATAGGCCTAAAATGCCTTGCTTATATATAAGACTCTTACTCACACACCCTTTGGTCAACCATACACACTCAACACATTTGTTTTATTAAATAATAGGTCTTAAAATATGTTAAAAAACATGAATGAATCATAATTATTTGTCCAAAACACCTCATAAGCCTCATTCCTTCTTTAGGTCTCATGGAGACCTAATTGCATTAGGCCTCCTTATCAAGATGTTACCATTTAATCCATTAGAAAAACTTATACCTCCATAAAGGGAAAAAATATTTCACATAACATCAAAATATATCTTATCTAACATCCTATGAGCTCCATAACACCTTTTAGGTCCAACCCTTTCATGAAACCCATCAATATTACTTAGTCTTATTAGGCCTATGTACACCAAAACATTTTCCTTTCAATACTAAATCTCAAACACACTCAAGCCACTCAATAATGATTATATATATATATACATATATATATATATATATACATATATATATATATATATATATATACATATATATATATACATATATATATATATATATATATATATATACATACATATATATATATATATATATATATATACATATATATATATGTACACACACATATATATATATATACATATATGTATATACATATATATGTATATATATATATATATGTATATATATATATATGTGTGTGTGTGTGTGTATATATATATATACATACATAACATCAAAATATATCTTATCTAACATCCTATGAGCTCCATAACACCTTTTAGGTCCAACCCTTTCATGAAACCCATCAATATTACTTAGTCTTATTAGGCTTATGTACACCAAAACATTTGCCTTTCAATACTAAATCTCAAACACACTTAAGCCACTCAATAATGATTAATTATATACATAATATACATGACCTTAGGTTCATTACAAAATACATTATACATTTTCACTCAGATCTTAAGGCTTCAATATTAACTCATCAAAACACTCACTCAGAACTACCAAAATACTCAAAACATAGTCATGAAAAATTTGACCTTCAAAACCTATATGAACACTTTCAAATACTCCTAATGCCTTAAAATATTCTATGACATCTTCAAAAAAATATTTAAACATAAAACTCATATGGTCTAATATCAAAATATTCATCTTTAACACCAATCTCATGACCTTATATCTCACAAACCAAACTGAACCAAATAAGTCATTTTGGCTTCAACATTTTCATCTCTTTTAATAACCTCCAAAGCTTATTCAAAGAATTAACATAACAAAAATTTCTTGAAAAACATATCCATGCCCTTAGTTTCATCATTATACCATGAAAAACACTCAAATTCATCTTCTCATCTCTGCTTGGGTTTTGCACTATTTGCCTCATTAGGCATGTCAATTATTAGACTACCTAGATCACCAAATTTGAACACCTAAAGCCTAGAACCTATCTATAAACCATCATGGACATGAAATATGGGTATCTAACTTATTCTTCCATCAAATTAGCTAGTTTTACAAAGTCAAATTTTGATTGCTACAACAAATTCTTCACAAATAAGCCCTTTTTATAGGGTATTCTCACTCACCTAACAACTCAATACCATTTAGAGGTGCCTAAGAGATTCCAATACAATATTATTAGGAATGGTAAAAACATTCCATAAGGCCAATATATTAAGAGTTGAAAATAAGAACAATACAAGTAGATGTAGATAAATGGAATGCAACACAATGCAAATCAAATCATTATTCAAATAATGAGATAATGAAATGATAGTACAAAGGTATGCACTTGATTATATATGCAAGGAAAAATACTAATCTAGATAATATAACAAATGTGAGATAAATCAAAACCCACTATAAGATGAAATAACTAGATAAGACACTATTAAATATGAGATATACATAGGAAATACATACTCTAACACCCCTCCTCAATTGAAGCTAGGGGATAACCAAATCCAAAAAAGAAATAGTGGCATATCCACATAATGATTCCTGACAACAAGGCTTGATAAGGTAAGCATGTACAATATGTATCCATAAAATTAATATGGAATATGTCCTCATTAACACCCCCAAGGAAAACTTCTAAAACCCCAAACATTCTATGTAACTCAAGGAAACAAGGTAATGAAAAAGTTTTCATGACGATGTTTGTAACCTATTACTGAGTTGAAATATACTCCAAGCTAAGAATGTCATCCTAAATGTGCTAATGAATGAAGTGCATATGTACCTTAATGTGCTTGGTATATTGGTGCTCAACTAGGTTATGAGATATGTGAATTACACTCTGATTGTCACACCAAAGTACAATGGGTAAATCCTATATGAATCCAAACACTATCAACAATTGATGAAGCCAAAGAACTTATTGACTCACTGTAAATGTTTCCATATACTTAACCTCTATAGATGATAGTGAAATATCATTCTACTTATTATACAACCAAACAATAGGTGAAGAACCAAGATAAAAGATGTAGCCATAAGTGGAATGCCTATCATAAAGAGAACATTCCCAATCTAGATCATTGTATCTAACCAACTAAGTATAACCCCTAGTGTAATGTAATCCAAAATGAGTAGTACCTTATAGATATCTCAAAATCCTCTTGGTATCCTACCAATGACTATCATGAGGGTTATGTGCAAACCCATATACAATCCCAACTACAAATGAAATATCAGGGTGAGTATGGGTCAAATATATAAGACTCCCAACCAAATGCCTATATAATATAACATCACAAAGTGGAGTAGTACAAGAGGTAGTAAGAGTCACTCTAGACTAAAAAGGAGAGGGACTTGGCTTAAAATCATCCATGCCAAAATGATGAATTAGATCAAGTGTGTACTTCTATTAACTCAAATAGATCTTTGTATCTGATTGTGAAATTTGTATGACAAGGAAGAAGTGCAAAAGACCAAGATCTATCATGTCAAAATGTGTTGAAAATGCCTGCTAAATAGTCTAAATCTAAGATGAAGAGCTACCTATGAGAAGCAGATCATCAACATACAAGACCAAAATAATAATGTCCTCCCCAATACATTGAATATACACTATGGGATTAGAGTGGCAATGAACAAAGATAGTGGAGAGAATAAATGAATATATCTTCTCATAGTAAGCTTGAGGGGCCTATTTGAGACTGTGAAGAGATCTCCTAAGTAAACAAACAAGAGAATAATCATGAAAAAACCTAGTAGGATGTTCCATATATTTCATCATACAAGTCTCTATGTAATAAATCACTCTTAATGTCCATATAATATACTAGTCAACCCTATGATGTAGTAAGGAAAGTATAAGGTAAATAGAATCCATATTCATAATGGGCATACAAGTCTTAGAATAGATAATAGCTTCAACTTGAAAGAATCCCTTTGCAATAAGATGTGTCTTATACTTATCAATGGACCCATAAAATACATACTTGGTGTGGTAAATCCATTTTCACCTAACCAATTTTCTTCCCTTAGGAAGAGTGACCAAATCTGAAGTGTGATTCTTCATTAACAAAGAATACCAATCTATCATCACATCATCCCAATCCTATATCCCATGAGCCTATGAAAAAGACTATAAATATATAGATAATTCCTAACACAAAAGTCTAGTACCCATAGAATGTGCATGATGTTGAGTAGGTGGAAGATCTTGAATGAATGGTGTTGCCTAATCAACTTTAGTATGAGCCCACCTAGGCATAGTGGAAACATAAATATGAACAAGATCCTCATTCTCTATAACCTCTTTAGGAATATTTTAAATTATGTCCTTAAAGAATGAATCCCTGAGAGGATGTGAATCATGGAAATAAGAAGAAGAATGCATGGAATAATATGAATATTCATGAGATGTGAAACACAAATCAAACTATACATGTGTTTAAAAATGAACATCATGAGTATCATGGTCTAAAAGATGATAAGCCCTCATGTCCTTGTAATACCCTACAAATACCAATGGTGTAATCTTCTTATACAATTCTTTCATTTTATTTTTTGATACAAATTCTCAAGAAAGGCTCCCAAATACTCATAAAATGAGACATCATGCTTAGATATAGACCCAGCCTTCTCTAGAGTTATATTATCAAGTGCTCGATGTGGTGTATAGTTTTAAATGTAGTTCACATAATTAACTACCTATACCCAATATATAGGAGGTAAATCCCATGAATTAATCATGTAGTTATCCATATCCTTAAAAGTTTGGTTTTTCCTCTCTACTAAGCCATTGTGTTATGGATTATGTAAAATATAATGTTGGTGAACAATACCATGGGAAAAAAATTTAGTGAACTCTTGACTGAAGTACTTTCCTCCATTATCTGTACAAATATTCTTGATGCAACTTGATGACTATTTCACAATCAAATCCTTAAATACTTTGAAATGAGAAAAGACAACACCATTTCAATTGAGGAAATGAACCCAAGTATACCTTGAGAAATTTTCAATGAAGGTAAGCAAATACTTAGCTCCATTGAAAGGAGTATTAAAGACCATCAAATCACTATGCACAAGCTCAAGTGGTGAAGAAACTCTCATGGACATGATCTTAGGAAATGGATCTTGATGTTGTTTCCCTAATGCACAACTGGGGTAGACTCCATAAATACTTTAAACTATAGTAATAACCTCTACCATATTGTGAGTGTTCAACTCCTTCAAATATTTGTAGTTCAAGTGTCCAAATATTTCATGAAAAAGCTAACTCTCAAAATCTACATAAGAAACTTAACACATCCCTAAAGGAGGAGTATCATAGAAAGCCTCAAAATATTAAAGTCAAGAAATGTGATCAACAACACCCTATGTAATGAGTGTGTGTGGCTCTAACAGAGTTCAAACTTTAGCACCTTGTGGTTTGAAAGTCATTGTCTTACCCTGACTAGAATGATAAATTTGATAGATTGATAGTATATTGGTAGTGATGTCTAAAACATATAATGCATCATTGATAAAACCACCATCTATATGTCCAACCTCAATGTTGGAAGTGGTGTTGTAAATATTGTCATCGATGTCAAAGGTCTAGTAGTATTGGTGATAAAGGCCCCATAAAATTTATTGTCTAAAGGTGTTTTTAATGTTCATATCTTGGATAAAGTGTGTTAATATTAATTAAATATTAATTGATATATTCTTGGTTTCATAAAGACAAAAGAGGGCCCATAAGGAATTTAAATAATCACTAAATAAAGATAAAAGAGAGAAAGGGTACATTTTCCCATGAAGGGTCACCTTGAAGAATTCTAAGAGTTACTAAAGAAAGACAAAAGAGGGAAAGGATGATTTTACCATGAAGGGTCACCATGATACTTTTCAAATGAAAGAATTAAAAGGGTCATGCAAGTTTGGAACCATTTTTAATGTGAATTGAAAGGTCTCAAATGGTGAATGCCAAAGGTCTTTTAGAAAGCTATAAAAGGAAGTCTTGGGAAGCCATTTGTAATATGGAAGTGCATGGTTTGTAATTTACTTTTGTGATAATTTTATCTAGCTAAGATCAAGAGGAGAGTAGAGAAAAGAGGAGAAAAGAAAGAGACATAGTAGTGTTTTATCATTTGTTGAGAAAGCAAAAATGAGAGATAGTTGTGTTTTCTACACAACAGCGGTTAGTGCTCTTGTGGGTGGGTGCTCAAAAATAATTATTGTGTTGATTATAAATAAAGGGGTTGGTTCTCTTATGAGTTGGTACTTTTAAACTTTTTAAAATTGAGTTAGTGCTCATTTACATACTTGAGATAGTTCTCCATGGTTTTTCCCACTTTGGGTTTCCACGTAAAAATTTGGTCTCTCTCTCTCTCTCTCTCTCTCTCTCTCTCTCTCTCTCTCTCTCTCTCTCTCTCTCGTTGGGTGCATGTTATTATTTCAATTTTATTGCATATCTTAAATGTATGGCTAAGTGGTTAGAGTAAAGGAATTTGATTAAGTAAAATATTTAAAAGATATATGATATATTTATTCACCCCCAAATATATCCCATGTTTAACAAGTGGAACTCGGACCAAGAGATACAAAGGGTTTAGAAGAAGTCATATGGTGTGAAGCACTAGAATATAAAACCCAACTATCTAAAACAAGTAACTATGATCTCTAAATAAAATTAAGTGATTTCCCATGTTCATGATATGGAGAATGTGTGGAATTATAAACTATTTATTTTTTAAAACATCCTCTTGCATTCTCTTTAAACACTTAGACTCTTCATGACTAGTCCCCCCACAATAAGAAAAAGATAGGTTAGACTTATTCTTGGATTTATAAGATGGTTTAGGTTTAGATGTAGAAGTTGTGGTGGGATTAGGTGAATCTTGAGGTGGAGGATGAGTGTTTTTATTTTGAACCTCATATTTTCCCTTAGGCTTAGGTTGTGAGGCCACCAATGCTTTTTGAGAGGTGGAAGACTCAAGGTGAGACAATTTGGATTACTCCCTAGTGAGTCTCTCACAACTCTAAATATAGAATTTTGAATGTGGTACCTAATGCATCCATAATAGAGAAAAAGGTAGATGTAAATATTTGGAATGAGCCACTCAACTTAGACAAAATCAAGTACACACACTCTTCATCATTATTATCTCATCCAATCCCATTAAAATATGTTGATAAATGCTTAAATTTTGTGAGATAATATACAATGGAAGAAAATTCATTTAGATTTAGTGAAGTAAAGTACACTTTAAGATACATCACTCTCAAGTGGTGAACTTTCCAAAATAACCCTTTTTAACTTAGTCTACATTTTAAATGGAGAATCTCACCCATCAAAATGAAATAAGAGACTATCACTCACATAACTCCCAATCAAGACCGTACATTGTTCAAACTTACACTAATGATATGAAATAGGAATAAGAGGAACAATAATTCAAGAAAATATATGAAATGTAAAAAATTGGTTTATTTTTGTACATAGTAAGCTTTAAAAAGCTTATGGAGAAGAAGTTGGTTAGATAAAACCAAATCTCAAGTTTAATCAACTAAATAACAAATAATATATAAAAATAAACTAAAACAAATTTGGATCATGAAAATAATCCAACAAACTCCCCTTGATCTAAAGGGGTGATGAAAGAACTAGATCAATGACTCTAAATTCATCAAAATAAACCTGAATGCAATTGCAAGTGGTGTATTATACCTCTTGGTACTAATCAAAACTGATGCTTCTCCATATAAAAGCATACCTAATGAGTTATGGCATAAAGGGATAATGAACATGATCAATGCCTACTCATCCCTTATGATCATCTTATTGTAATATCGTAGAACCTGATCAAAGCCTATCCACCTACATCGATCCACATAAGGTCCCACATAGAAACCCATCCAAGTGACAAACCCATACTATATATATCACATTTCCCTAATGTCCAATAAACATTGATAACCTTTGCTCAACACTAAAGGTGCTAGCAATCCCCATTAAATCATATTGTCACTGATGATTGATCAAAAACCAATAAATGCAATATCTACTCCACTTATCAGATGAGAGGTGAGAAGTTATGCATCAAGAGAAATAAAATCAAACAAACATTACCTGCACCATGTCATGAAAAAAAATGAAAGAAAGACAATATTGAAATTTAAATCAAGAACACAACCCAAAATTTCTATTCAATCATGAACCCAAACTCTGAGTGAATAGCTAGCTGGAGAAGGGAATAGTCCTCTAGCCTCCATGGATCCTCCAAACTCTAATCACTAATCACTCAAAATATTTTTTTAGGTCTATCAAGACCATAGACCTCAACTATGAGGGGCATCTCTTGATTAGATAAAGTGTCAAAATACCCTAAATAACTAGAGTAACTAGAAGATCTTCCACTATAATGATCCACATAATTTACTTTAGCTTACTTTTTTATGGAGAATAGGGTCATTGAGAAGGACATACATCTGCAAGATATTGAATACCACCACATTTGAAATATTTAGGTTCTTTCTTGTGTTAGTGATAATGAATAAAACCTAAATCACTAAAAGAACTATGATAGGAATTCTTATGGTGACGCCTGAGTTTGGAATGCCTTGGAGAGTATCAATGTGAATGGTGTGGAGATTGTCTAGAATGGTGTGGAGAGTGCCTTAGAGAAGGACTCAAAGAGTTTTTTAGAGTGTTTCTAAAACTATCATTATACATGATGATAATCTTTATATATTGAGCCTATTCAATAGGCATACTCTTCTTCCTTGCAAATTGTCTCTCATGCTGAGATAATAACTCACAGATAGAGTCAAAAGTGGTACTATTAAGCTTATCAATAAATTATAGCATTTCAAAAAAGTTGGTGTATGTAGAATTAAGACCATTAGATATGATGGAACTCAACATATTATCATCAATTTTACCACCAGTTGTGCATTATTATTGTTTAAATGTTTTCATGCATGAAATTATTTAGAGATGTCTTCATTATCTACTGGTTTATTATTCAAAAGCTACATAACAAGGTCAATCTTCTTGTATGAGTGTTGTTTGTCATACAAGTATTTTAATGTTTTCCATGCTCTATAATTAATAGATTCAATATGTATAATCATATGTGCTATGAAAGATGATTTTAGCAGAGTAAGGAAATGTTTATCATGCTTTTGGAACTCAAGAAATTTTATGGATTTAGTTGGTGTTGTGATTTATTTTTTATTTATTTCCCATAAATCATTAAAAATGAGTGTATTTTCCATGTTTATAAACCATTTCTTATAATTTTTCAATGTTATATGTCCATTTTTAGAGATTAAACTCACAATTTTTCCATGATGCTATCAATCCAAGGAAAATAATCAGGGTTTGGCCTTGACCCACTATATAGATCCCAATTACAAAAGATTCAAAGACTTGTAAAAAAATACAACACCTTTTAACTCCTATTACACCCTTATATCACCTTTTTCATTAAAAAACTCACTTTATTCTTATAACTCCTTTACAACAAAATAATGTCAAAAAAATAATTTTGACAAAATAATACCAATGAGTTTCACAACCTAGACTTCTTTATTATAAGTAATTTATAAAATATGGATTATCCATCTTCTAATCAATCAATTTAAAAACATATAGGTAAAATTTTATATAAGACCTATGTCTTATGGATGGGATAAATTAAATATTCATTACATTTTTCACTTGCATGTAAATAGATACTCCTATATTTATAAATCAAAATAAATAGTAAAAATAAATTACTATTGCATTATGCTCTAGGGGATTATGCCATTACCTGAAGATTCATCTAGGGTCCACCACACTTCTCTGGTATTTTTAAACCTATGGCATTAGATTTTTTTATTTTTATTTATAGGATTATATTTAGAGACTATGATCTTTTTGTATTGACTTCTATGTTGTGGGAGTGGATCAACAATAAACCACTATTGGTATTCAGATATGAATATTGTATTTGTATTTTCTCTTTTCAAATAGAAGTTGTTATCTTATATCATCATCTTCTCATCCAAATAATATCATGAATCCTTTATATTTTAAAATCAATGAAAGTAATAGATCTGAAGGTATTCATAACAAATGAAGCATACACAAACCTTATAACAGAAGATGAAATTAAATGGAGAAGATAGTATATAATTTGTTGGCTTCTATCTAATTTGAAAAGGTGAGGAATTATCTTCTTCTATGGGTTATTAAAGCTATAACTTTTTTAATACCCCCTTTTTTTTATGGTGACCTCATGCATCTCTTTTGAATCAAGTTACACAATAAAATAAAATTGAACAATATATTTTATTTACCTAGATGATAGCTTTTTGAACATATTTAATTTTTTTAAGAAATGATGTGGTTGCAGTCTGCATCATACAAACTTGTTGTCTTCTTTTATTCTCAGCGAAAAAATTGCATTGTAGATGTATAGGGATCATCATACTAATGAACTAAGAGAGAAAAAATGATCTCTCTCTCCTTTCCAAATGTTTTTTTCCTCCAATACCAGTGCTCTGATACCATTGATATGAACCAGGAATGGGAAGAAAAATAATTCAAGAAAATATATGCAATGTAATAACTTGTTATATTTTTGTACATAGTAAGCTTTAAAAAGGTTACAGAGAAGAAGTTAGTTAGATAAAACCAACTCACATGTATAACCAACCCAACTAACAAATAATAAACTAAAACAATAATGGATCATGAAAATAATCCAATAATTGATGCTAAAAATTTTAAAATTCTCTTGTAAACTATGGTTGTATTGCATTCATTAGGGACCATAATCCTTTATGATTAATGATTGTCTCTATTCTAGGTTTCCATGTGTGGTAATTATGTGTAGTCAAAATCTCACAATGATGAATTCCAAATGTACATGCCATGCCAAATAATCACTAAGAGTAGAAATAATGCAAATGGTACACAAAAATTAGCACAAGAAAAAACCCCAAAATATTATATTATATCCCCCCCCACCAATTTGTCACTTTATAAAAGTAGTTATTTTTATAATTTGATGAAACCAATGAATAGAGAATTGAAAAAAATGCCCTTATGAAAAAAATAGAATTCAAATTCAAGTTATTGTTCAAAAGTTATAAGCATTTTGATTTCTCATAAAAATGAGTCAAAATAATTAAAAAACACTATAAACTAAGCTTTGAGACCAAATAAAAAACAAGCATATTCATCCAATCACTCATTGGAATCATAATTTTGTCACAAAATTAGAAAAGTGAATGAAAGAGAAAAATAGTCCTTCTCGTTATCTTGGTATGCATGCAAATGAGTTTGACTTCCTCTTTTAAGAAAAATATAGCTACTAAAATGAGGTACAAAAAAATAAAATGAATGAACAACTATGTAAATAGGATAAAATGAGGTTCCAACTAGTTTTCACTTATTAAGTGGTTGAAGAGGAAAATGAACTCCTACTAAGGCTTAGATCTCTCAAAAAAAATTAGTCCACCAAATGTGACACCTCTCCTCAAAACACCACTCACCATACACATGTGGTGCCACTCTCCATGCAATCTAGACCAAAAAAAAAAAAGAAAAAAATCCAACGCCTCTATTCCTCACTCCAACTCCTCTCTCTGACTATTTTTTAATGCCAAAGCCTCATTCTCCAATGCTAAAATGGATATTTTTGTGGGAAGATATTTTAGAAAGAAAATCAAGCTATTATAGATGGATCTTTTAGTAGGTAGATAAGGAAAAAAACTAGCAACAATTATTTTATCACAAAATCTCCAATGTAGGGATGCAAACTAATGATGCCATAACTAGATCTTTGATTTCAGGTAGTTTTCAATGGTTCAAAGGCACACCAACCTCCATCTTGGAAGAGAATGATGCCAAAATTCTAGCCCAATGCCTTTGATTTGTTATTTGCCTTAGATCTACCAACTTCAATGCCAAAACAAAAGAATTTAATGTAGATGAGAGGAAAAAATATAGTTTTAGGATGTCTTAGCATGTAAGATGATACTAATGGATAGAATTTTCAATGCTACACTCAAACTACAATGCAGATTGTAAATATATCAAAATAAAACTTAGAATAAGTAGATTTTAGATGCCTATGTAGATCTATAACACCTTTGAAATGATTCCAAACTATAATTTTATCACCAAGCTTCTCCAAATGTCTTCCAATTATCAACACCTCTTCTCCTCTAATGCTAATCTTGAGATTTCAATGCTAAATATAGAAGATTTGTTAATACAGATAGATGTAGAAAAAAAATAGTAATATCTATAACAAAATCTCCAATGCCTAGCAATAATAGATTTGTAAATGACTTCATAAAAAGATCTCCTTAGCCTCTATTCTCTTGAATATATGTAATCTTTTAGATCTTAGAACAAAAGAGAAATAATGTTAGTTTATATCTAAAATAATCTTAGTTTAGATCTAAAATAAACAAAGAGAATATGGTATTTTCATCACCTCAGAAGAAACAAACACTTACACAAAACAACAAAATCTTCAAAACCTTGGAAAAGTCTAAAATAGTCACCAAGATCTTCTCCCATGATTATGAATTGCAAGATAAAAGATGGTTTCATCTTCTTTATGGATCTAGTACCATGTTAAGAATGGTAGAAACATTCTATGAGGCCAAGATTTGAAGAGTTCAAAACAAGAACATCACAAGTAGATATAGAAAAATAGAATGCAACACAAATCAAATCAAATGATTATTTATACTATGATACAATGATATGCGAGTAAAAAGGTAAGTAATTTCTTATATATGCAAGGTAAAATACTAATATAGCTAATCTAACCAATGTGAGATAAATAAAAAGCCATTACAAGATGAAATAGCTAGCTAAGATACTAGAAAACATGAGAAATACACATGAAATATATACTCTAAATAATATCCAATAGGTTTCCTAAGAATTTAAATCAATTTTGAGTTGATTTGAGCAACATATTTCACATTGGGTCCTTATTAAGGTTTTAGGGAGGTTTAACACATGTTTTGGTGTTAACAATTGTTCATAAAGGACTGACCCTTAAATCCAAAACCATTACCTTTATATCTTATCTAATACCCTTTCCCATATCTCATTAATATCTTATGTTCTTATTCAAAGGTTACAAGTTCCAACGAACACTTGAAAGTCCTTCTTGAGTTTGCATACCTTCATTCTATACACTCGAGAGACCTTAAAACCAATTTCCATGACTTTTCCTACAAAACATAACCTCATATGTCATTATTACTCATAAAATAACTTAGCTTTATCCATGCTCTTCTTCACATATTCACCTTTAAATCTAATCCTCATGCCTCATTAGGCTATGTAGGACTAAAGAATGGTCTAGGTACAAACCAAGATTGAAGGACCTACATTCAAAGACTCACTTTGAAAAAATTATGAGTGAATCCACACCTTATTATCATGATCACACAACCTTTAGAACCTTTCACATTCCTAATTTCACTCACCTCATCATGCCACTAACTATACCTTCATCATGCCATGACTAGGCTTAAGCTTCCAATGCACTTGACACCTTGACCTGTACCTTCATGCAACCATAAAGCATTAGTTTCATTCAAATTCTCTCTTAAATTTAAATGAATCTTATCACATGGCTCACCATAAAACTCTTCATGTCATGATTATGCCATACTATGCACATACATTCCTTTGTACATACCTCTTCATGTCATGACATCAATGACTTATATAAACCTCTTCATACACTATGCTTCCTATGCATACATTGTTATCTTCAAACACTCTTCCATGACATATATCTTCCATAATCACAACATTCATGACAATTCTCATCCATGCAACACTCTCTCTTTCATATCACTTTCATTCAACTCTCTCTCTTTCATGAATGACCTTACTCATGATAACTTTTATGACCACACTCTTCTTTTCTATGGCAAAATTCTTTTCTCTCATGCACCTACTCTTTCATGTACCTTGAAATATCACAAATTTCCATCTATATTTAATTACCTTTTACATAAACCATCATAATATGCTTCTTGATACCACACATATTCAATCTTGGCATGATAACCTTTGACATCAACCTTCCATCACAAGATGCTTCTTGATATAACACATAGTCAATATTGACATGATACATTATTGACATCAAACTTGACATCAATGGACATTATTCCTTTAGATTATGTACCCTTTTGAAATTAATGACAAAAACATGCCAAAAAATTTCCCCTTTGTTATTGATGACAAACACACTATAATCTAAAATCATTTCAAATGGTACTTTTCCCATATGCTCATTCTCCCCCTTTTGACATTAATGACAAGTGTCTTCCATAAAATACCATTTGATCCTTGGACATGAAATTAAATAAAAAACATAATGAAATGATGACAAAAACTCACCTTAGGCTCATATCAGTTGTTATAGACAACTTTTGGAACACTTAAACTATATCTCAAGAAAACATGATTTTTATTACTTCTACATCACTATCTTGACACTTCACAACACATAAATAAAAATCTCCCCATAAATCCATACTATCCTCTTAAGTCATAATATGGAAACCACTATTAGAAACATCTCTAAATAGGCCACTTATGACCATTCTTAACTTTTTCCTAGAACTTAGCTTTTTCCTCAATAGATTCCCTCTTTGATATTAAAGACAAAGAGATACCTACAACATCTAGAATCACACCTTTTATAATATTAACTCAACAATTATAATCATGAGAATATTATGAAGCATCTCAAAAAAATGATACCCCTAAGTCCATGCATACCTTCTTCAAATGAATTTAGATACATAGGAACACTCACCTTGTCCTTGATATGATTGATATAGATCAAAGTCTTGATCACTCAGTTATCTACCCCACTTATAACACCAACTGAAGAATAAGGGACTCCCCCTTTGTATTTGCAACTTATGTTCATCACTTGAGTCATTAGGATTATCAAAACCATCTTCAACTTCCTTCAATCATCCTGATACCAATAACAATTCTCAACACAAATCAAGCTATAAACTATTAGAAACACAAAACAAATGTTTTCTTACCTCTCATATACCAATCAACTACATAATATTTCATCACACTTCCAAATTTTATAATAACATCCAACTTGTATCTATGACCATATTGGTATTATATACCAATCCATATTCCATATGTCTCTAGACACAATATTATACTTAGAATTACATTCCATACCATGAATCCTCATTAACTTATCTCCAGAATAAATACTCATACTAACCAAAACACATTTCACCTTGTCATATACATACAAACTACAAAGAAAACAACTCATATATTTTAACATAGATAACCTAGAATCCTCTCAATATGAATCCTTCTTTGATTGTAACCTCATGCTTCTACTGATAAAAGAGTGTCTCCATGAATCCTAATGGATTTACCCTTTCCATAGGGCTCTCAAAACACCATGAACTCAAGATATTCCTATATCTCCAAACCACTCTTCTTATACATCTTGAAATTATGAGAATGATAGTCCCTCCTTAGAATGTACTTAGGCTTGACTAAATCATTCTAATCATCCACCTTGTCATCCTTTTTCTTCTCTTTTATTTCCTTGTCAATATATGCATATAACAAGTGTTCTTGACCTTAAATACACTTTTAATCCTTTCTCTACCTTATAAAATAATCCATCTTGACTCTTGGGATCAATATGATCATTCCTAACTTTCTTTTCCTTCCATACCAATGTTTGGCCCTTCTCATGCACTCTAGGAGCTCCATATACCTTGTTAAGTCTTGAGGGCCTTCTAGCTCTATTAGAATATAAATTTAAATGTGTCTCGTATTATGATAACTATATAAAATAGCATTATTGTACTTACCTCTTGATTGATCACTCCTCCC